>WAAF01019977.1:0-139006 GCA_013400475.1 Tricholaema leucomelas
CCTCCAAGATCATCCAGTCCAACTTATGCAACCATGATCTTCCAGTCCAGCTCCATCCAATCAACTAGAACACGGCACTAAATGCCTCATCCAGTCTTTTCTTGAACACCTCCCTGGACAGCGCGTTCCAATGGCAAATCACTCTCTCTGGCAAGAACTTCCTTCTAACATCCAGCCTATACCTCCTTTGGCACAACTTGAGACTGTGTCCCCTCATTCTGTTGCTGGTTGCTTGGGAGAAGAGACCAACCCTCATCTGGCTACAAGCTCACTTCAGGTAGTTGTAGACAGCAATGAGGTCACCCCTGAGCCTCCTCTTCTTTCATATCGCTTGTCCAAGTATTTCAGCATGTAGCTCTTCACAAAAGTAAGACTAAGATTAAAGATACTCTCCACCTCCAGTCCTCTGGAATCTGTTGAATGAGCAAGCCTAAGTCTTTGTTTTCTTCAAAACTATGCAAGTTACAGGCAGACTAATGACATTCTGCTACGTTTAAACACAAATGTTAATATTTTCAGAACTTTAATAAAATCACTGGACCAAATATATGCTTTCCCAAAGACCAAAAGAAAACAATGTGTAAAATTCTGTCTCAGCATGATGTCTTAAAGATGCCAACTCACAATGCTGCCCTTGGGAAAAAAAAAAATAAATAACTTGATCAAAACAGACCACAACTCTGCACAATGATAAATTCTTGTGGTAAGCTTCCTTGCAGAAAACTATTCCACAAAAATCAAAGCTCAGATCCCAGGCATCACATACCAAGAAATGTTTCACTAACATTCATTCTGATTTGACTTACAAAACACCTCTACTACTTAAACTTCTTTCTAAAGGACTCCTCTCTAAAAACACATTTTTTGACTGCATATAACTGAGGTCAAGCTTTAGCCTTCAAATTAATTAGTTTTCATATCATTGGTAGAGCTGACTATGCACAAACTTGGCTAGTTGCTGTGACTACCTCCCACAGTCTCTGGAACAACCATCTACTTGCATGGCTCAACTTTTAACTTTCTGCATTTCTGGTCTTGATTTTCAGCTTAAGACTGCTCTCAGTATGATTTAAATTATATTATAAAGCTCACATTCAGATCAGCTTCAGTAGACATGAACAACTTGGGTTCAAACATTCAGGAAGTCATAAAATCTGGTATGCAGGAATCTTTTCAAGGCTCTCAAAACTAGGTTACAATAAGATAATATAAAATGGTTTTAAAACAGCTCATAAAATACTCATTCTGGTTTGCTGTTGATGGAGTCATATTAAGTGCCATCAGTAAATACATGTACTTGCCTCTTTTGTCTTGCAGAAACAGATAAATCTCATTTAATCATCACCAATGAGGAATCTGGAAAATCATATGGCTTTCCAAAAAACTATAATCCACCCACCATCCCTTCTGAAAACCCTGCTCTAGCTCAAGTATTTTACCATTTTAAAATAACCTGCAGAAACAACACGAAAAAGCAAGTGAGCCAGGGTATATTAACAGGTACTGTATTCACCAAATATGTAACAAAAAGCACATTGTGATGTTTTGTTTTCAGTTGTGGACAAAGAAGATGAAACTAGCTGCTCCGAGTATATAACCGCGAGAATGAATTGTCCACACCTTCTCTCTACAAAAGAGTATTTCAGGTGCACTCTGGACAAATAAAGGAAACAAAGGGGAAAAAAAAACAGTAAGAGGGAAAACAAAGTCACAGAGTTCATGGCCTTGAATTAACATTTATTTAGGAATATTGTGCCCCTTGTCTTGAGTATGGGTTTAATGAAGCGTACTTTTAGCACTCTCTTGTTCATTGTTCCATTGTGTAGGTTAGTTAGACCCCTCCTAAGACTAAATCCATACTACACTTTCTTTGTAAGCCGCTCAGCAACACTAATCTAGAGTTTTTTTGACATAAACATTTATTTTGTAACAAATGCACAGATAACGCTTTAAGCCAGATGTCAAACACAAGCATTTTTTCGTATAGTGCCACACAAAAGTAATAGCTGTTCTTCCACTTCTAACCATAACAAGTTAAGCAAGTAGGGTATTAGTCCTCTTCCCAGTGTAAAACAGAACTGAATATGCACTCAACAGAAACTGCTTGACTGGGGCTTGGATGAAGGAATTCTGCTTAAAGAACTACAGTAGAAAAGAAAGATTACAAATACGGAACAGAAGCACAAAAAAAGCAGGTGTTTACAACAAGATGACACCGTTATTCCATGTATTTTTCAGTTAATATCCTCAACTAGTAAACTCAGACCTTTGCTATAGGCAAATACAGCTATGACAGGGACTAGGATGGGTTGAGAACCTCAATACAACATCTAGTATATAAACTACTGCTGCCACCTAATACATATAAAAGGTTTAGAAAGTAATGAAACTATGCCTTTGTCTGCCCAAAAATCTCACTACTGCACATTGCATTATAAAGTTAATAAAAATTAAGAACTTCACGTACACAACTGCCAAACCCTAGGACAACTGTCATGGCAGGAAATGTCTTATCCTGCAGCTGAAGGAAGCTAGGAACTGACATCTGTTCACAGGATATTAGGAGCTGGAAGGGAATCAAGGAGATCATTGAGTCCAACCTGCCTGCCAGAGCAGAACCACACAATCTAGCACAGATCACAGAGGAAAGCATCCAGACAGGCCTTGAAAGTCTCCAGAGAAGGAGATGCCACAACCTCTCTGAGGAGCCTGTTCCAGTGCTCTGTGACCCTTACAGTAAAGAAGCTCCCCCTTCCACTGAAGTGGAACTTCCTGTGCTGCAGCTTATACTCATCACTCCTTGTCCTATCACAGGCAGCAAGTGAGAAGAGTCTGTCCCCCCAACTCCTGACCAGCCCTCAGGTGTTTACAAACATTTATTAAATCTCCCAGTCTTCTCTTCTCCAGACTAAAAAGTACTAGGTCCCTTAGTCTCTCCTCATAAGCCATGCCCTCCAGTCCCCTAGTCATCCTCACAGCCCTCTGCTGGACCCTCTCCAGCAGATCCCTGTTCCTCTTAAACTGGGGAGCCCAAAACTGAACCTCTCAAGATGGGGTCTCACCAGGGCACAATAGAGGGGAAGACGAACCTCCCTTGATCTGCTGAACACTCTCTTCCTAATACACCCAAAGATTCCATTGGCCTTCTTGGCCACAAGAGCACATTGCTGTCTCATAGTTAACTTGTTATCCATCAGGACTCCCAGGGCTCTCATCCTGCTGTTGATCAGCATAAGTCAGTATCTTGGTAACATAACTATCTTTACATATTCAAATTATTTACTTATTATTTTCACATGTTTTAATTGTTTTGCCCTTGTTGCTACACTTTTGTGTTTCGTTTGACTTCATATTTTTCATGCTCCATTCATCCACAAAGAATGCTTTAAAAGTGTCAATAAGCGTAACGTATTCCCTAGCCACAGTATCTTTAAGCTAGCAGAAAGGGGGAGGGGAAAGGATTTGTTACAATAAAAACCTCTTAAAGCACCTTTTTCCAGGTGTCATGATGTCACTCTAGACTACTCACTTCCCACATGAGCCTGCAGTCTGTGTCCTCATCCAGTTCCTGTGGCATTCTCTTCTCCCCTGCAAATGGGCCAAACTTTTCACCCTAAGCAGTAATCATAAAAGACAACACATCAGTAATAAAGGCAAGTAAACAACCAAACTCCAGTAGAGGTATCATTTTTAGCTTCAAATGGAAAAGGACAGTTTTCCTTTGTCATTCTACTATATGCCAAGAAGGTAAATGTCTTGGAAGGTTCAATCTCAAGCTCATTCCCATTCTTTCCACAGCTTGAAGAATCTTACAACCACACCTTTCTTCCACATATTTATTTCTCCCTTAGGAAATAGCATTTTTCTTTATTTCAAATGAGGCTGAAATTTACAAGTCAAATTTCTTACAAGATTTTCAGGAAGCACCTTGCAATAAGCATCTAACTAAAATGTAAAATATTTGGCAAGAACAAAGTTGACATTAGATTTATTTGCAAGATCATGTGCAGTGGAGCTTTTTGAAGTGCCACAAATCAAAACACTGAATAACTGAGGTTTTGATCATGGAGAGATTTGTTTAAAAACAGAGCGAGTGTGCAAGTGTCTATGAATTAATTCAAGCCTTCGTAAGCAAAATTAAAATGTTATACCACCTGCTAGTCATAACACATGCTGTGAAAGCATCCATTGATACATTCTTCCCAAAGTACTGGCTATTGGTGTTCTTTCCCTTCACAGACATCACGCTAAGAGCAGGGTAAATTATTTAAGCAGGATTTTTTTCCTTACACAGATCTAACATTTTTTTCCTCTCTCCCTTGTCCTTATATGCAGCAACAAGCCCTACAAACCAGAAGGCAGACAGCTAAGTTCCTTTAGGCACTATTCAGAATGAAAAACAGCACTTAAAGTAATATATATATAAAATATAATGCTTAAAGCACTAGAGATTTCACATACATAATGAAAGGCAACTTTGGTGTTTCTTTAAAAATAATAGTACTTTCATTGATAAAAGTATTAATCTTTGCTGATAAAAGCATTGATCTTGTCCCCCAGGCACATTCCATGATTCCAGAAACAGCCTGTTACATGTTTTCCCTCTTGCTTAGTTTTGACAGACTGCCTACAGGTAGAATGGAGAGGAAAAGTGGAATGACAAACACTCCAGATCACTCCTCTTAGAAACAGCCAACAAAATGAAAAAAAAAACAAAAACAAAAACAAAACAAAAAAAACCCCACCCTGGTATTTAAAATAAAACCTGTGGAGATAACAAACCAGGAAAACAAAACATCCCTCACTTCTCAGTGATCTTCATACTACCCTTTATCATTTTACTAATCAAATGCATTCAGAATTCCTCTCACACCAGACTTAAAAATACTGGGATTTAATACTCAAACTGAAAGTTCCATCTTCTTTTACCTCATGAGTACTGAAGGTGAAAACAGGTCAAAACGCTGTGCAGCTGTGGAATGTTCTTAGCTGATGCTGAGAACAAGAACAGGACAAGCCTGTAACACTGTCCCCAGACGTTCCTAGCACAAAGAGATCTTAAAACTACCTACGTCTTTACCTTCTGCATGCCACATGCAATACATGTCCCACTGGCAACACTTCAGTTTTACTAGTGTGAAAAATGGTACGGATGATCTCTGTGATGCAGTCACACTGACAGAACTGCACAGGCAGATCTCTGATAGCACATACTTTGCCTGTAGAGCTCAAAAGCAACATGGAGTAATTCAAGCAAGAAAATGCTGTATTTTTCCTAACAAGCAGTTTTAATGGTTCAATTGACAACAGTGTAAAGGAAGAGAATTCAGACTCTGAACTGACATTCAGAACTGATTCTACCATGTGGATGACAATTTCAGTCAGCTTCACTCTAGAGCTTGCTCTGTTTCAGAGTTCAGGGATTAATACACACTACTACCGTTCAGATCCTCAATAGAAAAAATTCAAGCTAGCCAATATGAAATTGTTCCACTTCCACTCCCCTACTAGCACTTAAGGACACCTTAAAAATGAGAGACCCCTACCTCACGGTGTCTAAACCTTGTTGATGAACCCACTGACAAACTAGGCAGCCCTTTCAACGCACATCCAGGGTAAAAATGGGAAGTAAAACATACAAAACACATGTAAGTGCATACTAATGCAGGGTTTGTAACTTTAGGTATGCCTTTACTTCAACAACAAATCACCTGTAGTAATATTTCCTGGACTGTAACAACCAGGTTTTCAGACAATCAAGACACTATTATTCAATTACAAGGTGTCAAGAGGCATGACATGGCTGGGGTAGGAGAAACCTGCAGTGCAGCTGAATTACATCTTACACTTTATCATCCTGAAACAGTTAATTAAATCGCCCATTCCACCGATCCCCAGGATTAGAGAGGCGACAGGACCTTGCGACCCGTCGCAGGGGCATCCTTCATGAGACAGGTACCTGTGCCTCTGAGGCGCCCCGCAGCCTTAAGTCAGGCGATAACCGAGGGGGCGTCCCTGTCCACAGTAGCTTTACTCTCAAGATACAAAAAGAAAATTGAAAGCAACAGGGGATACCAAAACCCATAAAGAAAAAACCCTCCGCTAGCTCCTCAGGGTAGTCGATGGCGTGGGCCGGCCCGGCCGGCCCGCCAGGCCCTCTCCCGCCCCAAGCGCCAGCCCTGTGGGCACCGGGAAGTTACGGATTATCTGAGGGGGGTGGCGGGCGGTGCCTCCTCTGAAGAGAGGGAGCCGGGGCAGACGGAAGTGGAGGCAGCGCCAATAAAGCGGAGCTGAGGTAAAGTTCCAGCCCGGCAGCAGCAAGGGGCGGAGGAGCCGCCTCGCTCTCCTGTGATACGTGGCAACCGCTCCCCGCTGGGCCGGGATAGGCCGTTACCCCTCTCGCCCGGCCATCACCCACCTTTTTCACTCTGCGGGCCGTGTAGAGCCCCATCCCGTCCTGCACTTTTGACGACTTCAGGGCAAATCTATCCGGAACATACATGCCCAGCATTTTGCATCGACTCGGGCCGCCGCTTGTTACCGTGGAGGAGGATTACCGGGGACTTCCATCCCACTGAGAGAGAGCGAGCGAAAGAGAGACCGGGGGAGGGGGCAGGAAGAGGGGCTGGTTGAGGGGCTTTCCCGGCTCCTGAGGAAGAGGGGAGGAGCCAGGCCGCCGGCGAGGCCCTCACCGCGGCCGGACAGCGGCGGGACGGGCGAGTCGGCGGCAGGGGGCGCGCGCGCCCGGCGGGGCAGAGAGCGGGACCCGAGCGGAAGAGCTCGGGTGGCCGCGCTAGGGGGCTTCGTGCCCTCGAGGGTTTGTTAAGTCGCGTCATGTGAAATGTCGCGACAGGAAATAGGAGGCGTTCGGGTTTCCAACGCATCTGGCTGCCGAGTCCTGGCCCCAACGATGCACTCAGTGAAAGGCACACAGCGCTGGCAGCCTCCTAACATAGTGCCATGGGCTAACAACTTACACAGCATGCACTGCACCGAGGCACCAGGCCGTGCTCTTCACTCAGGTTCATTTTGCAGAGCAAATGGCGCTTCATCACCCAGCTTTCTCCTCGGGCATCATCCTGATGTTGGGCTTTTCCCAGCAGTTTGGCTTTTCATTCTGGTTTCTGCAACAATGTAACCTGAAGCGAGAGGAGACAAGTAGGCAGTGCTGGGTCTCAGACTTGAAAGAGTTGTTTGTGAAGCCTGGCAGAGCCAGAGAGGCTTCCTTCCACAGCAGTTTCCTTAAGTAATGAGACTTCTCACATACGTACCAAAATATTTGTCTGCTGGTACTTAGAGTCATGACCCCTTAGAAGAGCAGCGATATTCTCACCAGAAACATTAGCCAAACACACATCCATGCTTTGTAACACTTTCCGTGGGCAATTACCTGAAACATCACTCAGATTTATCCTCATTACTTTTGTATTGCCATAATGGGTCAATCCAGATTTACATTCACTTTTGAAAACATGTAATCATTCACATTTGGAAACTGTTTTTGAAGGAACTCAGAGGGAATGCCAGGATTTTACCTGAATATGAGACTCCGTCTGGCTACTTTCTGTATCTATAGTGCACTGTGATGCCGTTTTGTGTGTAGTATCTTTGCACTCAGGGTAGATAGATATATACATATATATACACACATACATTTAATTTTAACAAAATATATTCTGGCCAACACATGCATGTACCCCTGGGTACAACTTGGGATGGAAGGAGGTAGGTTGGATGGGACTGCTTGAGGACATTAAGGTCAGGAACAGCCATGGGGAAAGTGATCATGACACGGTGTTTAGTACCATACAGAGTAGAAGCAGACCAAAAAGTAGAATTACAAACCCGGACTTCTGCAGAGCTGACTTTGAACTCGTCAGAGACATGCTTGCAGAAATCCCACAGGCTAAGGCTCTGGAGGGTAAAGGTCTGGATGGTGCCAATGAATCAGATTGGACAGAATGAAGATGAAAAATATCACATCATGTTGAGTGTACACAATTGCTAGTCAGTGACAAGGGTGAAACCCTGTAAGTTTCAACATCTTTTTTTCCAATGTTGTACATCCATAACATAGAAGCATATAGCCTCCTACGGTACTCTGGCTGTCGGGAACTAAACTGAGAATGCAGCATACACTTGTGCAAGGAATTTTCTTGTTGGCATAGCTAAGTCATGTCTACAGTGACCAACTGAACCAGTGAATACAGGCTTCTGTTACAATCAACAGATACACCAAGGTTTGCAAACATAGCTGGTAGCAACTTGGAAGCATAAAGTTAACTGTGTGACACAGCTATATTGACAGAACTTCTCAAAGCTGACCAAGTCACAGACTTCTGAACCATGAAACCCTGGTATCCAGCTACCAGGTAGCATAAAACAGTCAGAGAACTTTCTACTTTGTTCAACAGACTCTCTACTAAGGCTAAAGTATGAGGTGAAACTTTTGTTGACCCCTTTACAGCTCATTTCCCCAGAGATTTGTAAGTATTCCACAGTGTGTCACTTCCAAAAGCATTCTTATCAACAGGTTGTGGGTGCTTCCTCCCTGGAGATGTTTAAGGCCAGGTAGGATAAGACCTTGAGCAACCTGCTCTAGTGGGAGGTGTCCTGTCTATGGTGGGGGGTTGGAGCTGTACGATGCTCGAGGTCTCTTCCAACCTAGACCATTCTATGATTTTAGTCTCTGTATCGTGATCCACACTGACCCAACAATTTCTTCTCAAGAGGTTACTGCCAAGCTACTGCCAGTTACTCTCTATCCTGGACAGTTAACTCACCAGCCTTCCTCACACTTAATGGCTTGCTTTCTTCAAGTTCCTCATTTCTGAGCCATAGAAACAACTGCCCAAGTAACTTTGCTCTGTTTTGCAAGTATTTGTGTTTCTTGGCACTTGCATTAAAACAGGTGCAATTGAGGGTAGGCTGACAATCAATCCAGGAATGTTTGTGCTTACAGAAACAAACATTGCCAAAATACTGTCTGGGTGGCTTAACTGACAGGTGCCACTCATACTCTAAAACACTCTCAGAAACTGGGTTGTGTGCACAACTCCAACAAAAGATCACATGCAGTAACCACAGTCACCAAGAGAAAACACAAATGACTTGTCTGAGAGTCCTTAGGCCAGATTAATGACAACACTGTCGTTATTCAACAGAGCTGATCTGCAGCCAGGCTAAACAACAGTAGATGTTGTTGCAAAAATAGGAGGAAGGTGGCTTGATGTGTACACAAGATAAAGTTATTAGTGCCTATAATTAAGAATAGACATACTCAGTAGTGTTCTGAAAGATTTCAAATAGCCATTTTCTCCCTAGCCAGAGCGATGAAAGATAGACTGTAAAGATACTTCAGTGTGGAGCACATGCCAAATATTAAAACACACATATTACCTTGTGTTGCAAACTGGAATTAGTCCAGAGTTGAAAAAAAAAAAAAAAAGAGGGGGGGGGGGGAGAAGAAAGGAAAAAAACCAAAGAAAACAGAGTGAAAAACATTACTGTTTCGTTGTGAAATTAAAGCAACCCAGATGTGCAAAATCTCAGCGAGTCTTTTTCTGAAGGATCATTAAGAAAGTGGTCAGGATCATTGTCTACAACTCTGCTGCAGGTAACACACTGGATTCTAATCATAAAAGCGCACGTATGTTAGCACATTCACCTTTTCAGGTATGTAAAATGCACTTCAATTAACACAACTAGGAGGTTGGAAGGTAAAGTATTTCTCCAACTTGACACCAGTCACCAAACAAGCCCCAAACACAGAAGTTGTTTTCTTTTGCACACCCCAGCCCAGAGGTGGGGGCTTTTGATTCCGTTATTAAGCTTAAAGTTGCTTGTACCATGCCAGCACTGGGCTTTTGGAAATATCTGAAGAGCTAAGTTTCATCATTCTTTCCTAGCCACTACTATAATTTGGAGCATTTCTGCTTAATCTGCTTTGTTACAGTTTTAATTATTTCATGTACACTGTTGTAATGTTCTGTTTCCTAGTGATGTTAAGGTTGTGTTACATTCATAACTCATGGCACATCCTTCAGTTGCTATTAAAAAAAAAAAAAGGAATTGTGGAGAAAAATACATAGAGACAGCTGTCTTCCATTTTTATTGGCCTAATTCTTTTAAGAAAAATGCTTTGATAGTTTCAGCATTCATTTCAACTGAACTAGTCAGAATCATCTGGGATCAAGAAATAAATCTGAGGAGTATACCTCACATAAAATTTACTCTGAAGTAATGCACTGAATTAAAAGAATAGAATCAACCAGGTTGGAAGAGACCTCCAAGATCATCCAGTCCAACCTAGCACCCAGCTCTATCCAGTCAACTAGACCACGGCACTAAGTGCCTCATCCAGTCTTTTCTTGAACACCTCCAGGGATGGTGACTCCACCACCTCCCTGGGCAGCCCATTCCAATGGCAAATCACTCTCTCTGTCAAGAACTTCCTCCTNAAAAAACCCACACATTTTGGTGGCACTATTAACCAAGTAACACAGTTAGTAATGAAACACAGTGAACTGTTGTAAACAACACAGAGAAATGCTAATCGCTCTGTTCGATATTACTAATTCCTTCTCTCATTGTCTTACTAAAGTTACCTGTAATATTTATATAGTAGGTCATACACATGGTATCTTGCAAACTACTTCAAACTGACTTAACAGAGGATGCTGTTGTGTAGAATAGAATCACCCAGGTTGGAAGAGACCTCCAAGATCATCCAGTCCAACCTATCACCCAGCCCCATCCAGTCAACTAGACCATAGTACTAAGTGCCTCATCCAGTCTTTTCTTGAACACCTCCAGGGACGGTGCCTTTCATTAAGTCTTGCTTTCCTGTAGTGATGCTTTTTACTTTCTTAATTGCTTAATTTATGTAGTTATGCTAGGGTTAGTATGGAGCTAAAGAAGCTTTTTGTGGCTTATCCTAGCGCATATCCACAGCCTGCACAATCACAGAATCACAGAATTTCATAGATTGGAAAAGACCTTCAAGATCATTGACTCCAATCATTAGTTTCACACTGACAAGTCGGCTAAATCAAATCTCTCAGCACAACATCTATGCAATGTCTCCCACCGCTCCTGAGTGGTGACTCACGTGCAGCCTAGCACAGAGAAACTGAACATGTTGGCCTGCTGGTCTGTTTCTATGCTGATCCATAGCTGCTTGCTTAGTACAACATGGAACACTAAAGAGACGCAAAGCCAATCCAACAGCCATCAGATCTGAAGGTTGCTTATAGTGTCAGAAACTATTTACATAACTTCCTTGGAAAGAGGTATCTTCAGAAGAATGCTCTTATGTAGTCATGGAAGCTGCTGGGCCCCAGATAAAATTCTATGGCAGGAATCCACGTGTGGTGACAAACAAAATGATTACAAGAGTTGCCTGTCTGGAGTTACAATACGTATTGCAACATCATGCCAGAAGTACATATGATACTCCCTCCAGCCGAGGAACAGCTAATTAAGGGTCACACTTAATATGTTAAGATGTCACATTATAAACAACAAAAATATTTAGGACAAAAATGATCTTCAAGACTCCAGAATTAAACATGCCAGCCACTGAAGTAACCATCCGCTTAGAAGGAAAAATGTGTTGTCCAGAAAAAAGCATAGCTTCTCATAACTAATCCTTTAAGATGGTGTAGTATCATCCCTAACTGTTTTCAGGGACTTTCTTCTCTCCTCCTGCCCCTCAGGCAGCTAGACTAAAATCAGAGAGGGTTTTTTTATCCTTCAAGAATTTCACAGTATTGGTATATTAGCTTTGGCAGAACCCACAGCAAAAACAGAATTTGATTCTGGCAGCTGACAAATCTGAGAATGAGCATCAGTCATGGTGATGGCTCCACTTTCCCAGTTTGTATATTCACTGGTTCTCAAAACATTTCTGCACTGCAGATTAATCAAGTTTGCAACTTCCTTTCTGGATCTACAGATCTCCTTTCCAACCTCATTCACTTTCTCTTAATCTGAGAGGATCAGGAGCAGCACTTTAAAAACCATCTTTGGCATAATTGTATTGTACCCATTTGCAAGACATAATATTTTCAGAATGTTTTCTCTTTGTTCATGTATATCTGCAGGTTTCCAGTGTGCAAATAACATTTAGCTTTAACCAGATATGCAAAGCTTTCAGTCAGGTACTTCCCTGGAATTTGCCAAGCCCACTTCTCAGACTGGGTACAAGGTCATTAACTTTGTATGGGATCATTGCTCCTTTTTCACTGTAAATGGCTTCCCAGACCTTCTACACTGTGGTATCTAGACCAGGATGGGGAAGGGCCTTTGTGCTTTCTCATTTTTCATAGGAGTTTTCAAGAAGCAAAGGTTTCAGCTTCTCTAATAACAGAATATGAGGGGAAGATGAGAAGAGGAATAGCATAGAGACCTCTCAGGGGTTTTTGTTCTTTTCTCAGTTGCACAAAGTTCAGCCTAAAAAAAAGGTAGTATTTTTTTTACTACTCCATTCCCCAAAGAAACCAGCGAATATATATGGGGGAAATCCTGCTCTTCTTTAATGCAAATAGTAGCAACTATGGCATACAATGCTGACAAGCTGAATGTGAAACCCTATTGCTTTAGTTCACACAACATGCTGGCACATGCAGACACAATGACCTTTCTTCTGTTTCTGAAAACAAATCCAATAAGTGTAGTACTCTCAAATGAAAGATTTAGAAACAGAAGCAGCAAATTAACTAACAGAGCTTACTAAGAGCCAAGTATGTCTTTAAAGTCTGCCCTGCTTTGAGGGCAACGGCACCCTTGCTACTAGTAATCACCAGGCACAGTGACTTTAAGTACCTGGAACAAATTGTGTTGACATGGAGTCAACCTAAACCATATGTTATACTAGCAACTAAAAACTTAATCTCACATCTCAGACAATCCACTTTCCTAAACAATTAAACATGATTTTTGTAAATATGACAATAAGCCCCATCCATGCAGGGTTTTTTCCAGTTCTGGGGTTTTTTTGTCTGTATTTTCTGGTAATCTGGAAAACTGAAGTTACTCTTTCCCTAATATACTTTGATTAGCTGAGGAAAATTTCTTTTGGTTATTTTTTTAGGGACTGGTTGTTGGTTGGTTGGGTTGGGGTTTTTTTTGTTGTTGTTTTTGTGTGTGTGGCTTGTTTTTTCTGCACTGGTTCTTTCAGACATTCCAACATAAAGAATTATTTCCCCACCAAATCTGTCTTCTAATCAATGCTTTTCCATAAACCAATACATGCTTGTGTTGCAATACTCCATGTCATGCAAAGCAGTAAATGGCAAGATTAGTTTTTAACTTGTGTCTTTCTCTGCTTGCATGTATGGTCAAAACATATTTTTTCTCAGATATTTGAAGTTCTCAAAGTTAGCTCCAGGATTTCAAAATTAAGAATTTTCTCCTTTTGCTTTGGAAATGCTAAAACACATACATGTGTTTCCACTTCCATTCCCAAGTTGATTGCATATTAAGTGTTTACTCTTGTTTCAGAGGTTTTTAAAGTAGAGTTTAAAAAACTTAAGGCAAAATTTTAAGCAAATAAGTACCAGATTCAGCTAGTAACTCAAGTTTCATTGTAATATATTATGTAATGACCACTTAATTAAGCCACATCATATGGATCTAAAAGAAGCACAATGTAATTTGACTATAGTAGATTTTTGCTGATACCTCACATAACTTCACATATAGGAAATACAGGGAAGAAGTCTAAAGAGCTAGTAGAAAATGGTTACAAATACTGAGTAGCAGTAACTCACTTTTAGAGTAGCATGTTCTGCCCTGAGCCCTGTAGTATTTACTTTATCTTGAGGAATTGAAGGTGTGAGCTGATAAAACAGACTGCAAGTCAATAGTGAGAAGATAACTATAAAACATAAGCAAAAGGGATAGAGAATACAACTGCATAGGTAGCAACTCCTAGGAAATGCTGGAAGTAGTAGCGAGTCTTAATCTGAATTTGAGACCAAATTATTATGCTGGCATGAAAATATCATATATACACTTATTTGTTCACTCTGCAAGATAAAACCATGGGATCAGAGAATGCATCAGGTTGGAAGTGACCCTCAAAGATCATCTTGTCCAAACACCCTGCAGTGAGTAGGGCACATATTTAACTAGATGAGGTTGCTCAGTAGCCCACCCAGTTCAACCCATCTTCAGTATTGGTTCAGCCTCATCTGAGGAACTTGGTTCATGCTGAGGAACCATGTTTCAAGAAAAAAGTCAACAGCAGATGAAGTTCTAACATGGTTTTGTAAGGAAAATCATGTCAAGTGTATCTAATTTCTTATTATAGCAGTTACAGGCCTTAACCTAACCATAGACATCGATCAAAAAAAAAAAATATCAGAAGAAAGATTTAAGACATTCAAGCCTTAAATAATCAGAGAACAGAAAACTTCCGGATATGTAGCAATAGTCAAACACATTAAAATACTTTAAGGAAAAATAGGGGAAAAAATCCTTTCATGACCATTCCAGACATGAGAAGAATTAATAAACCGAAGCAAGTCAGAATTTTTACATTGAAAATATCTTCCAAATGAGTAAAATACCTTCACAGGCTGCCTGGCAAGGTCACTGGGCTTTCATCAACTTACATCAACTTCTCCTAGACACTGCCATGGAGTGACCCCTGGAGTACTCACATGTTATATGCTAATATAAAAGAAACTAGTAAAGCATGGGCTTCGAGAGTCTTGGAAATTCAGAAATTGGAGCTCAGACCTCCTTAAAAAGCATTTAGTGTAAGCCATCTCCGCTATTTCTGTCAGTGACAGGAACTGACAGAATCGCTTTATGTAGTAACAGATGAATTCTTGGGCAATATCTTTACAGGTTCTAAAAGTGTCTTCCTCAAGAGTGACTTCCTAAACTGATCACCATCATGTTTTTCCTGTCAGCCCCCTCAGGATCAGCTCACCCTTTTTTCCCTCCATTAATGGAAAGTGACTTTCCAGATCCAGCTTCTCCCTGATGAGCTAGTTACTTCAATCCTTACATTCACATACATGCCCCATTGCATAGCTGTCATACCTTCTCAGGCCTCATTTCCCATTAGCCCTTGCATTGGGTTGATCATATGCTCCTCCTGGGAGCAATAAGTCTTAAACTTACCTGTTTCCTTTCTCCTCTCCTACTTACAACCTAATCTTGAGAAGGATCTTCATGTAACATGAGCTCTGTCACCAGGCTGATTCCTACTCTGTGCTACCATTTTTATTTGTTGAACAAACCTAGAAATCAGGCTCCCTTTCAGTACCTGCTCTGTGCCTGTCATTTAACTCATCACATTCAGCAGTTCAACCACACAATAGATTCTTTATAAAACCTCGAAAGAGCTTTAATGCTGTGAAATATTTTTCCACCATTCCTGAACGGGACATGGAAGTGGGAACACCATGTTGGGTTTTCCTGTAGCCGGAAGACAGATGACTACTGTACTGTGAACTTAGAGTGGTTTGTTAATATTAGTATAGCAGATGGATGATAACTCTCACTACTGATGACCGCTGCCTTTCATGTCTGCCACATGGTGCTGGATATTCATAATTTCACTTCTCCACGAACCTTTAGCACTCCACTACATAGGGTATCATAAAGCTGCTACACAGAATGTTTTCAAATGCTTGGAGAACAACTACATGCACATGGAAGATATTTCTCAGAACTGCCAGCTATGGAAAATTCGTTCTGGCAATACAAGCACATTTTCAAAATCTGTCATGTCCTTTGCTCAGGGACTTGTCTTAAGTCATTTTCTTAACATCACTTGGTGAAGTTACTCAGTTTCGCAAGCACTAAGAAGATCAAAGACAAAACTATAATTTTTCTGCATATGAAAGTTGTTTGTTTTTTTCTAAAGGATTCTGAGATCTTTATATCAACAGGCCTTTGCAAAAGCAGCTCTACCAATGCCCATGGTCATGAGTTGATGAAGGTTTAAGACCTGCATGATCAAGGGTACCATGTGCATTTGTTTAGAACGAATGGAGCCCGAAAAAACCCCACACAACAAACCAACCAAAAAAAACAAACCACCAACATTTGTGAGGAATTCTGTTTCCATTAAGCCACGCAGGATAAATATTTGAAAATGGCTTTTCTGTTGAATGGTTCCATCTGCACACTCCAATCCTCATTATATTTGGCCTGACACCGTGGGTAGTCAGCAGCTCTGTCCTGACCACTCTGAGTTCAAAGTGAAGTTGTCTGAAAGTGAGGATGAGAGACAAACAGACCTGCAAGTTACCTTTTGGTCTGTCCTGTGTATACTTGTAGGGTTTGTTCTGTTTCTAAAGCAGCACAGCCAGCAATATAACCTATAGTTTTGCAGAACTTGAAATAAATAGAGAAGAGTCATTGTAAAAAAAAATGAAACTCCATTGATTATGTTTAAAAAGTGATGTCGTAACATTCTAAAAACTGATTTCAATAACCATTGTTCTGATTTACAACCACCCACTGAATAAATTCCACTGCAAAATTAAGTTGTGTCCTCTATTAATCTTCATAAACAACACTCATTTTTAGATTGCAACTATCTAAAATGTCACTGTCCGTTAGACAAATAGAAATAGTTCCTGAAGCCATAACGTACAAGCTTCTGGCTACTGCACTTCTTGGAGCACTCTCTTTCCTGTTAACATTATTTAACTGGGTGCCATGAGGTAGATACAAGATTGTGAAACGTACTTTTTTTGGAGATTGTATGCCAGACTCTAGAGACTGCTTAATTCCACTCCTCTATTCCCTGGATACAATACCAAATAAGAAAACTACAAACATAGCACTCCTATTGTTATTAGAAAGAAAAGTTACACAAGAGAGTCTTTCACAATATTTAGTAGGATCATTTATTTAAATGTAGCAGTCTTATTTTCAAGTCTGTCATGTACTAGCCTTCTAAAAAGCCACAGTTTGGGGCAGAAGTTGATTTTAAGAGCATATTAAAGTCATCAAGGAGTTCTGTAGCTATCTGAACTCCGTAGAGAAAAGGGAACAATGGGAAAATGTGTGCATGTAATGTGCAGATGAATCTGATGATAACTAAGAGGATAAATGTACTTTGAAAAATATGCTTCTGAAAGAAAAGACATCTGAATGATGTCTGCCATTATGTTGCTTCCTTTCTGAAGTATTTATCCTTGGTCAACAAGACCAACAATTTCTACTGCCTGGTATCTACAGATTTGGAGCTGTAGCTGGTTCTGGTTTCCCATGTGCAAAGCCTGCCTATATAAATGTGTAGTCCTCTGACATTTCAGGGAAAACAATAGCACCCCTCTGGGTCAGGCTGCAGAGAGTTTGGGTTTGATATTGTTTGTGGGCTGCTGTTCTATTTATCAGACAATAGGGTTTCTTTTTCTCCATCGGTTCTATTGTGTTGGATTGCACTGCTTTTTTAAAGTTATGTTGTAAGTTACAGCCTGTCAGGCACCCTGAGGCATCTAGATGCTGGGTGCCCCATAAATTTGAAGTTATTACTGCTCAGTATTGCTGTAAATGAGTTAGTCATCTCTTCTCATAAAGCAGCCAGGGACTGGACTGAAAATACAATGCAGCTGCATCTTGTTTAAAAGCGTGTCTTCCAAGAGGTACAAGACATTAACGTGCCCTTTCTGAAACTGTATGAAAGTGTGCCCAAACGATGATAATTTATCACAGAAAGGCTGAATGAAGCCATGCCTGCACCCAAGAAGCAGCCACAGTTTGCCCTTGTTGTACAGCATGGCTGTGGCAAACCTGCATGCTGAACATGCTTCATTGTCCTTTTAATATGTATACAACAAAAATAACATGGGTTTGCCTCAGCAAGATTATTCTTATAACATGAGGGGACCCTCAAAGAGAAGTGGGAGAGAAGGAAGTACAGTGGAAGCAGAGTGCTCAGGGTGCAGTTGTTACTACTATCCTGCCTGTCAAATCTGACCTTTTAAATTCACCCAACCTGCTCCTTATGTAGGCACAGGCACCCCTCTGTACACACAGACCCCCCAACAAAGAAAAGAAACAGTCTTCATTTCCCTTCTCATGTTTTTGTGGAGGGAAAAAAATACATCACCTTTTCTATATGGAGTTGCTGAATTTTATCATTTGTGCAATGGTTCTTGACTCTATTACTTCCATTTAGTTTACCAACTACACAAAGCAATCAAAAACTCCATCATCATATAAATCAAAACATTTATCTATTTCAAATACAATATGACATTGAGGAGTGCTACAGCAGCCCATTATCGGTAGGAACTAGAGCTGACTTGGAGTATATTCAAAGTCATTTTTATCAGACTCCAAGCATACCTTCTTATGACAGATCATTTAGTAACAGTTTTGTTCATCCCTTCTTCCCCTCACTTTGCTTCTGTAAAAACAATAACAAGGATAAAGAAAACACCCAATGAGGGGGAAAAAAAAAATAAAAAAATCACATTCATTGGAAAGATGGGTGGGAACTTGGATTCCCTGCAGGTTTGAGTAACCTGCAAGCTTCCACTTGTCCATTCAGTCAAAGAGCTTATACCCAGAAGTCTTGTCCAAGGGACAGACATTTGGACTGAGTTAAGCTTCCAGGGGGTATGTGTGCAAAGCTCAAGTATGAAACAGTTTTTAAAAGGCTGCATGTTTGCTAGTTCTATGGTTTACCAGAAAGGTCATTCTTTAAGATGTTTTCATTTAATGAAAATGTGCCCCTATTCTTGTTATTGTTGTTTCATTGTTCCTTTCATGTATGTTCCTCCCCCCCAGTATCCTTGTTTGTCATCCTATTGTGAAGTATCTTGCTGTTCTTGTAGTTGTCATAGAACTGGTTAGATGTAATAGATTTGTACAACTGTTCATTGCACCAGTGGTTTGCTTACAGATGGGTATGTTTCTGCCATAACAGCTTCTCTGAAACTCATTAGGAAGTTTTAGACTGGAGTAGGATGAAAGCAGCCCTATTAATTATGCAGCGTAGTATGGGAGGCTGTGAAGCTTTAGCAGATGAAGACTTGCTGTACTTCTTAGGAAGCCCTCATCAGATCTTTCATCCTAGTCTGGTACACTGAGCAGACACCTACACTTGCATTCTACACAAGATGTCTACTACAGCTGTTCCAAATGTGAGCAAAATTATTCATCCCATGCAGAAAACACACCAAATACTGAACCTCCACTCTTTATCTGCTGAACTAGCAGGAATAAGTAGACTTGACAGTGGAAAAAAAAAAATAAAAAAATCAGCAATGAAGGACATGAGAGCACAAATTCCAGTTGCAGTACAAGGCAATCAAAGAGATCTCTCAGTTAACCTTTGCACAAACTGGAGGCATGGATAACTGTGCATTTTCTCCATTATATGAGAGAACTCATGACAACTTGCTTGTCTGTTTTAAGATGGCAAAGAAGATTAGAAAAATCACACAAAGCAGCACATAAACAGCTTTGAAACAATAGAAAACATCAACATATAAGTTAACAGTAGCTTAACGTTCATATTGTACATTTCACATTAATCACAAAATACCTTTTTTTCCCTCCAGAAAAATGTCCCTGTTAGGGGTCAGGAGAGACAGTATCTAATTTATTTGTTTCTCTTCAGTGTATTATCATCCTCTAAAGAGAGTGGCAGAGCCAAGAGGGCCCCTCTGCCAGGGAAAGGATGCAGTATCTTCAATTGAAAACTACTGGGTATACTTAAAGAGGGGGTGAAGCAAATAGCAGGGAGTTATAATCATGCAATTCAGGCTCAGAGGATAGCCAAGAGCAGCAGGAGGAACTAGAAACAAGCCCCAGTGACAATGGAAAAATACTTGCTATGGACCAGAGTGAACTTAAGAGTCTGCTTCAACCCAAAAGCCACAGAGCGGACTGAAACCAAGACTGGAAGCAAGGACAAAGTGAGCAGCAGGAGATTTGTTTATAAACCCTTCCCATGTCTAGTCTGTTTTATCTCATCTCTGCTGTAAGATGGTTGTCTGATGTAGGCCTTTTTCAAAGAAAACCTGAGGTTGGAGCTTATAAGCTCTTTGAGGGAAGAGGTCTGGACAGAGCTACCTCAGAGCTTCAGTCCAAAATTTTATTTATGTTAATGACAGAGGTATTTTGGTAACAAATACTTAACTGCTATGTGCAGAATCTAAGTAATGGCTTTGGCAAGCCATACCTCTTGGAGAAAGATAAGTGAATGACAGAATCACATGCTACATAGAAAGACACAATTTGAGCTCAGTAAACAATGACCTCAGATGCACACTTGGACACAAAGTCAGCATGGGGTAAAAAAATTCTCATAACTTTCCAGTCTTTCTCCACATCTCACATACTACATCTGAACTAGAGGCTGCAGAGCAAAACCACTGGGCAGAGCCTCCTGCAAAGCATGCTATGAATGCTAGACTGAATTATTGTCCAATCAGCTGTAACGCTACTTGAGCAAGGCCAAAGGAAGGTGACCAGACATCTCCAGAACACCATGAGAAAGAGAGCTTTGTCAATAGCAACAGGGAACCTGCAACTGAATGGGCTCCAGAAACAGTTGCAACTCATTTTAACTTACTGTCCAAACCAACAGGCACTGCCTTTGTGTCCTTTAGGTCTGCCCCACCCAGTATGGTGGGAGACAAGTTACCCAGTATGCAGCAGTCCCCAGTTACAGAGGAAACAGCACCACTGTATTGTCTATACACTGTCACGCATCATCTGCCTGAAAACTCGGTTGCACCAGCCATTGTCACTGTGTTGTCCTCCCCAGCAGCCAGCTGCACGGTTTGAACAGAGAGGGTGAAAGAGCATAAGGAACCCATCAGAGGTTAGGAGCAGTTGCCCAACATGACTCAAAAAGGGATCTGAGGAAGCATAATGGAATCACTCATGAGCGACTGTCCATCCGGCGAACATCTGCAGGCAGCCTGAAGCTGCTCCTGCTCTCAAGACAAACTAGAGAACAGCACAATGTATGTGTTAGCTTAGTGTACCTGCCCATTGATTTTAAACCTGTCAAACAAAACCAATCAAAAATTTTGGTCTAGGAAAGAAAGGCTATAAATAGACAGTACCTGAGAAAACAAAAAGCAAGAGGAGGAGCAATGCCTTGTTACTGATATTGTTACTGGCCAGCAAAGAGAGTTGTCTCCATCTTGTAATTGTAACTCTGTGCAAAACAACTTGAAGTAAATGCACTTGTGTTTATTTCACATTCAACTTCCTAGCTGTGTGGTGGGATATTAAGGAGAATAAACACCACAGAAATAGTAATGGGGACAGACTGCAGCTGGCATATGCATGGGTGTGTGGGAGGACAAATACCAGAAGTGCCCACAGCCTATGTGCAAGCTCTGCCTACACCCAGCAGGGTCTTCATCCTCATATCCTCAAAGGATTAATTAATTCCTCAGAACACAGAGGATCATAGAATCATGAGGATGAGCAAGTCCTGATTCCACCAAGAAGCAAATTAAGAACTATGCTTAACTGCCTGAAAGGAAACACCTCCCACCAACACAGTCCCTCCATGATTAGTTATCTGGCTTTGAGATGTATGTCTGTTAAGGATGTTACTATTTTGTGTCTATAAACAATAAGTATTCAAGAAATAACAGTTCCACCTGTTGTTTTTCAGTTTTCCTCACAGTAGGTAGGATCAGTAAGGAAAGTTTTCAGAGGAGAAGATATCTTCTTAAAGTGAATGATAAACATTTATCTAGCAGTTCATCAAAAAGTACTTCAACTCTAGACTTTTCAGCAGGAAGAAATCAAACTGTAAAACAGTGGACTTTTCCAAAATACACAATGGCTGCAGGATCAGAATGCCTCCTATACATTCATGATTCACTCATGCCTAAGAGATAGAGAAGTCCCTTTTTTTGTCAAGCCTAACTTCAAAATAGAAAGTTATGACAGAAAGTAGTAACTAAGTGACCTGATGACACTGGTAGGTTTTTTGAATGCTAAACTTGCATTTATAAGCATTTCTCTTCTTCTTTTTTAAGAAGAAAAAAAATAGTATGTCCCACACACCTTGGTATCAGCAGTGGTTGCCCAGGCAAGCTGAGGATTATGATTATTATAATCAGTTATGTGGACTTCAGAGAAGTGATAAAAGCATTCTTCCAATGCATGCTTTGGAACCACTGAACAGATGAAGTAAGAACTTGCATCTCTGACAGGATTAATACCAGAAGTTTATAAACCAGTCTAGACACTTATTTAGAAGACTAAACCGTCTCTGAATTGTATCAGTTGCTATCCTAGCCTTTCACAGATTCACTGAAACTCTTTAAAAATACTCTAAAATGTCTATAGAGTACCTGAAGACAACAAATGAAAGTCTCTCCTCAATAACACAGAGCTTCTGGGGAAAAGACTTAATAGATAAACGATGTGAAAAGCCCAGCTTCTCCTCCACGTATAGGTTTAAATTATGCAGCCTGAAACAGCTGCTGCAGCTCAACAAGCAAATGCAACATTTGTGAAACAGCAGCTTGAAAAGGCAGAATAGTGGAGAAAGTAGTAAAGAATGTGCTGTAAACATTAGCACTTAAAGCAACTGGAGGAGGAAAGAAGTTTAAAATATTTTATTTTATAAACCCTTTAAATCTCAGGGTTTATTCTATATCCCTCTGTTTCACCTGAAATAGTGTGCAAACCTAGGTTTGGAACAGCACAGGTAACAAAATAGGCATAAGATACAATTTAAGTTAAACCACTGAGCACCAGACATAATCCAGAGTCTCTGATCTTTTTTCCCCCCATGCAAAAAAAAGACCCCATGCTTTAAGAATAAGCAGGATAATTTCTTACCTCTCCTTCTAGAAGCAAAGTAAGCTGAAACAGTTTCCCACTTGTGAGTAATAAAGAAACAGTCCTACTTAAATCCTACAACCAAGTAAGTGGTTAGTCAGACCCCTCACTACCAGGCTTGCTAGACTTTAACAAAAAGAATTTTGACACCATTAAAATGAGAATTCATGTCCTTTATGAAAGTATGTATTATAAGATTAATAGTCAATAATCCTGTCAACCTTTATTTAAGCCAAGCTATTGGAGCAGAAATTTACAGTTAGTTCAGCTGCCTGAAAACACACATTTCTCTTAATAAAGTGAAAAAACGAAGCACACAGCTGCTTACTTCTAGCAGGCGTTGTACTACCTATTACTAATAGCAGAGGTTTCACTTGCAACATGATACAAATAGCATGTAACCTCTCCTGTCAAATTCTGTATCTGCTATTGCTTATTTGGCATCCAGAGTATCTAAGTGGGAGGTTCCAAAATGTTCAGTGATGGCTGGACCCCGCTGTCACCAAAATTATTAGGAGTATGTTTGATGACAATTCATGCCTTCTGGAATAGCCATCTGTAAAGGTGGTGCATACATACCAAATGTGAGTTGCTATACTGGGAAACTGAATTAGCATCTGCTGAATCTAGAAGGAAGCATTTTTAGACAGCCTACACTGAAACCAGTCACATAAGTACAAGACTGATGTAATAAAGAAAGCAATCCATTGACTCCAAAAGGCTGAACATTTCAATTCAGCTGTCTGGAGCAAGAGATTGTTTCCCAGTAATCCTGTCAGATACAGCAAACGCTAAAGCAATTTTTATATCTTGGAGAAAATTTACCTAACATTTCTGTATCTTATTTCAAGCACTAAGTACACAGCTAGCATTGTAATTAAAACAGCCAAGCAATACAAACACCTCTATACAGATCATACAGATACATTTACTTCCTAATCAAATCAAAACAATTAAGCCTCTGAATAGCTGTGCCAGCTTCAAAATGCAAGTGCTGGCTGGAGCAAAGTATCATGGTACTTGAAGTTCAGATTGCCACATGAGAGGACTCTACTCCAATTGCTGCTTCCAGTTTCTCGGTTTGGGGTGTTGGTCTTTTAGTGGTTTGGGTGTTCCCCGCCCCCCCACACTTTAGAAATCACCCAGACTAGACTCAGCTGGCTCTGGAAGTATGAATGAAGCTTACATTTACAGCTAGCAGAATATACAAGCAGATTTACAGAAGATACAGAAACACACAAAGTAAAAGGTAATGCAGAAACACAACTCNTTTAAGCACCCATAATGGGTTGAGCTGAATCTGCTGATGATATTCAATACCATAATGCCATCAGGCCAGCTTCAAAATGCAAGTGCTGGCTGGAGCAAAGTATCATGGTACTTGAAGTTCAGATTGCCACATGAGAGGACTCTACTCCAATTGCTGCTTCCAGTTTCTCGGTTTGGGGTGTTGGTCTTTTAGTGGTTTGGGTGTTCCCCGCCCCCCCACACTTTAGAAATCACCCAGACTAGACTCAGCTGGCTCTGGAAGTATGAATGAAGCTTACATTTACAGCTAGCAGAATATACAAGCAGATTTACAGAAGATACAGAAACACACAAAGTAAAAGGTAATGCAGAAACACAACTCCCCTCCAAGAAACCTAAGTCCCCAGGAGGGACTCTCAACCGACCCTTCACCTTCCCCCTACCCCTCTCAACCTTACCCCAGTCCCAAGGAAGACTGGAGGTTCGGCCAGGGGAGTTAGGAAGCAAAGTGCATTAGTCCAAAATGGAGGGTGAGATTAGAGAGAAAGAGATACAGCCCAGCCAGTTCGCTGGCAGCAGCCCAAGTAAGAGAAGTGCCAAGTGTGTTATCTATGTTTTGCTTTCCTTTTTTACACATCTCAGCAATCCAATGAGTGAAGTAGACATCTTTTCCTTTCACAGCCTGTAATCTAGTTCTTCTCACCAAAACATTCTACCTAGCTTCAAACTAGCACAGGTCTCTTCCACTGGGTAGGGGGAACCATTCTACCTCTGTCTTCTGCTGCCACTTCTGCATTTTGCTGCACTTTTCTGCATATAGGCTAAGGTAATTGTGCACTGAATCATCTCCAGTAAAACTCTTTATCTCAACTGAGAGGCTTTTTTTGTGTTCCTTTCTCTCCCATCTGTGGAGAGGGAGAGGGGCTTCTGAGAGCAGGTTGTGCTATCTCAGGATAGAAGCCCCAGTCTTACCATTATTGCCACCTGAAAAAGTCTGAACCACCATCTGAACCCAGCATTAAAATAGCAGGCATAGCAGGGGTGGGCAAAACAGGTAATGAGAATCAGCATTTGTATCAACACTGCATTAATATCCCCCAAAGCCAGAAATAGATTATTTCCTCTGTATCAGCTTTCAACAGCTTTGCCACTATATTGTCAACAGGCATTTATGATATGAAGTACTTTTTACTCAGAGAGCAAAGACTTCTTTTATTTGTTAAAGAAGACATCATAGTGTATATTAAATCTCTTACACATCAAGTTAGCTGTCTCAGAAGACCTATACAAGCACAACATAGATGCACTTTTCAGAGGAAGGGCAAAAGAAAATATTTTCTTCAATGGGGCCAGATTTACAAATCACTCACAAACAACTAGCTCAAATTCCAGTATCACAATAAGAAAAATTCTCTCTGCCAGAGCAAAATACCAAAAGCCTACAGATCTGAAAATTCTCCTTAAAAACAGAAGAGCAAAGACAGACTCACCTATCTCTAACCACCAACTTATCTTTTCTTCTTCGAAGGCATCTTTTATAGTTCATGTTTAAAGGCTTGTTAAAGGAAGCAGGGTCACTTGGCCCCAGAGGTGGGGCTGGTAATGAAGCCCAGCTGCATCCTCCCTGGCTTTGCTGGGCTGAGGGGCAGCCATACACTCTACAGAGCAGGCAGACATCTCCCTGTGGAACTGGCTTGCACTTTGTGTAGTGGCTCAGAGCAGTGAAAGTGAGGGAAAAGCAGATAGGAAAAGCCGTCATCATTGGTGTGGGTTTATTTTGTACCATAAAGTCTATGTAGGAAGGAAGACCCGCAGAAAAAAAAGGTTTTACAAGGCTTTCCTCACGTTTCTATGGCTTCAGTAGGTGACTTTGTGTTGCGGAGGCAGGGAATTAATGTGGCTGGGTCAGGAAGATATATATAAAATAGAATTATTTTATTTTCCTGAAACCCACCCCCCCAAAACTATATACAGAAATTAAATTAATTAGCAGATTCAGTTTGAGAAGATCTTACAAGGATACCAGAGATAAATTAGACAGTTTTAGAAATCAGGAGTTGGAAAAGGCTAAGCTACTAAACACAGCACTATTAATCAGGCTGAGCCAAAAGTGTACTCACAGGTGGGTCAGGCTGGCTGAGAGAAAGGGCGCTCCAGAGGCTTGTCCCCTCGCTCTCTTTCAAAAGCCGTCCGAGGCTCGTTAAGGCCTAGCAAGCTGCATAAAGTGGGTGCTTATGGTGGGAAGCCGTCCAAAGCAGGGACGCTCCTGTCCCTCAGGAGCTTGTCCTTCGGAGCGCCAGAGAACTCTTTCTGCAGAAACTATCCAGGTGGGGGAGATCTCTGAGGCGGGAACCCCGAGGCGGGAAGCACCTTTATACCCTTCCTAGACGAAGGGCCGAGTTACCGCTGCCTAGGCGCGAGGACCACAGCCAATCCCCAGCCCGATCCCCGCGCGGGCACTGCACGGGGCACCCCTCGCGCCGGAAGGGCCCCTTGCTCCCCGCTCCCCCCCGCCCCGCCTGCAGGGCAGCGGGGGAGAACAGGTCTTTCACGCCTATTCCTCTCCCATTCAAACCACAGAGGGAAAGGAATTCGGGGGTATACCGGACTCCAGGCCCCTTTGCTGATATGCCATAGCCACATGTTTTTTTACATTGTTACTTTCTTGTCAGAAGAGGAAGTCAAAGTGCTCTGAGTTTATTTGGCAAAACCATGCATCTTTTTCTGCTGCACCTTCTAAGCAGATGTGTTTGAGTGAAACCCACCAGCCAAAAAAAATGAAGTGTATAATAGGAAGGAAAAAAAAAAATAATTATGTTCCTCTAGCCTCTTAACATCACTAGAATGCCAGGAGACCTTTTAAGTAATAGCAAACATTGTGAAATGGAAGAGGACATGAAAGAAAACATTAATCCTGCAGTACACTGGTCCTTCCTAGCTTCCCGCTCTAAGGAAAGAACTTCTGTATACTTTGGCATCCAGAGTCTTATCAAATATATTCTTTGCACATGCCAAGACTTTATCTGTTCATTTTAGCTTGGACCTGCAGGAATGCTTGCACAGTGAAAATGGAAAAGGGGAAACAGAGTGGAAATACACAGTTAAGTTGTCCACTTTATTTCATTGTAAGCAATTAGTTTATGATTAAGAAGAATATAGATTATTATTCATGGGAAAAGAAGCCAAACAGCCTCCCTTTTCCAAATTGTCAAATAAATTTTTGGCCAAAGAAATAATTTAAATTCATCCATGCACATTATTTGTCAAATACTGTCAATTCATACCATCCTTGTAGTCTCTGGAGAGCCTCATAAGTTTAAAGCCCAAATCTTGAAATGAGATCTGCTTAGGGAAACCCCTACCTCTGTGCTGACTTACAGCCATGGAGGTCCTTATGTGGACGGACACAGAGCATCAGTTACAAGACAGGGACCTAACTGACATTAATTGTACCAGGTAGCTACTAATTAAGTTGATACACAAACCAGGGGAAGTAGCCAGAATGCTTTGAGAATAGTCCCCTGCCTCAAAAGACAGTTTGCAGTGCATTCAGCAAAGTAACCCTTTCCAGCATAGTTTCTTCATTTGCTAGTTTAATTCATTATGCCAAGCGTGAGTTTGTTTGGCTTCTTTGGGATACCTGTTTGCACTTTTGAAGCATACAAAAGCCTTGTGAGGAGATGTCACACTTTGCAAACATGAATTATGTCCCTGGGCAAGTGAAAAGAAAAAAATATGCATTCATGCCAATAATGTAGGTTTGAATTCTTTTATTTGAGACATAAAAAGTCTCCCTGAATTAACACTTTGACCTGAAGCGCTCACTGAAAGTGACCTTAAAACCTGAGAAGGCTCAGTGGCCAGATTAGCAGAACTGCAAGACAGTTGGCATTTGACCTAAACACTGCACTGCAGAGCAAAAGGTTTGTTGCTGGTTTTGTTAGAAGCAGTGTATTTTTTACAAGACAAGATAAAAATGAGTACCACTTGTAGAAAATGGAAAATATGACTTCTCCGAGACAGACTGGGGGGAGCTGAATGCTGACTATTCCTAAGCCTCTGTCAAAGACCAACAGCTTGCTAGTGTATGAGTAACATTTGATTACTGTTAGTCTTTAACCTATTGTGAAAGATTTCCATAGTGTCTATGAGCTTTCAGTCTATGTTTTCTACTCAGTATAAAGCAAGTGTAAATTATAAGCTTTAATGAAATGTATCTTTACTTCTAAATAACTCAGAAGTGCAGAGAAGGGTGATGTAGCTGGTGAGAGGCCTGGAACACAAACCCTATGAGGAGAGGCTGAGGGAGCTGGGGTTGTTTAGCCTGGAGAAGAGGCTCAGGGGTGACCTCGTTGCTGTCTACAACTACCTGAAGGGAGGTTGTAGCCAGATGAGGGTCGGTCTCTTATCTGAGGCAACAGAACAAGGGGACACAGTTTCAAATTGTGCCAGGGGAAGTCTAGGCTGGATGTTAGGAGGAAGTTCTTCCCAGAGAGAGTGATTGGCATTGGAATGGGCTCCCCAGGGAGGTGGTGGAGTCGTCGTCCCTGGAAGTGTTCAAGAAAAGACTGGATGAGGCACTTAGTGCCATGGTCTAGTTGACTGGATAGGGCTGGGTGCTAGGTTGGACTGGAAGTCTCTTTCAACCTGGTTGATTCTATGATTCTATAATGTAATTAATAGATGTACTGAGAACTGAAATTACTGGCTGTGCTGTGCAGGTCTGGGACAACCTCCATGTGGTAAGTCAGGCTAAAGTTGTATTGCCACAAAACTGGAGGACTGCTATTGCAAAGATTTATGAATAGGTTTCTAAGCAGAGAGAGTGAGGGAAGAGTGCAAGGTTCCTGGTACACAGCTGCCCATCACTGTTTATGTACTGAATTAGATAACAAGCATTTTCATAACCCATCTAATGGAATGTGTTCAAACATGATAACTTCAAAGCTAAATATTCAAAGAAATTTGAGCTATTACAACTATTGAATTTTTTTCTGCCAGAAGTGCCAAGGTTTTACTGTTCCAAATAAGGATTTTTTTTCCTCCCTGGTATGTTAACTCTCAAAATTGCTACTCACAACCCAAAGACAGATGGAACTGAGACCCATACTTCATTTTTACAAGTGGGATTCTTGAAGGTAAGTTGCCTGTCTGTGTATAACTGATTGACTTATTCTGCAGTTTCACTGCCATCATAATCTCGTGTTCTGTAACTCGGGGACTATTTTGTCCTTTGGGCTCTTTGGAGCTCAGATTGTAAGGCTGCTGTCAGATTTGTCAGTAAGTAAACCAGTAAAATTAGATAAGCTCCACCTTGATTGAGGAAGGTGTTCATTATCTTGCTGTGGTATGCAGTGGCTGAATGACTCTTCATTCATTTAGAGACAAACAAGAATAAAATCTCTTCTCTGCAGTAGATATGCCTTAAGTGAGGGGGGGTGGTGTCCTGCTTCCCTATATCCCAGCATGTTCCTCAACTGCCCAGTCCAGCATGGCATTTTCTTCCCAAAGGAACGCATATCATCAGTATAAATGCTGAACTCCATTTAACCTCCTATTTCCAAGCTTACACATCTACTTTGGTTACCTCTCCAGCCTTGTGCTTAACAACCTCTTGTATGTGATATGTATTTGTATGTGTATTTGATAAACCAGCACATTTTGACTCTTTATGCCAGGTATTAAAGATTTTTTTCACTTAAGCTTTGATGTGAAACTAGGGATACAGATATTAATCCAGTGTCATAACAGGATCCAGAGTTGTGACTAAGTCAGACCCACGGCTTTGAGGAGACCTTATAGTGGCTTTCCAGTATCTGAAGGGAGCCTACAGGAAAGCTGGGGAGGGACTATTTACATGGTCTAGTAATGTTAGGATGAGGGGGAATGGGTTTAAGCTGGAAGAGGGGAGATTCCGACTGGATGTTAGGAGGAAGTTCTTTACAGTGAGGGTGGTAAGACACTGGAACGGGTTGCCCAGGGAGGTTGTGGATGCTTCCTCCCTGGAGGCGTTTAAAGCCAGGCTGGATGAGGCCTTGAGCAGCCTGCTCTAGTGGGAGGTGTCCCTGCCTATGGCAGGGGGTTGGAGCTGGATGATCCTTGAGGTCCCTTCCAACCTAAACCATTCTATGATTCTATGATTCTAATGTAAGGCAGCAGTTCAAGGTTACTGTGGTTAGTGGTCCATGTGAAATGAGTCTGTAGATTTATTTCTCTGTAGACAGAAAGCTGTAAATTGGTAATGAAGTAAACCAAAGGATGAAGACATGTGTATTCTGAACTGCAGTCACAGCCAGACTGACTGGCAGTGATAGGGCAAAAGTAAAACTCTTCAGTCACTCATGCATGCTGTGACTCCATACTTTGGGCTCTGTGCTTTACAAACACCCAATCAGGACCTCCCCAGTAGATGATACCTATTTAACACCCACTTCAGTCATCTCTCACTTAAGGGATGATATTTACACTGTGTAAAGTCTGGAGTCTTTATTTTTACTCCATCTTTCACATCCAGAACTGCCTCTCTCAGGTCTACTTGACTACATTAAGACCTGAATAAGACCAGGAAGATTAGTAGATGTGATACTAATACGGTCTCTGTTTCATGCAGAAGAATAAACAGAGCTCGTTGTTAGGGAAAAGAATTCCAGTAGGAATAAAGACAAATATTGTGGCATTTTCCTTTGAAAATGTAGTGTTCAGAAACAGAAGAGGCATGCATCTTGGGGATTTTTTTCATGTTGTGACATACAGCGAACACAAGCGATTAGCAAGCAGAAAAGCCAAGTGAGCTGGCTAAAGGAAACAAATACAGCTGGAAACAAATACAGTTATGAAACAGGTTTTCAAGTAAACATCAAAACACACCAACAGAAGGGGTACCATTCCCTATAAAAATGGCAGCAGTGAACAGAGAAATACCTAAAAAATCCAAGTGTTGCCTTAAACTGAAGGATTCCTTGATTCTGCGATTCAGTAACTTTTTGGACTGAGAAACACAGGGCAAGCATCTGCCTGGCATCTGGTAATCTAACACTGGTACCAGAGGCCCATTCTTGAGGGATTCCCAACTGTAGTCTTCTATTGCTCATTTGTGCCCTGGCACGATCATTTAGCAGGCATATGTTAATGAAGCCACCTGCTTTAAGAAATCAAGGACATGTTTTCAAGTGAGGAGAGGGGGCATCTCTGGAGAACTAAATTTCACTTAGTAGGTTCATTATATAATTACACATCTCCTGACCAGCCTTCATCTTTCTGGGAGAATTGTCACAGCAAACAGTACATAAACAGTGTAGGAGCTTGCACAACCACAAAACCCTGCTGCTGCTCCCACCAGTCTGCAAGCTGAAATGTTCTGGAGGCAGCAGAAAGGACAATCTTAGAGGGCAGCTATGCAGGGCAGAGGAAAACTGGAGCTCACCTCTACAGGGATGAGGAGTTCTTGTCTCCCCTGTCAGCATCCTAAGAGGAATCTGCCTTTGGCCTTTATGTGGATTTTGCTCTCTTTCCCTCATCTTCAGAGCCCCAAGGGGACTAAGTGCCAAAGTCTCAGCCATGAGATGTTTTGTGGAGTGGCACCTAAAGAAGAGACAGAAACTGGTTTTGAATAATCCCTGACATGGGCTGCCAGAGTGCTGCAGACCGATACAAACAATGAGATCAAGAAGAAATGTCTCTGTTACCTGTCCTGAGTCTGCGACCCATACTATAATATTTGGGCTGCAGCAGTTATGTATCCTGCTCTTGGCTGCTTGAAATGGGGCTGGCCTAGTTGCTTCCAAAAAGTGTGTTTTCCATTAAGCAGCTCTAAACAAGTTTTTGAGTCAATGAAGGTGACATGTGGAAAAACAAATAAGCAAATTTAGACAATATGAGATCCAGACATTTAGTATTTTAAAGAAGTCTACACAATGGAAACAACTGCAATTGAAATAAAAGAGCATGGTTTTGTCTTAGCATTACCATTCTTGTCAATGGAAAAACCGAATCTCCTCAGCGTATTATTACTGTGGTCAAACACAGCAGCATCCAGAAAACAAATGTTTTCAAGGATAATCTAACAAAAATAACAACTGGTTCTCTGGTGTGTTATTTATTTGAACTGTATAGTCTCTGTAACTCAGACCAGCAGCTCCTTGAGAAGCACAGGCAGCAATCACAGCCATGACAAAAGAGGATCCATTCTCACCCTGGACAAGGAATGCGTCTCTGTGCTTTCCTGCTCCTTCAGTGCCTGTGTCACTGCAGACCTAGAGTGTGCCACAAATAGTCCTCTTCAATGTCCTGTGCTCCCTTGCAGATTTGAACTGACTCAGTAACATCAGTAAGTCTATTGGACTTCAGTCACCCTGCCCAAAACCAGGAAGAACAAGAAAAAAAAGCAATGTCCTATCTGAATTCAGTTCAAGTTTCACCATGCCTCTACTGTGCCCAAGTCTGTTTGCCCCCTTAGAACATCAAGAAAACAGAAACAATATATAAGCTAATATTTTTAATTTTATGTACAGGAATATAACGTTATGGCAACTCTGTACATGAAATACATACAGTATTTAAACATGAAAATCAGCTAGGTAAGAATTTACATTAGCAATCAAACTGCTCCACGTGCAGCCCTGTTAATACTTAGTTTAGATCTGTATTTTACGGGGGAGAGATTTTAATAGTTTACAATCATAGAAACATAAACATTTAAAACAGGACTCTATAAAATAATTTACAGAAACCCTACCATCTACACTGAGAGAAAGGGTGTATGCCTGTGAGTTTCATGTGTGAGTAACAAGGTGGACGAATGATGTATCTCAGCCTTTTAAGTATAAAATAATTTAGAAGCAGTTCATGCAATACGGAAGCAAAGGAGTGCCAGTTCCTTTGAGGTTTCCTGCTACCTTGGACATCTACTGAGCATCACTTGTGGGTCACTGAACACATGATAATACCACTGCCAGATGCTACCAGAGAGCACCAGCCTCAGTTCCTCCAACAATTACTTATGTAAACATAAATATACAAGCTGATATCTTTTCTACACAGTACAAATACAGGTCACAACTTCTCAGCTGTGCAAGTAGTCAATCTGTATACTTGGAAGCAGGATAATGTTCAGAGTGGAGTTCCATGTATTTCTATGTACAGGGGCACTAGCAGAACTTCCTCGTTTTCACTAATTTGCTCTGGTATTTCACAGAGTGCCCCCCATGCCCTATCACATAAACATCCAGCAGGTAAGACTTGCCAGGCTGCAGGCCTCGGATTGTCTCTGTGGTCACCGCTTTCTGGATGTTCTGGCTGTGGAAGTATTTACAGAGAACCTTTTCCGATTTCTTCCTTGTGTCTGGACCCAAGCACTGGTTCTGTACTCTTTTCTTCTGCTCTTCACTGTAATTTTCATCCACTTCCCTTTTGTAGATGCAGAATTTGTTTCTCTCCTGTGTGCCCAGCCACGCCACCGTGACTGAAGAACACGTGCGGAGTTTGTCAAAGGCTTTGATTCGCGTATCTTCGGGAAGAGAAGGAAATGACTGCTTGTTAGGCCTGGTTGTAGCCAGGATCTTCAGCATAGAAGCACCTTTTTTGCTTCCTTTCAGCCTAATGAGATATTTAGCTTTTGCTTTTCCCCGAAGCTGGAACTGCCGCACACCCTCCACACTCTGAGACAAGAGAAGTTTTCCATCTCTTCTAACTTGGATCTGAATGGCATCCAGGCATGAATGAATGGAGAAGGTGACTTTTTGGTGAGAAGAAACAGGTGCAAACCGTAGAAATTTGGCTCCCTTCCTCTTGATGAACACATCTGTAACTTTGCCATCCTTCAGTTCGACTGTTTTCTGTTTAGCCTCCTCCTTTGTTCTGGCAAAGGTACCAACATAGGCGGTGCTCATGTTAGTGTTGGTATTTACTGCAAACATGTCAAAGTAGTACTGTGTATCAGGCTTCAGGTCTGACACTGTGAAGATGTTCTTGTTCCAAATACAAACTTTATGCAGGTCGACTCTTGGCTTTGAGGGTGTTTGGCGCCCAAACTTTGACGATTTTAGGAAACCATGCTCTTTGCCAGAGTTGTTGTCTGAGGGAAAGCCAAAATGGGCAAAGTCAAACGGACTGAAATCCAGACCTGGTTTTGGAGCCATCATGAAGGCATCATCAGAACTGAGCTTGGCTTCAACAGCACAAAGGCTTTTGAAATTGTGTTCTTTATTGATGACTATGCAATACTGAATTGGCTGTTTCAGTAAGGAGGCAGTAGGACTTGGTTTCCATGCCAGCGTCACTGTTGTGCGTCCCAGAGAAGTGACATCAATCCTGGGATCATAAGGCAATTCAGGATAAGGTTGGTCTGACTCTGGAGTAGTGGTTGCATACACTTTGAAATGCGTATCTTTCTCCGTCGACAGTAGATCTAGTTGGTACAAACCAGATGGGGAACTAGAGGACACAAAGTACTCAACATCATTTCCTTTGTAAGAGAACAGCTCTGTGCCTTCCTCATTAGTGATCTGCTGTTTCTGTTGCTCAAGAGGTTCTGGTTCACCTAGGTTAGAAGCACAGAAGACATAATCTTCAATATGAGAAAATAAAACTCTAGCAGCTATTTCTACAAAAAATATGACAATGAGATGAAAGCAGGTGGGATTGTCTTCTGAGGGAGATGTCAGCAACATTTCTGTCGATCAGAAAGGTTAATTAGCTGGGCACTGGAGGTTAAAACCAAATGCAATAGGAATTGTGCCCAGACAGTATAAATGTTGTGAATGGCAGCTACTACCTTCCACTGGAGTACTTCACACCCCTAACTTGGAGATGCCATACACTTCCCCAGGGGATACTGACTCCATTGCCCAGGGGGAACTCACTCCCAAATTTCTGAACCTGGGCCTGAGTCACACTATAATGTTGGACCTAAATACAGTGGTGGCCAAATATGTGCATACAATACAGTGTGGTGTGTATGGCATATTAACACTTGCATGAGAGGCTCTGGAAGCCAAAGAGCTCTCCTCCCCTGAGAAGCCGTTTACATGGCTATTTCCAAACCATCTCTATGTCTACAGGCAAGTCCCCTCAAAGCACGGGCTCAGCCCTGCTGCAATGCCAGTCTTGTCTCTCCAGTGCCTGTGTACACAGCTCACAACAAAGCCCTTGTGAAACCAAGTTACTCTGGGAAAATACAGCTTGTTGTGGCAGCCCTTGTCATGTTGCTACCTGATGACAGTTTCCCACATAACAGCAGGACTGCGGCTGAAGATCCGACACCATAAAGATGGGCCTGTTGCAAGAATCAGCATCTCACCAAGGTTGGTCTGAGGGGCTTCAAATTCAGAAGGAAAGCAAATGTCTGAGGTACAATGTATGTCATTTGATGGTTTATTACCTGAACCTTCTCCACTAGTTTCCTCTGGGAGCTCTTGCACACTCAGTTTCCACTCCAGAGGGGCATCGCATGGTGTCACTGTCACTGCCAAGGGAGTGTTGTCCTCTTCAACCACAAAGAAATACCTAGGGGAAGGTTAACAGACCCATGTCAGTAAATCCTGATGGCAGCCAACTGGCTAGGACTGACTTGACACGATCAGGGTTTGTCTTGATGGGGCAACAGAGACAAAAGTGTTACTTTCAGACAACTGCGTGCAGAGGGAGTATGGAAATGCCAGTCAGTGAGAGCTGAGGAAGTGAGGGGAGTCCCTCCACTAACGTGGTGGTGCAGAGCTCACACTTTTTTTGTCAAGATGGTCACTGACTGTAAGCTGTATAAATGGTCACAAAGGCAAAAATGAGAGAAACAGGATCCTTCCTGGAATTTAGGGATACGCTTTCCAAAGCAGGGCACACCTTTTATGCTGTGTCCAGGGAAGGGCCCTAGAAGCACATAAAGATACATTTACATTAAGCTGTCTTCCCACATCCCCCAAGCACTACACATCACTTATTGTAAAATGTTTCTTGGCAATGGAGGCTGAAGGAGGTGTGTGACATGAGGAGGAAAGTGGCAGTGCTGGTCTTCCCTGAACTCTTGGGAGCCTCAGGTTATTTCCCAACCTAACCTCAGTATTTTCTGACTCAGAGGGCCTAGGCTAGGAAGTGGGGAGCTCAGAGCAAGCTAGCTTACGCTCCTTCTTTAAAGCATAATATGAAATAATTAAGAGAGACAAGTGTGGTGGGGTAAGCCTGTAGTTTTAATTTCCTTCTTGCTCCCTTTGCCTCCAGACATGGTTAGTGGCCCAGCTTCAGGGAACTTCTGTGGTCTGTGGGAGCCCTGGGCTTATCCCAGAAATCAAATAAATTGGATAGACTCTCAGCTGGGGAGGCCACATTGGGATGGAAACTCGCATAGTTACTCACTTCACCAGACAGGACACTGGCATTTGTGTTTTTCTGGTTGGGATCCAATTTCTATTTTAAAACACCCAGCAAAAACCAGCTAGTATCTTCAAAGCACAACCTCCTCACTTGAACCAGACAGCAATACCTTTTAGGAGTGTCTCGGAAGAGGTAGCTGCTGATTTCAGCTCCATCTGGGATGACCGACGAATCATGAAAAAAAGCCTTGTCCCGGATCTGCATCTGGAAGAGTTCCTCATCTCTGGTGGGCAGCTTCTGGGTCCTGGAGCTGAGCGGCAGCAGCAGAAGCAGCAATGGGCAGTGCAGCAGGAACATCCTACAGCAATGACAGGGAGCCTCACCTGAGAAGGGCTGCACCACATAGCGCAGCAGGAGCTGCTACCACTTGTCCCACACCGGTGGGTGAGACTATGGCAAAGCACAGGATTGTTGGTGACTCAGCTAGCTGCAAACTCCCGTGGGCTGATTTACTGCATATCCACAGCTACACCACATGCACTGTGTGTTTTGACAACACCTTCACTGTACTGCTGCGCAAGCCCTAGGAGCACAGACTGTAAGGGCTAAGCTCACATCATCACAGTGATGAACGTGAGATTTCGCTGTCTCAAACTGTCTCTGAAAGCAAGCCTGCATTCTGGCTGCAAATCTGTATCTCTCCCTGTCACTAACAAACATCAAAAGCCTTCCAGATGCTTTGGTAGAGCTACAGTTTGATGTTTTGCCGTAGCAGAAATACTGCTTGCTGGACATGAGGGCTGGAGCAAGCACATAGCAGATGGAGAGTACAACGGCTTCACTTTCTAAGAGATTCTGGTTGGGCTTCTAACAATTCTTTGAAAAGTAAATATTTCCAGTGAAATTGTTCTTCCTAAAAATAGCAAATTAGGAAAATATTGGATATAAACCCACACATATTCAAAGCACACTGGTATTAGCATGCAATTCATCAGGGTTTAATCCTCAAGCCTGATGGGAATTGCAAAACACAAAAGCAGAGAATCCTTTACAAATTGGGCACAATAATTCATAATCTTAGTCTTTCATTATTATGTCTACAACTAGGTCAGTAATGACTACCCTAACATATACAGTGAGACAAGCTGGAAATCTCCTTTCAGTACAGTAAATGATTTCATATATAATGGCTCTGGTATGGGGTGGGTGGTAGGGGGGAAACAAAACTCATTTCTGGTAGGAGCATGGCAAGTTTGAATTAGAACTATTTAAATTATAACATCTGTTAGAATTAGAAAAAGAGGTTTAGGCTAGTCCCTAAACTGCACTAGTCACTGGCTTTAGGGAGAAGAACAATACAAAGCTGAGCTGCAGGAACAGTTTTTACCTTCTTGTTACTTGGCCGAGTATGGCTTTTTAAACAAACCTCCTTTTTACCTTTAACATCAGATCTGCTCTTGAGATTGCTTGGGGGGGGTTTCCCCTCCATTTGACCTTTCCTTAATATTTTATGTAAAACTGGCAAATAAAGCTCCTTGAGAAGTGGCATGATGTAGTCTAAGCCATAACAAAATTGCTCTTCCCATTCAAGCACTTCATCAAAGTATCAATAGGCACCCCTGAGGGAAGCCTCAGCAGCCTTCTCCTTCCCCCTCCCATGGCTTCACCTTGCAAAAACCCCAAAGGAATGATGCAGTCTTGGCGTGGGACCCTCTTCCCCAGCCTCTGGGGGCTTTCAGCACGACCCACTCCCACAGCCTCAAAATCCCCACCTGCCCCTTACTGTTCTCCCCTTCACAAAGGCAGGTCGTGAGCAGCTTATCAGTCTCTGCCCCTCCCATCATTACCACATCCTTGCCAAAGCTCACTGTGGGCACCAGCAGCCCTAGTGCAGGAATTCACTGCCAGTAGCAAAAGCTCTCATCTTTTTTCACCCCCAAGCTCCTGACAAAATCTTCACATATCCCACTCCCCACTGCCTCCAGCTCCCCTTCACCATGTGCTGCAGTCCATCCTGCTCCCAGCAGGGCTAAGCAACCATCCATGTGCAGGACAGCAGATCCCCTGGCACCAGAAAGGCCTGTAGAGGACTAATTTTTTCCTCATATTGTTTCTTCTACCTCTTAACATTATTGCCATTTAATTGCTCCTTCCACCAATGGCGCAGGTCCCCCCAACTCAGCCCCTTCCCTCTCTTCTCTGCTGTTCATCATTACCTCAGCGCATTCCTGCCCCTCTTTGTACTGTTTTCTCCAATATGTGCTGTCCAGCTCACTCCCTGTCCTTTATCTTTCTATCTTCCCATTGAAACTACTGATGCAAGACAGAAAACATGTTACCAAACTTCAAAGTGCCCATGAGCCACAAGTGACAGGTGCTAAAAACTCTCACCAGGATGCAGTTTTATCTTCACTTCCTTTCACTCAAGCCTTCTCTCACACTCAGGGCTGCTTCACATTCCTTGGCTTTCTCCCTCCCTGGCCTGCCACATAGTCCTCTTTTTGGAGCCAGATCCTCCCCATCCTGAGTGGAAAACCATGGGAAAGATGAAAATGAATGCTCAAGGTTCCCCTTTTACCTGGCAGAGGTGTCCCTGTGATCATGTCCCTAGTGGACATGGAGACCATGGAGGAGCTCCATATTCCCTGCAAGCTAACAGCAAATAATGCTAGAGAGCCCCTGGCCCTGCCATCTTGCCATGAAGCCCTGCCTGTGCTGAGGGCACTGAAAGTTGTTTTGCAGTTGGAGAAGGCTGTGCCCTTATTTATTCAGTGATAACTTGGCAACACAGGGCTGCAGTTCCCCATTTGCAAGGCTTGTAATGCTTCATCTGCAGCACTCGCAGGTCTCAAATTGTGCCTTCATTGTTTGGGATGTTTTAACAACAGGTTACTGCAGTGGTCTGCCCTACAGAAGGGAAAGGAGTAAAGAAAGTTACCTATAACATGTAAATACTTAGAGTTAAATTCTGATTCAGCTTTCACAGAATTTGTCAAAATTCATCCCAGCCAAGACCTGACTTAGCTTTTGATGACAACAGACATATTTCCTCAAATTCAGACAAAAGTGTTGATATTTATCAGCAAAGTTAATGACATTAGACCTTTTGAAGCAAAGATTGTAAGTCAAAGTACTTGCTGACTTGAGTGACTCAAGTCAGCAGAACCCTTCTCTCACACAAAGCAGGGTGCAGGATGCTTTGTGTGCTTCGTGTGCTCTAACATGCTGTTTATTGATTTTTCAAGTATTATCGTTGGCCAACAGGGAAGAAATTCTTTCCAACTTAATCACAACGGTTAGAGCACATTATTTGGTTAGGTAAGAAACTCTGACGCTTCCTGCAGACAGCGTCCTCCACGTGAACCCCTTGAAATTGCAGCCATGTATATTCCCATAGCCAATTCCAGTGCAATGCAACTTCTGTTAAAATAAATAGATTTCCATTATAGGACTACACAGGCTAAGCTTCACTTAAATAACTTTACCAGATAATTCACTTTAAAAAAGCCTGTAGACAGTGTTTCTGTCCCATTGACAACTGCAGTGTGGCAACGAGGTACAGATTTGTCTCAGACTTCTTTATCTAATCATGTAAGCAGTTTGGCTTAAAAATAACTACAAAAGTTAGTTCTGTGATTCCTGGGCAGGCTGGGCAGGCAGCACCAGCCCATCCAATAGTTTGAAAAGTTGTCAACTGCTACTAAAGTAAGAAAAGTTTTGTTATCTTTGTTCTTTTACAAGCAAATAGGATTTGAAGCGTTTTCATTTTCACACAACCTCGGAGACTTAGGATGGGCCAAATTTTCATGCACAACAGTTAGGAAAGTGAGATACCTCAGCAGCAAAGAGGCCTGCAAAACTCACTCACAGTTTCTGGAACCCGTGTTGTCAGTGTCACACCACCCTTTCACACCAGTTAATAAACAGATTTTACTTTCTGCAGCACATTCATTATAATTTGGCAGAGCTTTAGGCTAATTCCTCTATAGTTTAACTCACGCAGAACATCAAGAGGAAAGCAATAAAAAACACTTATTCCACGGCTCTTTCTGGGCGAGTTCATCGCTGGGCAATGACTTTGAGAGAGTCCCTCAGCAAATGCACTTGCTAGATGTGAGCAGGCGAATTCATGCTCTCCCACCCAGCCCTCGGAAATCCCCAACAGTTTTCTTGTCTCAATGTGCCACACTCTGAGACAGTTTCATGTGCAGAAGCCAGGTATAGCTGAGGCCTATGCACTGCACTGTAAAGCTTTACAAATTGCCTGAAATACGTCCTGTGATTTTTTATTCTCCAGACCGTGCCACCTCCTAAATGCCTTTTATTCCCTTTTCTACAAGTTTCTCTTGTTTTCTTTTCTTTTAAACTCTGAGTCAATATTTTATTGATATATTCCCGCTGACTGGAGGGATTTGCCTGCTGCTTATCACTGAATTTAAGAGAGTGCCAAAATAAACAGTCCAAAGTGAAATAATAAGCACCGGTTTCCTTCTCCAGGATTGCAAAAGTGCCCTCTAATGGCCCATCTTTACCTCTCGCTTTTTCCCAAACTCTAAACCAAGACTTAAACCTGGGTCTTTAGGTAACCCTGCTGCCCTGTCGCCTCAGGCAAGGCTGCCGCTGGCCGTGGCATAAGCAGCAGGGGCACAGTGGTGGGTACAGGCAAAGCTGGCACCACTGGTCCCCAGATCAAGACACCAACTTTCCCTGCGTTGCCAGAGCGGAGGAAAATCCCAGGCAGCAACCAGAACACAAAAAGAAAGGTAGAAACCCACCACAGCTTGGAGGGACCAGTATGGCACATGCAGACACCAGCAGCTCTGGGCCAGCACAAAAAACAACACCAGAAAACACCCTTGAGAAAATAACCACTTGTGTATTCTTCCATTTCTGAAAGAAAGGAGAAAAAAGGTTTCTTTTTCCTTTTTTTCTCCTCTTTTTCTGTTCACACTTGTCAATTGACCCACTTAAGGCATCCAGTCTGTGGGCAGGGACCATCCAAGGGGTCCTCATCTCCTCCCAGGTAGGGCTGCTCCCAGCTCACCTTCCAGATAGATGAGGCCACCCAAGTTTTGCCTGCTGGCTCCCAGGACACCAAGCCCCATGAAAGGCTGAGTGATGTCAGGGCAGCAGCGGTCATCCAATCATAGAATGCTTGGGGTTGGAAGGGACCTCTAAAGGTCATCCAGTTCAACCCCCATGCAGTGAGCAGGGACATCTTCAGATAGATCAGGTTGCTCAGAGCCATGGTCATGGCAGCTGGCTAGGGTTTCTTTTCCTTTTAAACTGAGAAGCTGCAGTCCTGTCCCAGGTGAGTAGCTCCTGGGCTGCACAAACACTCTGGTAGCAACAGCCACACCTTGGAAGGGGTTTACTTAATGAACCTGCATATGTTTACTTAAGCAGATCAACAGATGAAAAATGCAGGAGTGGAATATACATTAAACACCTCAAAATTTACAACCTTGCCACAGGTTTGTGAGTGGTTTGGTTTTTTTTGTATTTCAGAAAGTATAAATAAACAAAAGCAGTGGTCTGGCCATTTTATAAATCTGAGCTATGAGCACATACATGAAAATTATCATTAAATGGGATCGCAGATATTATGATGATTACAATTTTCCAATGATTTCCAATTGGGCAGTGAGCTTTACCTGACCTTTCCAAATCTCACACATACAAGCCCTCTGTCCAGCCTTTAAGACCTTTGTGTAATGAACTTCATCTATAAAAAAGGCCTACAAATATTAGGTGAACTGCAATTATAAGCAGAAACAGCGAGGATAATGGGATTTGCAACTGGCTTAGGTTCTGAGTTGAGACATAAATTAGCTAGAGCTACAGCAGCACCTCATGGGCTCTTCCTGCAGGCTGTGCAATCAGCAGGGTGGGCACATCCTCAAACAAAGTCAGAAACAGACAGCCCTGGGGCCTGGTAAAATCACCCCACTTATGATTTTGCTGATCAAGCCTACAGTATTTTCTCTCTGCCTCAAGTAAGCCATTTTTTTCCATCAAAATATAGCAGTTGCACAGCGTGTACCCCATGACGTATCAGAGACTCCCCGCCACACAGATCCCACCCAGCTAGCTGAGAATCCATTCTGTTTGGCTGCGTGGGATCAAAGCAGCCACGGCCTCCTGTTTGGGTTCGCTGTGGGTTTGTTCCACACACAGACACGCACCCACAGGAAGGCTCAAAGCCATCAGGCATACCCAGGCTCTGCAAAAAGGCAGCAAGAGTACTGGATTCACCACCTGCAGTGCCGCTACTACTCACAAGTCATCTTCCGCTGCCTTGATCTGTGGAAATCAGTTGCTTTAATTCTCATCTGTCTGCAGGTCACAGAGACCTGTAAAGGATTTATCATAACAAAACAAAAGAAAAGTCTGATTTTACTTGAAGTAAATGCATCTGGAATAAATAAACTCTAATGTTTAATTACAGAGAGTGGAAAGAGCACGACTCTAATTTAGTGAGGATAATTTCAAGGCACTGCCTGCCACAGTGCTTTTGTGTTACATTTCTTCTCTTTTATTGTATGGACGGCTAACTTTTTTTCCTCTTTATGTCCTATTTTTAAATGGGCGTGTTGGGTGGGGGTGTTCATGGTTGTTTACATTACCCATGCTGCATCTCATAAGAAGTCTGTAGATTTATTGATGTGATTTAAATCCAGATTTGGAAATAAAAGGGTACTGTGTGACTTCTTTGACACATTGTAAGAACGCAGCATGTAAAGAGGCTGTGAGCTTTTCCATTATCCACTGCATTTCCAGAGATGTTGAACACAAATATATGCACCTCAGCACACAGAGTTATCACCTCTGACGAGTTTCACAGCACCTCCCATTTCTGATTGTAGTACAATTACTTACTCTTAATGTGCAAACAAGGAAAAAGAATGCCTTGGAAATTCTAGGCATTTACAGGCAACTGCTTGGGTTGTTTGTTTAAGGGGAGACCAGAGGGGAAAAGTGAAGGCTTGCCATTTAATGCTCACTATTCCCTAAAGGATCTGGAAAATGTTTGGTATGCTTTTCATTTGGCTTTGGGGTTGTTTTTTAAAAGCAGCACTCCTGAAAACTTTTGTTGTCTGGTCCCGCCACACAGGGCATGTGAGCCTGGCCAGGAGCTCAGCCTGCACAGTCCGAGTCAGCTGGAGACAAGCACCAGCCCAAAGCCTTTCCCTACAAGGGTACAAGGTGGGGACAAGAAACACAGCCCCCATAGGGGTGTGGGTGTATCACTGTCTCTGTGGCTTTTAAACAAGTACTTCTGGGTAGCACCACAGCTGGACTGACGTGGCAGCTCCCGTTGGCAGGACTTGCTGTTACTGGGAAGGCAGGAGCATTTACGGACCTGTAATCCGTGGATTAAAGCTCCCTAAATACGCATGGACACGATGGACTATAATGGTGCCTTTGAAGCATTTAGGGTCCACCGTGTCAATAATCTGTGGATTAACTGACCACCTCTTGCAATTCCAATTCAACTCGGATTTTCCTTTGCTGAGGGTATTGTTCTAGGCAAAGCAAGTCACAGTAGCATAGAGAAAATATACCAGTACGTAAAAACAAGAAGGCATGAAGAAATAAGGGTACGGTTTCACCGAATCTTAATGGCGAAGAACTACAACTTAGGGGAGAGGTTAGCTCTGAAGGGGGAACGTAAAGTGTGGAGCTGTCTCAAATTAGACATGTTGAAAAGCAAACATACTCAGGGAGATATGGTATCAAAAATCAAATTTTACATGGACTATTTTGTTTCTAAACTGAGCCTTATTTGTTTTTCCACTTTAGTGGAAACAGATTCAACTCTGATTACATCGAAATCGCCATCCTGGAGCTGCTGATAGCTGGATGCTTCAAAAACCATCAGAGCCAGGAGATGCCATTTGGGACACTTGAGGAAATGCCTCGTAGCTTTTCTTTTGTTTCATCAGAGACCACATACCAGTGCTTCTCTCCTTCACAGCCATCTCAACCCAGGCGACTCAGTGGTGAGTGTCAAAACCAAACAAACACTGAATCCCCAGTGCCCTCTGTTACAATGCTCACTTGTTCTCTTGTACTTCTCCTTGCAAGGGGATGGCAGCAACACAGGGAGAGGTGACATGTTGGAGCACTGGGGTGGCAGCCAGCTGGTGGGGCTCACTCCCCTGTGTTGAGCTCCACTTCCCTTGGCTGCTGCAGCATGGGCTGGCCTGTGTCCTTACCACTGTCCCTGTCCGCTCTCCCAGGCCCATACTAAATCCTCACGTGGCTGGATGTCATTCCTAGAGAGGGCAAGTGCCACGGGACAGGTGTCAGACACCCAACTCAGAGAAGGGGGATTTCTTCCATAGTCTCAGCAGGGGTTGAGCCCCAGTAGGATAAATAAGATAAGGCAAAGAAATCTTACTTTGCACAACTCCAGGCCACGTAAGATAAGCAAATCTGAATGCCATGCAGCTTTACCACAAATCTTTCATCATAAGATCTGGAGGTGTTTTGTAAGAGAAAATAATTACTATCCCCTTGTTACAAGCAATAAAAGTGGGGCAGTGACTTTCCTTGTTCAGGGAAATCCCAATATAATCCCTTCCTTTAACCATAAAACAATAGCCACTTTACTCAGCCAAGTCATTCTGCCTTCAGCACAGCTCTCCGGGTGTATGTTACTGTCTCTCTGTAATGAACTTCAGCAAGAGGATTAGCAGGGAGGAACATATGAACAATTACAAATTACAACCAACACAAGCATGTTGGTATTTGGTACTGAGTTCCCTACTGCTTCTCAGGAATACTTCTGAATGGCATTATGAGACACTTTCCTTGCAAAAACCCACCAGGGACAGAGATGACTGAAGTGTCAGGCTATGATAAAGAGCAGAAGCAGAAGTGGGGCCCATGCAGCCTACCATCACATCCTCAAACTGCCAAGGCTTACAACTGGAGGTCAGAAAGATCTTTGCAAAGTGCTAAAACATAAACCCAAAGTCATTAAGTGCATTAACTTCCACAGGAGCTAAAGTTGCTTGAGCAACTTAGGTCTGGGGAATACCTCTCTCACCTGGCAGCTGACCACAGCCAACGAGGTGTTTGCTAAAGGGGAGAAAACAAGGTGCTGGTGCAGGGCAGGGGGCTGTGGGAGTGGCAGTGACAAGGAAGGGGTGGCAAGTCACCAGTGTGACTCACAGGGCAGGAGCAGAGGAAGCCAAGCCTCTGGCGGCTCCAGCAGCAACTGGGAGCTCTGTTTTGTGGAAAGCTGTGCTGTGAGCATGCTGGGATTGCTTATGTGCTTCTTGCTTTCTGCTTTTCAGCAAATGAGTGAAAAACGTGAAACTACTGACTACTTTGAAACCCTTTTAAGCACAGAGAAGGCAAATCCCTCCACTTTCATCAGACAGTTTTCAGCGTCACATCACCACACGTACACAGGATTATAAACCACAGCCAGCCCAAGAACATCAATATTCACACCCTCTGCCCTACCTCTACACACACAGTTTTCCTGCAACGGCTACTCAGAAATTCTCATTTGCAGTTTTACCACATCTTCCTTTCTATTGCCTAGAGTTTCTCCATGCTCCAGGCTAACCAGTAATAACCAGCAATGCCTCCAACAGCACAGAAAGTAACACCAGCAGCTCTCCAGAAAGCCCTCTGGCAGCTGGAGGACCAGACAACAGCTCCAGTATATTAGGATGCTCATGCCCAAAGTCTCCCACTCTCAGGGAAGCAACAGCATCCCAGCACTCCTGCCAGGATGGTGTGCACAGTGGATTGCTGGGGCAGTGTGTATCTTGGAGCAAGGACTCACACAGAAGCTGCGGCAAGCATTCAGCACCAAATGCAACAGTAAGGTTGTATTCAAGGCTTTTTTCATTCCAGGAATGCTCACAGTTAACTAGATATGGGACAAGGACAAAAAACAATTTATATAAACAGGGGAGAAAAGTTCTTTCTGGTTTATTCTGTTCTTTCCTATATTTTTTTCAATCTAAGCCCTGTGCTGCATTTAGTTACACCTGAATCATGTTGTCCAGATCCTCAGCAGATTTCAGACACTCTGACTCTTTCTACTGAAGTGAGAGTCTAGCCCATACCACTTGTCACCACAGTAATACACGTTGTGCTAGGCAGAGATCCCCCAAAATTTCCTACTCCTTAATTATAATCAGAATCCAAAATTTCTCTGATTGAACTTACTGTCCAAAATCAGATTCACTTCTAGTATCTGCCTTCAGTCTTAATGCATGCAAAGGAAACCTCAGGCCCTACAGATCCTTGACAAACTCTCAAGGTGCTCTCTCATAATGATTTGTTACATATGACAGTAATTTATAGATGCTGTGTCTCATTTTCCCTAGTTGGAAAGGGGTTGCTGAAAATATGTAAACATTTGTCAAGTGTTTGAAAATGGAAAGTATCAAATGTAGTGCTAAAGATATTGATATTTACATATTTCCACCAGTGTGCTGGACCTTAGAGCTGGCAGATTTCAGCCACTGTTGCAGCACTGAAGACTTCCCAAGCCCCAGTGTAGATATTGTCCCCCATGCTGATCCCCACCATCTCTAGGAAGCAGCACACACCATTTCTGAGTCACATTATTCGCTCTCGTGACTTCTGCAGAGGCTTTGGTGGCTGAGAACACAGGCTGTCCTATCACAAGTAAACCACAAGAAGGACAATCAGCTTCACCACTTCACTGTGCTGTTCAGAAAATCACCTCTTTGGCATGCTCACTTTTGCACACTATGTGAACAGGGATGTGTGGTAGATTGAGAAAAAGCAGAAATACTCAAGCTGGCTATATTTTGCCTACTGACATTTATTTTTCTTAGCACCCTGCTTTAAAACAGGCACAAATTCCTGCAGAGGGCAGCTCGGTAAGTTAGTGTAAATGGTTAGTGAGTGACTCTGGATTCCTCAGAGAAGCTGCCTGTGGTCATCTCCCATGGTGCCTGACACTTCCTACCACCTCCAGAGAAAATCTGAGTTTCTGCTTCTCCCACTGGCCTGGACCCATGGATGGAGGCTCCATTACCCATCTCGAATTCTACTAGTCACTGGGACAGATGAACAGCAGCAAGCATGCCCTATGCTCATGAGGGAAGGGGGATCCTTGCAGGACAAAAGCACCTCTGTGGTGCACAATGGCTCCCGAGGTTAGTCAGGGCTGTGGCAGAAGTAGACAAAAGATTTGGGACAAGCATGGTCAGGCACTGAAGCAGCTATAGACCCATGCAGCACACATGCCCACACTGAGCCACATGCAGAGCACAGCTCACCCAGGATCACTCAACGTCTCCAGGGCCTAGGAGTCCTGTGACAGAGAAAGGATGCACCTTCAAAGAGCAAACCAGTATGTGCCTAGAGAGATGGTGAAGCATAGCCACAGGCAGGCCTACAGTGACAGCTGACACATGCATCTGTTAGAGAGGTTACAGGAGAGCAGAAGTTCAACCACAGCTCTCCAGTCACCGGTCCATCACAACAAAGCAAGATAGAATGTGTTTGGGAGCTGCCAGTCTTCAAGGTGGCTTCCTAACACTTTCTGAGTTTTCTAAGCATTGAATTTCTACATGACCAGGCTGGAAAGCCTTTCCTGAATGTGAAAAGATGAAAAGATGGGTGCTGTGAAGGGACGTGCTACAAGAGCTTCGAACCTGCCAGGGTCAGCTGCAGAGCTGTGTTAAAGGACCTCAAAAACCAGATTATCAAAGGGTCAGCTTCAGCTTCTCTCTTCTCTGGGTCACTGTTTATTTGTGCAGGCTAGCAGGCGAAAGGTTAGTCCTTTATCTGGTTACTGCCAACAAAAGCAGAGGGAACACATACGGGCAGACAGGTCAGACAGTCATGGGTGAGCGAACATCCAAACAACTCCAAAACCTTCAGGCCTTCTTATGGCAACCATACATCCCTGGGTGACAGCAGGGGAAAGAAGTGAGAAGGCAGCAAAAGAAAGAAGGGAAAAGAAAGGAATTCCTGTATTCAGAGATGGCTGGAACATGTTAAGGACATTTCTTTTCCCAAAAGCTAAAGATGTGGTGACAGCTGTGGTCTGGGACCTAGCACTGCTTTCTGAGGGGATCCCTTCACTAGCGACTGCAAACAGCTACAAGATCCTTGGGTGAAAGTTACTGCTAAAGGACAAAAAGTCATTTCAACATCACTGCTCACTGTAAAAGACAACAGCTTCGAAGTTCAAAAAAATGTGTCTGCTTGTTGGTGCTTTGTTCCTTCAAGGCATTCCAGCAGGTCCAAGAGGTTTGGACCAGGGCCGAGTGAGGAGCTCTGCCTACAGGGTTGATGTCCCCGTGTCCCACTTCACTCCCCACGTGGACATTTTGCCAAGGGCTACAAGTCAACGTCTGCTCAGACCCCAGCTGATCAAAATTCCACAGAGCCTGCAGTGCTGAGTGGGGACAGCCATGAGTCTAGCAAGCAAAAGGCTGACCCAGAAGCATGTCTGGGCCTTCTGGAAGAAGATCTTGCTGACACATAGAAACTTTGCCTTTTTTTTTAAGTTAAAGCCCTAACTGCCTGACGTTTCTTATAAGCACCTTGCAACTGCTTTTTCTTAAGTATTGCCAATGAAGCTGGCACATTTCTTTCCTTGAGCCTGCTGCCCTGCTATCACACACTTGCAAAAGATGTCTCATGTTCTTGCTTTAATACACATTCTTAATTCAAATGTTAAAGTAAGCTAGACTTGCTCACATGATCTGAAAGGGTCTTAAAACCTACTTATTTTTCCTTGACTTTTTTTTAAACTATTGTACTGCAACAGGATTATAAAAGTTTTAATTGACTGATTTTAAATCTTCCTTGCAAAATTGTAACTTTAATACCCCCTGGGGCCATTAGGGTTTTATTCATTGTTTCTTATTACTGAAAAATCATTTTTAGAGAGCCCCCAGGGTCTTCCCCAAATAAGAATAAGATCCTTTAGTCCTACAAATCATACTCAAGTAATTCTTTCCCAGGAGGAAAAGTCTGTGGGGAATTAAATGCAGATTTAGTAGCCAAAGGAAGAAAAATAATGGGGACTAGAATTTGTTAACACTGTGCACTGATGTTTTCCTTTGCATCCAGAGACCAGCTGGCAGCTCTGAGACACTCGGCTTTCCCACATCACCATGATCCTGATCTGTAAACTGATTAATTTGCATCAGGTTTCTGGATTTCAAAATGCTGAGGCACGTTTAGACTGTTTGACTCTAAACAAATTAGCTGCAAATCTGCTGCACCTAAACAAAGTAGCAAGAAAGAGAGAGATACCATTTCTTCACCATGTTCTGGTTGCTTTGTAAAAAACACTTCCCCTGTTTAATAATCCCTGCAGACACGTGCGAGGAACCTGCCATTCCACCTCCCCACCAGCCTTTGCAGCAGGACCGGCAGCTGGCCTAGCACGGCTCTATTTTGGTGCTGATCAAGTTAAAAGTGAGAAAGATTAAAAGCATAGTTTTCCTCACATCCTAATAAAGTTTCGACCCCTTTAAAGTTACTTTTTCCTTAAATAAAAAGAAATACATTCAATTAGGTGAACAATGCTTTTCCCCCGTAAATCACTGGGGAAGTGTTAGCCTCGGTGGTGTGTCACGTCGTGAGCGTGCGAGGGTCACGCTGGAGGGGCACTCATATCCGGACCCGAGGAGGGGGGAATGAAGTAAGAAAGATAAATTATTGCCTTTTGTTTTTCAGATTTCCAGGTGCTTGCACTAAGTACCCGCTGCTCCTTATCTCAGCTGTCACACAAGCAACAAACATCTTTCCAGCTACTGAACGTAATTACTTTCAAAACAGAGTGATCCCAATTCAGGCCAAAACCTCAAGAGCCCCACGTGCTCCTGAGCAATCCGTGAGAAACGCTTAACATGCTGCAGCCAGCTGAGCACTTCCCCCTGCCTGGGTGGAAGGACACAGCCCACCGAAAGATGCTCGGTGCAGGGCGCGCCCATATCCTTCTGGTAACTGAGGAACGTTTTTGTTTATCGAAGCAGATGCAGACCAGAAGCTAGGTTCTCAGACCACTCGTGCTGCTGATTACTCCAACAGCATTTAAACCTCATCCTGTAAAATGTCCCCCATCAGGTCACCACATTTTCAGTGAGGCTATAGTATCAGCTATCTCGCACATCAACTGGAAGAGGCAACGCTTTGCCTGCTTCTGACGTGCCCCACACGACCAACGTGCTCCCCGGGGTACAATCAAAGCCATCTTAGACAGTCATGAGACTTTGTCTGGTTCCTGTTACAGCTCTGTGGTCACATTTATCGCTCTCCTGTTCAGTGGGTGTCCCTGCATACTGCAAATTAGAAAATTAATTCTGAAAGGACAAACGTCTTATTCTTATTTACTCCCTCCCTCTTCATTTATTTCCAGCTTTAAGCACATTCTCCTGGAGTTATGATTTATTACCCTGACCTACTTCCCAATTTAAGGGCAAATACTTCCTCTCCTAATGACATCTTGTTAAAGTTTTCAAACATACCATCTCCTCGGCCTTCAAAGCTCCTTCCATCCATCCATTAGCATTAGGCTTATCTCAGCCATTTTCTCAGGCAGAACCTGGCCCTGCCTGATCTAACCAAGACTTTTGTCGAAGCAGCAGAGTATTCTCAGGCACGATGTAAAACAAAGGGCGGGGAACGTGGCTTCTGTACTCTGCCTTTTCTCCAAGCCAATGCTCACACACTGCACTGCTTGCTATTTATCAGAGCTCAAGCAATACCTGAGCCCCTTCTCACTGGTCTTACCTAAGACATTCTCTATCCCTTAATTGTGATGTGTTCTCCTTTCACTCCTGCCTGTACAGTGACATCAAAATACAGAGCTCAACAGCGTTTGGGTTCTCCCTAAGCAATGTGAACGTCAGTCTTACGGGCGATCTATACACTCCCACACAAGCTTCTATTCCAAAGACTTATTTCTTGATAGATAATGAGTTGAGGTTATCACCCTCAGTTCTGGGCGTTCCCACCAGCATGCACACCCTTTGTAAGGGGTGGTAAACTTGTTTGCTGACATGATGAAGGAGGCTTTATCCCTTCTCTCCTTCAGCCAGTCCTACCCTTCTCCTCAGCATTTTATCATCAAACAGAAAAAGAAAGCAGAAGTTCATCCATTATTTTAACTGGCTAACAGTGGTTGAACTGGTAGCCCAGTGCAGCTATATAGTCTTCCACACTAATAACATCAGGCCCCTCGCATGCACTGAACAAGGAACGCGCAGTTCTCATTAGACTGCCCTTAACGCAGAAAACGTGCACATTCGGCAAGGTCGAATGGAAACTGCCATTGCTGGTGTGTCCATCGCTACAGATAAGTAAATCTGCCTCCTGCAAGAGCAAGCCAGGGGCTGGAAAGATAAAACACTCACTTAGGAAAGCAACATAAAACCAGCACTAGAGAGACGTGAGACATAGGATGACTGAAATAGCCCCTTGCAAATAGTGAAGTAATGGGCTTAGAGTTTTATTATTCATATAAAGTTTAGTGACTTCAAAATGAATGTGAAGCCAAACAAGAGTTGTGATCCCACTAAAATCTGTGCTGTAACTGTAGCCAGTACCCAGATGTTCTGTGGTAAAATCTGCCTCTTCGCTGCATAAAAGCACCACATACCCTGACGTACAGTCCTGGCTTGCCTTTATCCAAATCTACTTAGATTCTGGATTATTTTTCTAGCAATCTTTTAAACTGCCATGGGAAGCATAAAAGGTGGTCTCCTACAAGACCGCTTGGTACCAGCTCGAAACAACCATTTGCAGAAATAAATCAGGATTTCTCTTTAATAAACTGTTTATTACCAGCCTTTCAGAACATAAATTATAGAAGGAAAAGCGGGGTCTGAGTTTAATAAACATCTCATCTTTTTATATATTTTAAAGCAGAAGACTCTGGCACACTTCAGAGTGAAACGTCCAGCAAACAGGCTCCATCCAGCCCTACTGAAGCCATGGAATGAGGAGCAGAAGGCCACCACATAGCCAGAAACTGGAAACCACATTACATAGCCAAGGTAAGCCCCTGCTCCCCTGGCACCATTAACCCACCCATCACTAGCTTTGCTCTCAGGGCACCTCCAGGAAGGGGTTTTATCCTTTCATATTCTAGGCAATTCCAAGGTGAACAAGTCTTAGGTGGGCAAACCTTCAAAGGAAGACAAAGCAGACTTGAAGGCTTCTGCCTCTACATGAAGTTTTGCCATATAAGCTCAGGACGCTTTGGGTCAGCCTGGGATCTTATTATACTGGCCAGGTGCTGAAGGAGGCCCAGGGCTCAAATAAGCAGGTTATGGCACAAGCAGAGTCCTGGCACCAGATCCTGCCTGTGCCACCGCATCTCCAGCCCAGCTCAGGAGGAGAGACATGCTGGGAAAACCACAGCAGATGAGCCAGAGCTGCGTGCCGGGAACTTTAAACATGGGATGAACGCCGACTATGTGGTGAAGGCATTTGAGCCGAACAGGGAAGGCAGCATAGGCGCTACATGATTTTGAACAGCTTGCTTGACAGTTTGCACCATATTGTATTTATAAACATTGGGGAAACCTAAACGCTTCTCCTTGGTATTTCCGAAGCAGACATCCACAACAACAGCACAGGCGCGCAGGCGATCCTACGCAGCTCTGCCTCACCTCCGTGACAACCTTCTTCAAATTAAAAAAAGGGGGCCCTATTAATCTCTGAGGGCTCAGCATCCCACATGGTCTTTGAATCCCCTCCTAACTCGTGCATCTGATCTACAAACTCCCCCAGGAGTGTGAAGTAACCCGCTGGACGATGATGGCAGCAGCACGTCACGCGTGTGCCACCACCTGCCAAGGAACATCGGCTCCACTCACACAGCACAGTCCCTGGGTGAGTGCAGGACACGCGCGTTGTGTCACCTCGCTGGAGGGGCTGCGGTGACATGCACAGCGCCTAAATGCCACAGCAGAATAATCAATGGGCTTTCTGTCCGGGCTGTGCAGTATCAAGGACAGTACGATGCACCCACAGTCCTCACAACGGAAATGTGCCACAGCTGAGGGCATTTTTCAGACACGTTATAAAGTTCTTTGCAATTAAGAGGGGCTCATCATCTGCTGATACTCAAAGTGCAGAAGGAAACGGGCATCATTCTCCTCACAAGACAAAACACAGCCACGGGACTCAAAATACATCCATGCAGTACTAACACACAGTGCACTTTTCTGCTTCATCACATATTTTAATGGTTCAACTAGAACACAGAAATCTTTCGGCATTTTAAGAAGTGCTCTCCTCCTCCAAATACTAACAAGTTTCACATTCTAGCCATTACTCTAAGTACTCACAGAGACTTTCAGTGGTACTAGAAAGTTGACCTGGGCAGCTCTCCTCTTGCAGGTATGTATCTTGCTATAAGGTAGGAGAGAGAGGCCAGGAGGATGAGGCATTCCTGACAAGAAGCAATCCAAAATGCCATTCCTAAAATAGCTAAGAATCAGCAGTTTTCCAAGTAAGCTGAACAGAATCACTAAGTTGTTCTCGGCCAAGGGTGCTGACGATCTCTAACACCAAGCACTGTTTTTACAGAAACCAGGTTATGGCCAAGCCAGCACTGCTAAGCCAGGGCCACTAGCCTATAAATCACCCACCACCAGTTGCCTGGGGAAGAATTCACCCTCGGATCACTCTCTTCCAATTTTACGCAGATACAACTCCACCAGCTCAACCAAAGTGCATCTAAAAAGCCTATCGTAAGACAGTGCTGGATAAGGCTGCCAATGTACCCTAACCGTAGGATGCTCCGATGGAGAGAGGTATCACACTTGTATCTGGTCACAAACAGCCATCTGGGGCCAGGGAGTTCAGTGGATTTATGCTGGGAACCTTGCCTCCTGCAGCTCTGTCAGACTGTGACAGCGATGCTGTCTAAATGCTCTAATTAAAGATTGTAACTAGATGCTAACCAGATCCCTTGGTAGGGAGGGAAGGTGCAAGGGAGCCTGCAAGCTTCACAACCCGCTCTCTTAAACCAACCTCACACGGACTGCCTCACTCATCTAGGTGCCCACCGAGGCAATTTCCAGAGCTGCCCCGGGCAGCACTGACAGGCAGACCAGATCACACTTATGTTGGGCTCCAGTATGAGACAAGCAGGGCACGTTACCACTCAACTGTTAAATGCATCCAGAACAGAACGCCCAGAGAACCGCTGCTTTTCAATAATCTGTATTGGCCCTTAACTGTGAAGGTTTAAATACATGAAAGTTGTATCTGCAAGTGATTAAACCAGGATTTCGAGCCATTGTCTCTGCACTGTCGAAATAAAAACACCACCCGAGCAGCACACAGCAAATCTCGGCACACGCATCCCACCGAGTTTTCCATACACTTTTTTTGGTAGCCACTTTTTTCTCTTTCCCCACAACTGAAGAAAAAAAAAATAAATCACAACGTCTGATACTGGTGAAGAGACACTGCCGGCCTGGCACACACTCGCGCTGGAGGACGAGACGGGGCTCCTGGCGGCAGCCCGGCCTGCGGGGCACCGGGAGCGGCGGACTGAAAGAGGGCAAAAACGGGGAGAAAAAGCTTCGAACCTCAGAAGGGAAGCGAGGAGGACCTGAGACACCGAGGTCCTGCCAGCAGCATCCTGCGAACAGTGCGCCGGAGCGGTGCAAGGGCTCGGCGCTGCGGCCGGAGGGATCGCGCCGGGGTAGCCGCGAGGTGCGGCGCGTCCCCAACCCCGCTTCGGCCGAGGGTTTCCTTGGGGCCGGGTAAGGGGCACCGCGTCCAGAACCCGCCACCCCGACAGGGCTGCCCCGCTCCCCCAGCGCCGATGCCTTACCTTGCCGCGTCCCGTCCCATCCCGTCCAGTCGCTCCCGCGGAGGGAGGGGTTGTTGTTTGGGTTTTTTTTAAGGGGGGGCGGGTGTTTACCTAACCCCCGGCTTCGGCGAGGACAGGCTGCAACGGGGACTGTGTCACGCACGTCCCTTCTCGCTTTATAGCCCCTTCCCCTCCCCACCCCTCCCTGAGGGGGTGGGGGGGGAAAAAGGAGGAAAAAGCAATTAAAAAAAAACAGAGAGAAAAGGAGCCGGGAGCCCCCCCGGGGTACTCGCCGCCGCCTGGGGTGAGGGCACGGCCACCCGGGAGAGGCGGCGGGGGACGGCTGAGCGCCAGGAAAAGTTTACAGGAGGAGTGCGGAGCGGCGCGGAGGGGCGCGGAGCGGCGGCGCGGAGAAGCGGCGCGCCTCGCTGCAGCCGGCGGGGCGGGCGGGCAGAGGTGCCCCGCGGGCGCAGCCGCCCCGCCCCGCCACCGCGCAGCTCCGCGGAGGGGAGGGACAGTGGGACGGGGAGGGGGAGCCCCGATTTGGCGGCCCCTGGGGGGTCCTCCCCCCGCAGGGCAGCGGCTTTGTGCCGCGCTGAGTTCCGCTGCGAGGAGCTACTCAACATCCATCTTGGAAGTGTGATCCTGCTTGGAAGTCGGGACGGGGTGACTCGGGGAGACTGTGAAAGAGGCGCTGGGCAGCGCTCCTCTCTTACCCTTTTCACGCAGCTGCTGTTAGAAGGTTTGAGGGAACGCTGCTGTACATCCCAACCGCGATGGGCGCGGGAGAAAAGGGATTTCTGAAACCCGCCTGCAATTTCGCAGAGGGGTCTCGAAGCTGCATATGCAACCTCTCACCCTCTCCCTCGTCACCTTTTGATCAAGGGCAGCTTTCAGGTTCGAGGACCGAGATATCTTGTTCTTACTATAATCTGGCAGCTGCAACGAAAAGGCAGAAGTATCTTTTGCCATTTAAAAACAGACTCCTCTCTCTTTTTTGGTTTTTTTTGGCGCATCAGCTATAAAACCATCAAGTGCTACACAAACGTTAAACAAGTTATCACCACTAGCAGCTGATGGGTAATTTCCCTGAAGGTAGTTATTCCTTCCCTACTACTTCAACAGATTTGGGAAGCAAAAATTAAATAAAACCAACCAACCTTCTTTCCTTTCCTTTTCTTTTTTTCTTTCTTTCTTTCTTTCTTTCTTTCTTTCTTTCTTTCTTTCTTTCTTTCTTTCTTTCTTTCTTTCTTTCTTTCTTTCTTTCTTTCTTTCTTTCCTTCTTTCCTTCTTTCCTTCTTTCTTTCCTTCTTTCTTTCCTTCTTTCTTTCCTTCTTTCTTTCTTTCCTTCTTTCTTTCCTTCTTTCTTTCTTTCCTTCTTTCTTTCCTTCTTTCTTTCTTTCCTTCTTTCTTTCTTTCCTTCTTTCTTTCTTTCCTTCTTTCTTTCTTTCCTTCTTTCTTTCTTTCCTTCTTTCTTTCTTTTTTTTTTTTCAGGGCTGCCGAGCAAATCTAGCAGCAAAGCCTCAGTGGAGGGACGCAAACTGTCACGTTCTGTAGGGTGATGATACGTTCCACTCGGTGAAGACACAAGCCCCAAAAGAGCTCCGACCTTCAGGGACCTCTGTTAATTGCCGTTAGTTACTGCCACTTACCTCTGCTCTTGTTAGCTTGCAGAGCAGCCGGGTTGCTCATTGTGAGCCAGCCAGTACTGCCCGCGGCTCTGCTCAGAAACATGAGTTCACCAGAAGAAACCCCGGATTAAGGAAAAGAGCCCCATGGGAGCCCCCCTCCAGTTACCCTTGCTTTCATGTCCCTATTTTTAGATATTTCACAACTATATTTATAATTTTCAAATAGGTTTGAGGGTAGGAGTTTGGGGAGGGGAGGAAAGACACACACAGACGTTTAAGAACCTTGAAATACCTGGTATTCACACACAGAATCCCGACTTCTTCCTTCCTAGAGGATCGTTTGCCTCCAACTGCAACACTTCGGTTAAAAAAACACCTCGGCAAACTACACGTGCTCCTCTTCTGCTGCAGAAGATACAAAGATTCAGTCATCCAGAAACGGGAGAGTCTGACTAAATAAGAAAGTCAATATTGGAAAAGGAAACTCGGTGTGTTGTGATTGTTCTCAAGTGTCTGGGTCATGCAGGAGAGGGACGCGCTCAGGTGAGGGCAGGCAGCTACCTTCGGGTACGACTGGTGGCACAACAGTGTTCTGTAAAGCCTGCACAAATGGCTGGCTCTGGTTTGAGGTCATTAGAGGTAAAATATTGCTACCCAGCCAAAGAGCTCTTGAGACTCTGTGCCTCACACACAGGCAAACAGATTATTTTTAACCCAAGGACAGTTTTAGTGCTATTGTTCTTAGAGGGTATTACTGTTTGTGATTTCAGGGGAAGCAAGATGACATCCCCAGGATATTATTTACTGAGGCATGTGAATACCCACTCGCTGCCTACAGATAACTCTTTTTTGGATGCTGGCAGTTTTGCTTCTATCACAGCTGTAAATCTCTGTCATGATTTAAAGCACAGCACAGAGCGACTCCCAGCCAGAGAAGCAGCTGAAACACTCAGGCTGAGATTCGCCCTTCTCAGCATGTACACAATACAAAAATATCAAACCCGGGTATGGAAGGGGGACTTGTACTGAAATGATGAAAAGTTACATGGATGCCTGGGAGCTGATTAAATGGAGATGAAACAATGAAAGACCAAAGTATGGAAAATTCCTTTCAATCCATTTAACTGTCCCAGGTACTATCCCAGCACTTGGGAAATTGATATTGGAATTCTGCTCCCTGAATCCAGAGGGGATTCCTGTTTGTACAACTGTTACAGGAAAAGGTACTTTGACTACAAAATGATGGGTTTATGCTGACGTAAGAAAACTGAGAAAGAGGGGGGAGCATCTACAAACCTCTAAATGACTTGGCTCTGCACACTCATCTTCTTCTTTCGCCTTCTCAAAGGCTTCCAGGGAACTGAGTTTCACCATCAAAAATGGGCACCCTAAATAACGCTGAGATCCAAGTTACTCCTTCTCATGCAGTCGCACTCTTTGTAGCTGTGGATCATTTACTTGGGGACTGAGACTGGTTTGATGTAAGTGAACAAATATCAAAAATTTGGAGCATCTGTAATTGGATTACCAAGGCCACTGAGAACTGCCTGGATTACAGTTGTGCTCTTCACAGTTTCACCATGCTGGGAGACCCTGCTGGAGTGGATGGAGAGGTGCTACCGGCAAACAAGATGCATGTTATGTACTATGGAGAGAAAGGGGAGGAAATGTTTAATAAGCTCTCCAGCTTAATAAATCTTTCAGAAACAAAAATGGAAATGGGCAACTGGATATTCTAGGAGGAGAGAAAGAGGGATAATTCATCGTATAAATAATTCATGGCAAATTTCAGCACCCCATGCTGCAGCACATTTGGTATGGAGGACAGATGACACTATGTGTGCTTGCATGTCTGCTGCTTAATTGTGTGTATATATAATCGTTTTCAGCACAGTTATGAGGTTCTCATTGTGATGCAGAGCTGAAGAGCTGTTATCAGTAATCTATCGATTAACATGAGTTGCTAGGGAAAGGGTATCATTTATTAACCTCAGAAACTGAGATGCTAAATCAGATTTCTCAATCAATTATGCCTCATAGCCCATGATGGGTTTTAGTCATGCAGCATCACACAGTGCTCACTCTCTCTCAGAAGAGGGCTGGGGTGGGCAGCAGAGGCCTCCAGAGGGTTCTTGGAAGCATCTGGCTCCGTAGTTGCTGCTGCTTTCCCCAGCAGAGCAATACACAGATGCCCAGGTGGAGGCTGAGCAGCAACAGCTTGCAGGTAAGTGATAAAACCAAAACCATTTGTTGTAAGCACAGAGGCGATGCTCCACCTTTCAGCAGATTACAGCTCTGATGTTGCTTACTGGGTTTTGCTTGCCTGAGGCAGAGCCACAGGTTTCACGTGATTAAGAAGTCAACTTTCTCTTCTGCCCATTAGTCAGAAAGTTAGTGCTGCTTAAAGCAGAAAGGTGAGGACCTTCCAAGACTGGGCAAATCAAGACTCTATGAAAATATCTTCCCCTGGTGTCCTGCTACTTCAAGCACAGCCCGGGCAGACAGGCAAGGAGCAGCACGCCACCACCCAAAACCTGCAGCCTTCCCACTGCAAAAGCAGCAGCTGGGCAGTGTGCAATCCTGCAAGAGCTCTACCAGCTCCCTTCTCACCTCTGTTATAGTTTCTTGTTTCAATAAGAGATGTTTTCTTTACGATATCTTGAGAAAAATCAAAAGCATGTGCAGCAGCTGGCATGCAGCTTGTGATTTAGATCAGCATTTCTCCTTAAAAGTGCTGTTGGGAGAAGGACAAAACAAGACACCTCAGCAGCAGATTCTGGTTAATACACTTTCGTGACACCCTGTTACATGCCCTCCAGGCTTTACCCAGCTGCAGTGTAAAGGGACACATTGCCAGTGACCCCAAGAAATGACACATTTAGGCTGCCCTTAACTCATTACTTGCCTATTTTATCCAATCACATTTTATGTATTAAGCTAATCTTTAAAATCTTGTGGTGTTGACTGGTTTACACCTCCAGTGCATTGTTTTTAATCCTACTGTTTTATGAACCGATGAACAAGACTTTTTGCTCCATCACCACAAAAATCAAACCCACGTTGAAAATACAGACCTACTGAATCCAGGAGCCAGCACTGGCATTTCCCATGTCACCACTGGAAAGCACCTGTTGTGAGACACTGCTCTAGCACTTATTTTATTTTATCTGATTTGATATAATACTACAAAATCAGATTAAAGATGAATGATTTCACTGTAATATCCCAAATCTACATGTGAAAAGTAACAGGCAGAGCTCTCATGCTCCAAGCATTATTTCTTAATCACAACTTTATTCTACCGAGAAATGAAAAGTGATTTCACATCATTTAAATAATCTAATCTACTTTCCAGATAAAACTGTTAACTATCCATTGATTTCATCTCAAGTGCTCAACAGACTCCTTAAACTGATGCAAAATATCTATTCCTCTAATTAAAACAAATGAATTTAATAAAGGAGAAGGGGATGATAATTAGATGTGTAATGAAGTACAGGCTACTTTGATCTAGAACACACACTCTTTAATTCTTGTGTGACTAGGTGCTCCCACAGACACAGCCCAGACCTAAGTCCTTGTTATATTCCTGTCTTCAAAGAAGAATTGTTCAGACATGTCACTGCAAAGTGTTTATTCAAGTCACTCTTTCGATCACTCACACAGTGGAGTGAAAAATTATTTCCTTGGCAACAAGAATCAGCTGTTCAAAGTCAGTACCTAAAACCAAACACTAACCTTTTTCCCTAGAATGAATGTTTCTCATGTCCCACACTTCAGATATACAGACAGCTTATGCAACTCACATGGGCAAACAGAACACTCAACTCCTCATAAAACTTCACTGCAAAAGCAAGAACTGCAATTAAGGCCAATTTGAGGACTGTGGAAGTACTTACCTGTGAAACACAAAAGATGGCAACTTACGTGGCAGAAAATTAGAACATGTTTGAAGAACAAATATTTGGGTTTATCCAATGACAACTGAGAAGGATTTGCCTTCACATCAGGCAAGCAAAGGGAGTCTGTAGTGTCCTAATTCCTTCCAGGCCACTGGAAAAAGCATAGAATCAACCCCCTCCTTGACCTCTTCTTCTTCCTCCCTTAAGGTGAAGATCAGCTTTTGATATTCTCAGTTCCCACTTTCAAACTGAGACTTCTTCCTTTTTAGTTAAACAACAACAATAACAAGAAGAAAAAAAAAAAACAAACTTTACTCTGCAGAAACACCCACATCACCCTTATGACATCATCCTTCCCTCAGGATTTGCCCATAAGATCCTTAGCTAAGTGTAACATGAAGATGCTCAGAATTCTTAGCATTTTTGTACATTGAGGGCACATGAGGTTGCTGTGTGCAGCAGGCATGGTGCTCTCGTGATCAAATAGCCCCAAATAAGCCTTGCCCCATGTTACTGTGTGTATTTAGTCAGAGACATGCACATTTCCTAAGAAATCAGAATATTCAATTTACTTAATAGACAGAAAACACTGAGCAAAAGGGAGATTGTCAGTCATTGACCAGATGACATGAATTGCTGGGAGAATACAAAATATATCAGGGCTAAGATTCAATTCCTCATAATTGCTGATAAGGACCAAGGAGGAAATTAACTCCTCTCCTTCCTCCTCTGGGGTGTTCCAGGTTACAACTTTTTCCATTATCAGTGCCTGCACTACAGGCTGTAACAACACAGGAAGAACTTACATTAAGCATGGCACGATATCTGGCTACTGTAATTCTACAGCTAGTTGTCATGCAGCACTTCAAGCATACAGCCAGCTCCAGCAACTCCATATGCTCCTTTTTTCTCATCCAAGCATGCCCAACAGAATCCAGCCATGTCTTGTGTGCTGGCATTCACTTACCCAGAGCACAGCTCCGGGTAACAACACTTGGAGTGGGGTGGCAAGCTTTAGATCCTTCTAAAGGTGCTATTGAAGGGAAGCTCATCCTACATGATTTAGAATAAAGGTTTATCTGACTGTTTGTTGTCTCACAAACCCAAAAATCCCATGGCATCAGGCAGTAGGTCTGCTTCATGTTGTCTGCAGCTAGAGGCCACTTGATATGAACATGCTATTTGGTGTCTGGTGCACCTCAAAAGAAATCCAATAGCAAGTGAGTGACATTCAGCTTTCTATCACCCCCAGTGCCTTCAGGAAGGCTTTGACGTGTTATGGAGAATGGAGATGGGCTGCAGTGACTCACTTGGCTGTCTCCTTAGAAGATCAAATTAGTGATATCCATTAATTTTGCTTTTCAGGGAGAACATGGCCCATTACTGCTTCACACTGCATGGAGCAGGGGCCAAATCTCATCAGTGCTTGTACCACCCATGTTGAAGATATGCTTAATGTCCTCATAGCTGGAGTGTTTACATTGCTCTGTGATGTATTAGTGTAGCTGTTTGATTACATGAATAATAAATGTGCCTCTTAAAATGTGGTTTTAAAAGCTTTTGAGGCACAAATCTGAGAGGTGACATGCATACCAAACTAGCGCTGTCCTGGTGGCAATGGAATGTGGCTGCACCCCTGAATTAATGGATTATGTCTTTCAGAAAACTTCACAAAGACACTCTCAATTCCACTTTCCTTGCCACACTCCAAAGTTTTATTTGCTGTCTTTTAGGTAAATAAGGTCAAAGCTGAATACTCTTCCTTCTCACCCCTCAATCCTACTTTTTTTCCCCCTCTCTATACCATTAAGCAAGTTTTCCAGTACTTTGAGATTTTATATGGGTTTATATGGATAATGGGTGTGATTACTACAGCTAAATGTGGGAATCATACTAAAGGACAGAAAGATTGGAGGGAGACTGCTAAAACAGTTCTGCAAAACAAGTCAGCCCCAGGAACAGGAAAACATCCACAAAAGCTCCGAGTACTTCTAGGCACAAAAGTACATTTCCTTCCCTGCATCCTTAGCATCCAAAGCGTGCTCTTAAACGCAAGCGCTTGTGAAGCCGGGCGTGCTCAAGGCAATCCCTCAGCTGAAACAATCCCAGGAAAAAGCACGTCCATGCCCCAGTTCCTCAGCTTCTGCCGCAGCCTGCTGGAGCTTTATCCCTCAAACACGAGCGCCATCTGGTGGACTTTCCCAAAGCGTCGAAGTATGCATCCAGCCCTCCCGGGGCCAAGTTCAGGTGCACAGTGACACATGGGAATTTCAGCCATAACTAACTTCCAGGGTTTCATTATGGTCCTCAGGGTCAAACCCCAGCAACAAGAATTGACAGGACTGGCTGTCAAGTGTCAGCACTTTGACAGAGCTGGTCTTGCTTTGGTTCACCCTAACTACTTGTTCAAAGAACAACAAACCAAAACCTTCCCCTGCCCAGCTGTTCAACTCTCACAAACGAAAGCCCTAACTAGACTTGTGTCAGAGGGGCTGTCTGACTTTCTGTGCCCTGAAAATAACCTATGGATTTCTTTTAAATGCATTTTCTCACGTTAAGCCTTACAACATCCTTATGCAACCAATATCAAGGTATTTACTGATGGGAGACCACAAGACATAGGGAGACTGCTTCAGGTTCCTGAGGAGAAGCACCTCTGAGACATCTGTGGAGGTTCTGTCTGCCATAGTTGTCCATACTGAAGGGTGTAAGCTTCACATTGTCCAGTACCATATCTCCAGAGATTTTGGATATCCAGAGGCATCTCAAATGGCACGAGGAGACTGTCTTTAGGCCACAAACTGAGCCATGTGAGAACTTTATCTGCTTACTCCCAAAATACCTTCTCCAGCTACTGCATCTGGCTGCATTGGCAGGAGACACAGCACAGCTCAGGAACAATAAAGTTCCCAAGTTTGCACTTTAAGATGCTATTGCAGTTTTTAATCCTCTCTTATTAACCACTGAATCCCACTAAAGATATTTTGCTGAGTTTAAGTAGGACAACTGGTTCAAAGATCCATAACTGCTTCCTATCTCAAGGGAACAGATGATAGACCAATGAAGAAGATTAAAAGTTAATTGTAATAAATTGCATTGCCCAGGAGAGGAAAATTTAAAACCACACAGGATTCAAATGATCTAGAACACAATTATGCAAAGTTTAAAACTCAACAGGAAGAATTTGTCTCTGACTAAAGAATATAGAATGTGGGAATGCATGGGACTTGCCTGCCTTTTGAAGCACTCACTGTGCTGTCTCTGATGGATGGGCAGGGCAGCAGGACCCACGGCTGTGTGAATGGCTCACACAGCCTCAGATGTGCATGTGTAGTCAACAAGCCCAACTGCTTTGTCTGCTTTTACATAGTAGTTGTACGTCGTGAGGAGCAAAAGGCACAACAGAGCCACTTTCTATTTGCAGTTTCCTTGTAGCCAAGCACATCAGAGCTATTCAAAAGGAGTTATTCGTGGCTCTTGATAAGCCCAAGGACTGCTTGTTAGAAGATGGGCAATTAACAGAAAAATGTAAGAAAAAGAACTGAATGTCTGTGTGTGGTCCTCAGGAAAGCCCATGGGAGAGCTTGCCTCAAGACATTAAGAAATCTGTGCAGATGAGCTTACTATCGAAGCCGTAAGGGCCAAAGAGGAATTGCTGGGATCCATTTATTTCATCTTCCCTCACATTTTTACCACACCAGCTGGAGAAACACAGGGAGTCACCTATATCAGAGAGTCAGAATGGAAACAGCAGCCCTGAACTAAGTGGCTGGAAATACTTTTAGGGCATCGCTATTCCAAATGGAATTGTTTGCTCGAAGAGAAATACGTTTCTCAGCATCAGCTTTAAGTTTTCATACAAGCCAGAGAAGTATTTTCCAACAGCTTCTTCTCCTACCCCTTCACACAGACTGGCATCTATTGTCTGTAAACATCACAACCTGCTGTGTCAGAAGGCTCTGAGGAATGTTACTAACATCATTGCTTAAAAAACTCGAATACCAAATACAAAAAACAAGCAGGTAAAAAATCTCACAAGCCCCAGGTTTCTTACTGAAATCTACTTTCTCCTGGGGTCCACAGGTAGCTCTTCTTTTTTTTTTTCTTCTTCCTCTTTTGCTGAGATTTCTGGGAATAATCAGAATCCAAACATGGAAAATGAAGTCCCTCTGGCAAACATATAGCTCTGTGTGCAGAGAATTTCTACAGTGCTAGCCAGCTAACACAAACAGACAGGGCAAAGTCATGAAACTCCTTCACACAAACCCAGAAGATGATACTATCTGTGATGGTTTGGGTGTTACCTGTCCCCTCACACTTAACAAAATCACCCAGACTAGACTCAGCCGCTGGAAACTGAATGAAGCTTTGTATTTTATAGCTTAGCACAATATACAAGCAGATCTTTACACTATATACAGCTATATACAGAAATATGCAAGTTAAAAAGTAATACAGAAACACAACAGCCCTCTCAGAAACCACAGAGTCCCCAGGAGAGGCTCCCAACCACCCTTCCACCTTCTTCCCACCCCTCTACCTTACCCCAGACTTTGCCTTACGTTCAAGGCAAGTTTGGAGGGTTGGCCAGAGGGGTTAGGAAGCAGATGGATTAGTCACACAGACAGCAGGTTAGGTTAGAGAGAGAGAAGTGCATGCTCGAAGACAGAAAGCAAACAACTGTGTTATCTATGTTTGTGTTCTTGTTCTTATATATCTCAGCAAGCCTATGAGTGAAGTAGACATCACCATTGTTTCCTTTTCACAGCCTATAATCTAATTCTTCTCACCAAACTATTCCAGCTGGGCTCAAACTAGCACACTACCAGTTGTCCCAAGGACAAATCTCAGAAAATGAGGACGTCCCCTACCTGGCAACATCCCGTGCCGTTGAAAGAACAGGGCTTTCAGGGGTGTAGGGTTGCTTTCTAAGAATGCAGCACATCTATTCTCAAATAGTATTTTGCTCCTATTCAGAATGAAGTGGGATGATGGAGAACTAAAGAGGGAGACAGTGGTAGCCCTAGCACCACAATGCTGCTTCAGGAAAAGGCTGGCTCTATGCAGACGAGGCAGCATCCTCAGGTGCTGCTTACTATGTCCCACTCTTCCAGAGAAGATTGTGTGGTTTCTCTGTGAAACCATCAAGATGATAACCATGTCCACAAAAATCCCATTTCTGGCTGAGGAACAACATCCACATACTTCAGCTCCACTAAGTTCAGCCTGGCATTAATAACATTTCCATTTATTGTCTAGATTAACTGCCAGCTCATCACCTCATCTATCATGCACTGATTTATTCTCTTCTGCTTAATTGACAATACTACAGCTTTCCTCTCAATTGGCCTGGATCTGGTTACAAATGTTCTATATTTTACCTGCTAATTTTCTCTAGAGTCACTAAAGCTCCTTCCCAGCCTAAGGTCACATCTGCAGTTGTCTGAAGAGTCGTACAATCTCCCAAGCAGAGGTGAGTCTGTACAGCAGGGACTCTATTTTGATAACCCTATTCAGTCAGAGTTTCCGCTGCTGAAAACAGATTGGACACTATCTTCTGCACATGCCCTGATTTTTATGCATACATACATGCACATATATTACTGACATTTTGTATTCTCCTTTTCCTGTTCTGCTGACATACAATTTTATTGATGAATCACTACCAAAAGTTTCAGTTCTCTAAACAGATGAATGCACCTGGCTTGATTTTATACATGAGAGAGTACTATCTTGGTGTGCACTCTCCTTGTGATACACACTCCAAGTGCTGAATAAAGCTGGAGCTTTCTTTAACTGAAACACCATTCAGCTGGAAACACTGGAACATCAACCTATCACGTTATATGAGTGTAACCTTATGTGACCCTGCCTTGTGTTATATGACCATAATGGAAATACAGATTGATCTTTCTTACCCACCACCCATCTGCCTTTTATGGCTTTATCAGACAGCCCTCTGAAAGGCAGCTCTCCCTATACAAAAGGAAGAGTGTGAAACAAAATACTCTGAGAGAAACGTTATATGTAGCAGAAATATGTCTGCATAGTCGGCAGTACAACCACTCAGGCACGTCACTGCATGCCTAACTGCAAGATTCAGGCCCTGCAGACTGTACTATCAAGAAAAACATCACACTGAAGTCCTAATGATGAGTGTCCACGGTGCATAATACACATCCCACATTGATTCATTATGGCCTGCCTCTCTCCCTCAGAAACAGCTCACCAGCTTTGCAGCCAGTGGGATTAAAGAGGCAGCATGGCCCCAGGTTGACGAAGCTGAATCTCTTAGGGACAGGTCTCACCTAGCTGAGCTCCTGAGTAGATGCTCTGCTGTCTAATAAGGCCAGAGCACATGCTGAGAATTCCTTGAGCTAAGAGGGTCCCCTATCTTCTACTTGCTCACCTCTAGGAAGCCAACACCTCTGAGACCTGCTGGGTTTCTATCAGATTCAACTGAAGCTGGCAGATACAACATTTTCTAGACATACAGAGCCACTGGAAAGGTCTGGCAGACACATGCACACAGCCAGCACAGCTTCATAAGCACCGCACTGTAGAAACCAGGCAATGAGCTTGGACGTGTTCTGCCTAGGTCTCTTCTCCTCTGAGCAACGGTAAGGCAGAGTTGTGCCTGTGTTTGGGAACTCCTTACCCTATCCCATCCCTGTAATGAAGAACTTGAGGGAAACCAGTCCTGTGAGGTGAGGGATTGGCTTGAGAAGCCTTCAGGGAAGGCAATTTATTTTTAAACTGTACTTTACCACTACAAAAGTATTTAAATAGCCCGTAGTAGTTTTCAAGTTTGTCTAAAATTAGGCAATTTCAGGGAAATCCAGCCTTCTCCTTTGCTGGAGAGACACTGACCTCCTCCCTCCTGCTGAGACACCACGTAGCACTGTGCAGCACGGCTCCAGCAATGATCACAGACGTGCTCCAAGAGCCTTTCTGCAACCTGTGGGCAGAGAGACGGTGGCTTAGCTCTAGAGGCCCCTCATCCAGAAAGAAAACCAGAAGCGGAACAACAGTGTACATTCATGAGCAAGACAGATTGCTTTGGAGTCCAGTTAAACTGGTCTACTAAACTCAAAGTACACTTATAAAAGAGTAAATAAAAATCAATGGAAATGTGCATGAGCAGAAAGCCAGGCTAAGAAAGCAAGCACGGTGGCAGGAGTAGACTCTGCAGTCCTGAGTACAATGTATCGTTAAGTCAGTCAAAGCCTCTTAGCCTGGGAAGACTTAAAAATTAGAGCCTGGTGAAGCTTGACCTCCAGATTAAAAAGAACTCTCAATTTTCTCATGCTACACCACTCTCCCCTGGGGACTGTGCACACTGACTTCTTGTTACGTGGCCAGATTCAAGGCCTAGTGATCCTGCTAGATTTGTTTCCTTGAGGAAAGAGCATTTATACTTATATATTCAGCTTTCACACTCAAACCCTCAGAATGGAACACTTCTTTTCTAGGTGTACAGTATAAATATACAAGCATGCACACGAGCACAAACTGGGATCTGTAACCTGTGCATGAACACCACTACTTGCATGTACAGCCCTGAGACCACTGGGTAGAACCTGAGTTATGAACACATTTCTCCTATAGAGCAAGGAAAACTCGTGCAGTTTAGCATGGCCAGAGTCAGACTGGCTCTGCAGAGCCCCCCTGTGTTTCTGGAGACCTCAAAAGCAGAAATATCATGAAATAAGCTATAGAAGTTTAAAGCAGTCTGAAGAATTTAATGGTGATTTAGATGCCTGTAACTGAAATGTAGTGGTTTTGAAACATCCTGTCAGTGCTCTATCCTACTAGCATACATAAATTGAGGTGCAATTCTGCATCTTTTTCTTTTCAGATGAAGAAAGGCTGACAGTCTTCATAGGATTAAGCTGTCCAAAGCAAAATGAAATACTGCTCGTAAACAGCAGTGATGTTTACATAAAGAAACTAAACACAACCAGGTGAAACAGGCTGAAGGAATCAAAGTAAATAAGACATCTGCAAGGGATGTTCTTTCCTTATTAATATCCTTTCCTTCCCTGGTACTACTCAGAGTAGTTTTTGATTGCCTTTCCCACAAGTCTTATGCATGCTTTCAGATCCAAAGAGTCTCACAACATGCTTGAATGTTTGCATTCAAAGTGAAAACTTCTAATAAGAAGAATTCAAGTTTTTGGACAGGTTTCCTGGTGGTACAGCATCACCTTTCTAAAGTTCTCTTACAATGGCAGCTTTCCCTATCTCATACAATACAAATAGATGATTTGCTGTGACTCCAAAGTTTCAGAGAAACAAGCATGAAGAGTGGAGCCTGTTACAAGCGTCTGTGGAACAGTAGGAAGTTACAGCAAGCTTGTGAATAGTAGCACTGTCTGAGGCTCCCCATGGGAATACCATTAAATTAACAGCACATTCAGATTAATTGCCTTTTTTTTTTATTTATTTTTTTTTCTCTTGCCCAAGAGGTATCTGGTAATGAAGAATTCTGGTTCACAGAGGTCACCCTGTAACAGGGTTTGATTTGGTGGTGAGGTTTTCTGGTTTTGCAGCTTTTCCTTTGCTGTGTTTCAAAGCTCCAAGTTATGAATTTATCAGACAGAAACAGTGCACTCTGACCCCACCACACCCAAGTCCTCAGGAAAGTCATCTGTCTCTTCAGAAGTCATGAGCAGTGAGATAAAATATCACTCACACATGGAATTGTCGCTATTAAGGATTAGGGATAATCCCTCTCAGCAACCAATTCTGCTGGAATTTTTCTGGCAGACTCAAGCCAGAGTCTTTAGCTAACTGTAACCCAACATTCATGCACCAAACCTGACTTGAGAGAGTTCCCTTCTAGATAAAGTACATCACTGGTGGCTTCAAGTCTCCTGTTGGTATCTTCATCCTCACTAACCATCCTCACTAACCTATGGCGGGGGGTTGGAGCTGGATGATCCTTGAGGTCCCTTCCAACCTAAACCATTCTATGATTCTGTGATTCTATGATCACAGGAGAATTATGACAGGGAATAAAGCAATCCCTCCCTTGCTGCTGCCAGTGGAAGAGAACATTGTTATAACTGTTCTTACTCTGTATGGCTGTAATGTTCCTTCCTGAAAGAAAGCTGAAAATATGTTAAGACTGACTGCTCCTCCAAAGCTGTTTGGGTGTTTGAAGAGCTCATCTGTGCAAAAAAACCTTTATTTGAAATACCTGGTTCTTTGGTGTTGATCACTGTGGTTTTCTGGTATCATTCTGTTAGCATAACTAGGATTGTTTCTCCTGATATTTTATCTTCACAGACTCCATGATGGGTCACAACTAGAAAGGACAGGCTGCAAATTTGGCACTGCAAAGAAAAAGAAGGGAAAATAATAGGAACTATAAAAAGAGCAGTTTTTATTTCAGTCTTCAGAAAAATGCAGTCTTTTCCCAAGGAAATAACCTGGCTGGTGCTCTATCTATGCCCTAAGTCACAGTTCTAAGTGACTGCTGTACTTAGCCACAGAGATGTCTGGTTTTCTGAATAGCTTACAGAGGACTGGCACATGTGCCAGCTCTACAGGGTAATGCCATTGCTTTACATGGATTAACTTGGGATTTACAAGACTAGGAGCTGAGAGATGCAGAATGCCTGAACACAGGAAGGCACATAATGAAAAGCTTCCTCCACGAAAAATAAAACATCTCCCTCTCTCTTCTCAACTAATCCAAATGATTAAATGAAAGAAACCAACCTGATGATGAAAATGCCAACAGAGGAGCTTCACCCTTCAGCAAAGCTGTCACTTCTCTTAATCAGGTCATGCGATACAAACATCAGCAGCACAAATCCTGTTTCCATGCCATGACATTTGCCTTCTCCAAATCCTTTCCCTTGGCCATGGAAAGAGCCCCAGACACCTCCTTGGCCTGCTACCTCCCATTAGACCAACAAAGCGGCAATTCACAGTCCCAGTCTTGCAAGATCTTAACTCCTGCAGTGATCAACAGGTTGTATCAGGGACCATGTCCCATCACATACCCTACCTGCCTGCCTGCATTGCCCTCAGCCCTGCTCTCACCACCATGAGCCCATTTCACAGTCAGTGGCCAGCACGGATCCTTTGCTCTGGCATAAGCAGCTCTGAAACAGGAAGCACCTGGGTGTTCCCCATTTATAGGGCAGGTGGAAGCAAGGCTGTCGCTGCCATAAGTGAAAACACAGCATTAGCCAGCATCCTGACTCCTGGGGGGAAAGTGTTTTATTAATCAAAAAAATACTTTCCACCCTGTGGTGTCTTGCAGACCTTTAAACTTGCATCTGCAAAAAGCAGAGAAATTCTTTTGTCATTCTCACAACAAAGTTAAAATACAGAAACCATTTTTTAAATTGATTGTTGTTGTTGTTTTTAAGCAAGAGAGGACTTCAGTTCAATTAGAAATACTCTGTAAGCTCAACACATTAGGGTTAGCCCTTGAGCCATGTTCCCAGTTTGTTTGAGAGTCAAGAATAGAAGGAGCTGGAGCAGCTGAATGTGCTTGACCAAAAGGTATCATCATACAACAGCAGCTTTTTCTTATTCTATTCTAGACTACAGAAAGGGAGAGAGAGAGGATGAAGACTGGAAATTTTAAGCACCTTAAAGTCCTAATTTCCCCAAAACATGTTGTCATGGAAAGTGGAGGAAGTTAGCATCATGATGTGGAGCTAACAAAGTGCAAGTTTTTGGGTGTGGGGAACCAGAATCAAAGGGTTCAGTTCATTCTGTCATCCACAGCCTTTACCAGGCAGTTCTAGTTCTATTATTTATACAATTGATGTCATTTCAGAAGGAAATGTTTCAGTTCATGGGACTATATGTAACAATATAGAGCTTTGCATTGCAGTGTTTGCAGTGGCATCCATTGCCAGTGGATGTAGAAAACAAAGCTCTAAGTATTATTAAAAGACAGACAAGACAGGCATGCCAGAATCTGAAAGGCAACCTTACTGCAAGTAATGAAGATTCAAAAATCAATTATAAAGAGAAGAAGTTGGGAAGTGAAATTTCAGAAGAGATTTCAAAGAAAACAGAAGTGTTTCTGACAGGTAGAGCTGAACACTCTGCAGTAGCACCATCTGTAATATATAGGATGCAAAAGCTGTGCTCTGGAAGACAAGAGGAAAGATTAGAAAATGGGAGAGCCTGAGAAAGTGAAAGGTTGAGAGATGAAAGAGAGATGAAGGTTTATTATTTGGACAATAAATTGTAAAAGATTAATAAATAGTGAATGGATTCAAGGAGGAAAGTAATGTGGTCCAGAATTTTGCTTGTAATCATCTTCAGATGTAACATCTCTGCTCCCTATCACAGGATAGGGATTTGGGGCACCCGTACAGCATTATCATGAAGTCACTTCCTCTTGTATTTCTGAGGCAATTAAGACAGGTGCCAGTTTTTACCAGCAATTTCAAAGTAACAAATTTTCCTCCCTAAAATAAATGACAGCCTGAGGTTAAGGAGGCCTCATATTTAATGATATATAAAGACAGACAACTTACCACCAATGAAATCTTCCTATCTCATGACACATTAGCTACGTAAGAGAGTAGAAAGAAATGTATATAGAAACGGAATGGAATAAGTGTGACTGTCACCAGCAGCACTTCAGGGCTTCAGAAGAAAAAGACAATTTGAAAACAAGATACATTTTTGACAAGGTATAGAGCTTTAAAATACCTGGGAAGTAAAACAGCGGTGAATGAAAATAAAAAGCTTGAAGTCAGCAAAGTGCTGGTTTCACATCTCGCAGCTTCACAAAACCAAAGAAACAAAGAAAGAAAACAGAATGGGATAAAAAAATTCCCCAAAGACCTGAAGCTTTTAAGTACCTCATTTATGTTAACAACTCCACAAATTTAAACATGTTCCTGGTTTTATGTTGGATAATTATTGTTATGATAATCAAAACATCATTTAGTGAATGCCAAACCATACTGTAAGCAGAGAACTAAACACGACACACAAAGGTGTGCTCTCACTCACAGAAATGACAGTTTCTCCAAGTCTAGTATCCAACACTGCATCCAAATGGAAAAAGTTCAGTTTAGGGAAAAGTCTACAGAAACTCACATCAAAATGTACACAAAGTGTTCCCCCAGATTTGTTACTTAATAAGCTTATGTCTGTTAGCTGTCACAGCTTGTTGCTCAGAATCCACACAAAGGTGCAGTCACACGTGTGAGCTCCAGCACAAGTAACAAGTGTTTCCAAGGACTAACTGCAATCCACACCTGGACCTCCTCCCCATCATTTTAACATAGCAACTAATTAGCTTCAATATGGGCCAGTTCTTTATCATATACCTAAAAGTTCACCACCTTGTGATTTGAGTTGGTCACACAAGGGTAAGAGTCAAGTGTTCCTGATACATTTCACTAGCCAGAATCAATGCACGATGACACACTGGTCTTTCTGCTAGACAAGTGAACATATCCCCTTAAACTGCTGAAAAGTTCTGACAGAAAATCACTTCATGCTCGTTTTGTTTCCCAAGCTACCATGAGAGAAAGGGAAAACTCCACAGGTGTAGCTCACTACTGCTTTGAGATGTTCAAGTATTCAAGTAAGTGCCTGGTCTGATATGAAAAGGAAGTTACTCTGTGTGTTAATTGCTCCTGTATCAAGCACAGAAATTCCAACATCCCCAAAGTGAGCAACTGCTACAAGGAAAAGAAGGAAAACCAAAAACTCTTTCTGTGAAATTGGTCCACTCACCACTGAATCACAAAAAAATCAGAAAAAGATAGACAGAAAGAATCTGATGGAATATTTGGCAGGGGTTTGGAAAATAAATATGCAACAAAGACGAGGAAATGCCAGAAGCTTCTTTTAAAGGTCAGAGGAAGAATGGGGAGTGCTGATACTTGGTTTTGGCAAAACTTGAGGAAGGAAAAATACCTGTTAAGAGTACTATAGTTAATTTTAACTAAAGTAACTCACCCCTTTCAAACTGCTCTGAGTGACTGCAGAAAACTTATCCTTTTGGGGTGTTTGGGTCTGACAATGCTAATTCAAACAGATGACAGCACCTGCACATGGGAAACATCTATCAGTAAAAGAAAATAAAGAAGAAAGCAATCTGTACAGGCATTTAATATGCATTTTAAAAGATACAAGATCTGTCATATAACACAAGGAACACCTCATGCTCAGCATGATTAGGTTCTGTGTGAATCAAGGTTTGCACTCTTACACCCAAGCCAGCCAAACACTAAAACTGTGACTAAACAGCAGGGAAAAAGCCCTGAAAACTCTCTTTATTTTCTTGCTGTGAATGGCTCAGGCCAGCTAAAGGTTGCACAAGTTGTCAGATAATGAGTTAAGCACCACAAATGGAAGGCTCAAAACTCTCATGGTTAGTTGGGGGAAACAGTGTCAGTGAGTGAAACGGGGGGTTGTTGCCTCCCAGACCAACCACACAGAAGCTCGTCTGTTTGGAGAATTCCTGAGCATTTTGAGCACAGGGTGCTGTGCCCACGGCACTGGTCACCTGCTGAGAGCTCACACTGAATTAGGTTACATTATAATTGGATTTTCCAAAGGCAGCACATTAGCATTTTCCATGATCTCACCCTTATTAGCCAAATCACTAATCGGGAGTTGTGGGTTGCATTGTTTGCTAGTTAAACTATCTGCTGCTAGAGCGTCTGGAAGCAGCTCCAAATTCATGCAGAGATAAAACCCCTACCTAACAGAGACTGGGGAGTTCATTCTGTAGCCTACACTGCAGTCAGACTCCAATCTACAATAGCTGATGCAACAGCAGTTCCTCCCCAGAGCCTGGCTTACTCTGCTTTGCTTCTGTTCTTCCCCAGTCTGGATTTAAGTGCTGTTTCTTTGATCAGTGTGGGCAAAAGCAGCATCACTGTAAGATGTTAACAGCAAAAAAATCCTTTCCTGTGGACTGTTCCTTATTGTGTCCAAAATGAAATGCTGAACACGTTTAATTCTGTAAAGGTTAATACAGAGGCTTTGTGTATTGATGAGAATGGAAGTACCTGTTCTAAAAGCAGAAACGACACACGCAGGCGATCTTCTAACTGATGACTCTGCCTTTGCACAGCTCAAAAAGCAGTTTGTGTGGGAACTCACACTCGTGTTAACTGCTTCTGAGCTGCAAGAAAAGCACACAGGACATCTCATGCAGCCTTATGGGGCAAAAATCTGAGTTCCTTCTTCCAGGTGGGATCCCAGCAGGTGTCTTGCTGTCCTCTTAATGACCTGAAGGGAAGAGACAATCTTGCGAATAGCTTACCAAGTAATGTTTGTGAACACCCAGTCACCACAATTTTCTCAAAAATGTCATGGTCTAAGTACAATTTTGTTTAAAAAGGCAGGATTTATTCTCAGCTTAGAGGTTACACAATGATGTTCAGAGCCATTACAAGAATCGCTTAGAAATATAAAGCCATTTTCATTGAGAAGTTAAACCCATTAAATATTTCTACTCCGATGCTTCTGATGCAAGTAAGAGCATGCAGAAAAAATGGTGATGACATTTTTCATATAATTCTGGAGCTAAAAGGAAAGCTGGTCTTGACTCAAAATTGTCAGGTCTCTACCTGGCCTGACATCAGTGGTACCCTGTCTGCAATTACACAAATGTGTCAAAACAGTGAAGAAGATTTGATTTCTACCAAACAACCAAGAAAAGTAGTACAGCATTGTAGATGGCACACTGGCAAATCATTCCCTGGAATCAAATAGTTTAAAAAAGGAGTACAATTCTCAGACAAAAAAAATATCACAACAGCATTGGGCATATAAACTCTTGAATTCAAACCAGATGTGTCTGTCTCCGAATCCCCAGCAAAAGCTGCAGCCTTTCCCATGTGGGTTTTTAATGGATTCTCATAGGCAGCACAAACAGCATCTTCAGAACAAAGGGTAGCAACGCTTCCCAGAGGAGTTTAACTGGATCCTGAGGATCACTAGCTGTATGATCTGCTTTTCTATTGTCCTCACAGGGATTTCACCAGGCATAAATAACATGCACTGAAGAGATAAGGAGCTGGTGGGGGGAGGAAGCAACCAATCTGGAACAAAACAGAATAATGAAGTTGCAAGGCTAGCTTGCAGCCTCTGATCTACACATCTTCAGGTCATGGACTGTCAGCAATGGGCTCCCTTCTCCGAGGGTGAATCTGCAAGAGTAAAGCAATAGAAACTGTTTTGCCATTGAGAAATACAATTCACTTATAATTAATTTCCTTCTATTTTGTAACCCATGCACCCACACCCCTGGAGTCAGTACTGTTCACCATCACAGCCTGTAACCAACACAACACAAACTGCACTAAATGTGAAGAAGCAGCAGAGGGTGGGGGGATATCATACAGTGGTGCAGCTGATTTTCTCTCTGTCTTCACTTTCCTCTAGTCCTGATTGTTGATACAAAGCAAACAGTAGGGTTTAGTAACCCAAAGGCTCCACATAAAATCTCTTCTGAAGAGAACAGTTGAGGCTGAGCAGTGCTCGTGGGTATACATTAGCAATAAGTGCACCCAAGGGTGTAAGTACGATAGAAGGAAGAACTGGGTAGTAGTACCTATGGCTAAGTAGGTGCCTGTAGTTGAAGGATCTGTCTGATAGTAACTCACTTGAGCTATGAAAACAAAATAAAATCAAAGAAAGGAAATCTACTGTTGCTAGTGTAACACATCCTTCCTTCCTGAAGCCTAAAACGTTCTGGAAGTGCTGGAATACGTCACTAGTAGCACAGAGACAAGTGCACAGAGCATTCTGGCTACAAGAGAAACATCAAGAGTGAAACATTTCCAGCAGGGTTTTGAATTTGCCTAGGAGAATTACTCTGCAGCTGCTACACAGTCACCCCATCGCTCACTTAACAAAGCCACAGTGCTGATGGCATCCAAATGTATACCAAAGAAAACTGAATTCAAAAGGTCTACATTTCTAGCAAGTGGCAGTACCAGGAAGCATTGATTTCAGTGACAGCTTCTCCTTGAAGGTAGAGCTAAGATTCATGTTACATGCTCACAAAAGCCCAGGAGAGCAATTAGCAGACTGGCTTTCTGTGCAAGGTAGACAAACATAGACATTTGTGTATAACAACAAAGATGAGGGAATAAAACTTATCTAACAAGAAATACTCTTCCAAGTTTCACATCAAATGTTGGTATTTACATATAAAAATATAATTTGTGTGGGAAAGGAAAAAAAGTAGAGAGGAGTTGAATATTCAGACACCTACAGCTGGAACATCCTTCCATTAATTTTGTTCCTTCCCAGACCAGAGTTCCACTGGCACACACTGAGGTCACCTTGCTTATGCCAAGATACTTTTTGTTCCAAAGGTTCATGCCTAGCTGGTGTAAACCAGCACTGCAGACACAGTCCAACAGAGAAAAAAGGCAAAGATGCTAAAACATGTTCCCAAAACCAAAAAGTGTCTCTCACCTAGGACAAAAACAATTCAGAAAATCTTACAGATCTTTTGCAGTATGGAGCAGGCTTCAGAGCCCAGCACAGGGTACATCTACACTTAAAATATACAAAAATCACTTAGGTTAGAAAAGCCTTTTAAGAGTCCACCTGTTAATCTCTCAGCACTTCATCTACACATCTTTTAAATACCTCCAGGGATGATGACTCCACCACATCTCCAGGCAGCCTGTTCCAGAGTTTAACAATCCTTTTGGAGAAGATGTTTTTCCTAATATCCAACCTAAACTTCTCCTGTACATCTTGAGACTGTTTATTCTTGTTCTACTTGTTACTTGGGAGAAGAGACCAACTCCCAACCCCTCTCAGGTAGTTGTAGAGGGCAAGATCTCACCACAGTCTCCTTTGCTCCAGATACACAACAGGCAAAAGAAGATGGACTTCGTATAACAAGAGAGGCAGCACTTGGCTGCTGCTTTAAGCAAATAGCATGGGATGAGTTTCTGTATAGCTTCCTCAGATGACTAGCATGGAACTAAGGGTATTTGAAGCCAGTGTGTGTTAAACCATTTCATACCTAAGGGGTACTGCATGATAAATCCTGACAGGTTATTTCATAGAAATAAAATGAAAAAAATCATGCAGCTGACCAGAGAATCATAGAATCAACAAGTTGGAAGAGACCTCCAAGATCACCTATCACCCATCCCTATCCAATCAACTAGACCATGGCACTAAGTGCCTCATACACTATTTTCTTGAACACCTCCACAGACGGCGACTCCACCACCTCCCTGGGCAGCCCATTCCAATGCCAATCACTCTCTCTGTGAAGAACTTCTTCCTAACATCCAGCCTATACCTCCCCCAGCACAACTTGATCACACTACATATCTTGCTCCTCTTCACATGAGGCTTTCCTGCCTGATACTCTGACAAACTGCAACACATTCTGTGATCTTTAACTCAAGCTGATGTTTAGAAGCAAAGCCTTTCTTAAGAAAAGCACATTTTCAGGTTCTGGAATCAAAAACTGAGGGTGTCCTGATGGCTTTTTTGCTACACTGCAGTAGCAGAAATCAGATTGTATTAGTAGAAATCCCCAAAATAATCATGTTTTCATTCCCACAGGGGTGGCAAGCTGCTAATTAAATCTGTCCTGACTAGTTGGGAGCACTGATGATTTCCAATGTAATGTACGCACCCAAGGCAGGCTAATACCAAAGATGTTCAAGGTCTGGGATTTTTTTCCAGGAAAATTAAGACATCAATTAATTGACTTTTTTTTTTATGGCTGGTTTTCATTGAAATCCTCCACAAATCCATTTTTCAGTTTTTCATTTCCCCCCCTTTCTCCCTACAGACGTCATTATTTTCAGTGGAAAACCACACACTTCTCCCTACTCTTCTTCCAATTAGCTGTAATTATAACAACATTAGCAGCAAAGTAGGTACCTCGAGGGCAGCAATCTGGAAAGCAGCAGAGTGTGGAAGGGAACAAGAGATGATATTATATGGAAAGTAAGCAGATGTGTCATGCTTCTTCCTCTGCTCATCTGGGCATCCTTAGGGCTTTGCAAGTTGATTTCTGCTATCCCTAGGTGTGCCAGAACAAGTTGGTGACCAGCTGTGCTTCCCTCTCCCACAAGCCTCCAGAGCTACCTCTTGAAATGAGAGGTAGTTGAAGGGCTACTCCCTGTCAGAGACATAACTGGATCCAAAATAAAAGTGTACAGGTTAGGTCAGAGAAATTCAGTAATTAAATATGAAGTTCTGAGGGGGCAAGTGGGGTTCTGAAATACCTGCACCAAGAGTCTTTCTGCTAAGAAAACAAATAGAGTAAGATGAATTTTGGAAGTCAAAAAGGTAATGTGTGCCAGAAGTTATGGCATACATAAGGGGTTCTTGCTTTGAGCAATAAACCTCTTTTCTAGACAATTTTTCATTAGAAACCTGAGTTCAGGGAAATTCTCCAAAAATGAATCTTTTTCAACTGTCTTTTCAATTTTGCACAGTTGGAGAAGGAAGGAAGTCAACATCATTTGCCAAATAAAATGACGTTAAGTACACTTGCTGGAAATCTTTCTGCCTTGCTCTTTAAACAGAAATAAAGCCACAACAAAATAAACAAAAAAAAAATCACAACCAAGAACAAAAAGATTGGAATCCAGTTCTTGGAACACTAGTGAAAGAGCACGGATAAACTTAGGAGCTAATGTTCTTCCAGATGCAGCATTGCTGGTCCAACAAGGCTAAAGCTGGAAGAATTTAGAACCAGGTTTTCCACACTGCAAAGTACCTGGTGGGGTGGGGAGGAACCAGCCCAGAGTTGGGCAGGAAATGCATTACTGGTACAGTGAGACAACTTCTCATCTCATCATCTTCCTCTTTAATCTCTACCTGCCAGCAATCACCTACTTTTCCACATTGCCCTTCTCTCTTTATTGTGACCTTCGAGGAAAGGCTACTTCATAGATCTTATCTGAGCAGCTCCCTTTAGCTACACTCTATTCATGAATCTAAACTGTGGATTTCATTTAGATAATTACCATTGTCTTGCTACTGTGGAACACCTCTTGATCATTCTCATTTTGGAAAGAAAGGCTTAACAGAAAAAAATAACAGAGTTTTTTGGGTTTGGGTGGGTTGTTTATTCTCTCATTTTGCCACTCTGTTCCCCTCATCCTCCGTGTTCTGAAGTAGTTATTTCCAGGTTAACCAGAAAGAGCTCAAACTAAAAAGTGCCAGATCCAAACCATCACACTACTGGCAAAGTTCAGTGCTCAAGGCAACATTGCTCATCAAATCTGTGCATAACTGATCGTCTGCCAACCATCAAAACATAGATCTGTGGGGAAAACAACAGACTGGAGTAGAAACTTTGGAGAATAGGATCAAATAGGACTGATCAAATTTCTGTAGCAGATTTTTTTTTCTTTAAAAAAGTATTTCAGTGTTTATCTTGTTTCTGTAGTTACAGGCAAAGGAGGTGCTTCTCATAGGAAACACAAAGATAAATTGGGCTTTGCAAAGACAGTAGTCCTTTAAGATAGACTCCTCTGAACACACAAACAGGGAAAGTGGTGTCAGAAGAAAATTAAAGATACAGTTACAGAAGAAGCAGAAAAGATGAAACTACAGTTACAGAAGGACTTGGAGAACCTGAGCCAAATGCAGAGGACCTGAGTGCAAATAACTTCCTCTCTTGCAAAGGAGGACAGAGAAAGAGGAAAACAACCTATATAAAATTGCAGAAAATAAGTAAGTCCTTGCTGACAATTTGCCTTTGCAGACCCAATGACATTGTATAGTTAAAGTTGATGTAGAGACTCTCACAAATTTCAAAGATCTTTAAAACACTGTTTGTTTGTTTTTTCATAGTCTATCATTAAAAAATACCAGTTTCCTGATTCACTTCACTGGTGTTCAGCTCTGAAGTTACCACCTGTGACCTGTATTTTGCAATTGTTCCTCAAGAAAAACTATCCAATGTTAAAGGAAAATCTGTTAAGGAAAACTTAAGAGTTTTCCCTAAAAACATCTACTGAAACAGCATTCCTAGAGGAAACTATGTCATGCCTAAACATTGCTTTATTGCTGTTTTGTTTTTCTGTCACCAAGACCTACCTCAGGAGAGGTAAGATTTGTTGGTCAGTTTATCACCTAATGAGGAAAGATGAGAAATAAGACTCATGCTGCTGCACATACTAGCTCATTGAAACCCAGCACTGTAATCAGTGCTGGTACAAAAGAGAACAAAGAAGTTGGAACACCAAGAATACTTTCATCACCAAGTTTCTATCTTCGAAACCTTTCTCAAAACACTTAAATGCAGATTTAATACAGGTGACTATACATAATACATAAAGTCAGGCTAGTGTCTTTTAATTGATAGAAGCTGGACTTCTCTGTGATTGAAGGCTAACAAAATAATCTATGTTTTATTGGCCAAGATAAAAAGAGCCCCAAAGATGTTAAAGCAGACACCCTACAGAGTGTTATGATGGGATTCCTTAAGAATTCCTCTTTATGAAGACTGAAAAAAAAAAGGAAAGGAAACACCTCCCAGTATCCTACTCACTGTCCTATTGAGAAGGAGCTATTTGGATGTTCTGGACAAGTAACAGCAAGACAGAACACATATTTTTAACAAGCTGGTTTTTTTTGGGGGAGCCAAAAGTCAAGTCATAGACTCAAGGAGGGTAAAAGAAGAACTCTCTTTCTTCAGATCTCTAAATGTACAGCCCTTGACCACAGCTGTGATTGGTGGTTGGACTTGTTTCATTCATGGTTATAAACATCCTCTCTGTACTCTCTGGTGCAGTATATCACTTTGAGTTGAAATGGGAGGAACGATAAAATTAATCTCATGTCTTCTCTTGCAGTCACAGCACCACTTTCCCTACAACCACATCAGAACCCTCCAAACAGTTACCATGTAATTAGAGGGAGCTCATCCTCCCATTTCAGCGAGCTGTATTTCCCACTCTATCCTTTCTTCTGTGCAGATGTGGATGACAATAAACAACAGAACAGTTCCTCTGCAGCCATATTCTTCTAGATGTTACAAACCAGCTTTTGGTGCTGAGCCCCTGACATCCCACATGGGACCCACTCCCACCCTGCGATGGCAGGCACATGAAGCACTCTGTTGCAGTGTACACCAGCAAACACTCATCTGAGATGGTATCGCTACAAAAGGGGCGTAAGGCATGAGAATTGAGAAGAACACAAAACTTTAGGTTTTGTAATTCTCAACCACTTCTGAGAGAAAAGGGGTGGTTTAGGGGAGTTTCTGAAAGATCCAGAGGAGCAGTTGCCACCCAGAACAACATCCCTTCTTCCTTGTGGTTTCTGGCATCCATCTTTTGAGTGGTCTAAACCAACTACTTTGAAACTCCCAGGAACGTGACATGATTTCAAATCCAGGTACAACTATTAAATTAAATACTCCTCCTGATTTCCAAAAAGTAGTCTGCACTGACACTTTGACAACTGATTAACTTCGTTCTTTTAAGTTATTTTATTGGTACCTTGAACAATCAAAGCGTAACAATGAGCATTTTGCCTTTAAGGTGAGACAACATCCTGAAGTCTGTACTTTGTTACCAAGAACTCCAAAATCTGCCCCATCTTCACCTTTGGGTTTGGCACATCACTAAAAGTAGTCTTAGCAGGAACAACAGAAGCTCTGAGAACAACTCTGAGGATGTCTTTTCTTTAGGACTATCACTAGGTGTTTAATGAGGCAAATGTGTGATTCTGTTAGGTGCAATAGAGTTGTTTTATGAACTGCAATGAAGCTGAAAGCTGTAACGTAGATAGTGTTACACTAGCAACCTCACCTGTGTTGCCTATAAATGAGCCTTGGCTCTCTTGAGGCAAAGCTGTCACATAAGCACTCAACAGATAAATAGGGAAGTTTATTCTACATCCCTCAAAGGTCCCCTTCTGAAAAAAAAAGTACATTTAAAATATGGTCTGTACAGCTGTTGTCTTACCATTTGCCTTGTGCTGCACATCTGGCGGAAACTGGTCAGGAACATACCACTGATAGTCTGGCTGCACAGAACAATAAAACATTATTAGAGCAATATGGGCTTCATAGACACTTCAAACAAAAGAACAGTGACATGATAAAACCATAATTGTGCTGTGAAGCTTTTTATTAGTCATACAATAGTAGTTTGCCCCCCTCCCCCAAAAACCCACTTATATTTAGCTTTACATGTCCACTGATCGAGTCTTTCAGCTAGCTTGCTTTTTTTATGACGTGTGGTTTAGATCCTACACTAAGAAATATCGGTGTAAACCTTTCTAGATCCCACAAATCAAAAGAAACATTAGCAGAAACAAGTCACATGTTAAAAGAGATAAAGTGCACCAGAAGATACCAGCAGACATCACGTTCTCTGTACTAAAGGAACACAGAAAAAGCCAGCACATATGGACCTTACAGGTAGAGCTGTTCCAGCCTGAATACCTGGAATGTCTGTAACACTTTTCAGTGTGACAGGAATAACCCCTTTATTAAAATTCTCTCCCTTCCCCACAGGTTAGCATTAATGTTACTATAACATTGGCTGTTATCAAGTGACTTCTTGCAAATACTGTGGGAAGAGGAAAGTTCTCGTATTTCTTTTAACAGAAAGTATTGGGAAGGTTACGAATATGCAGAGGTTTTTGTCTAGGGAAATTCTGGAAGAAAGAAAAACTGCATTGTAATTTATATCACACACTGTGGTATATGAGCAGCAAATTACCACCAGGGAAAACAATTTTGGGTCCAGACATTTCAGATCAAGCTGTATTAAGCTGTCTATCTGGTTCAAGTAGTACACAAAGACTTGTCGAATTCCAGGTAATAACTGCTTCAGATTAGTTAAACTGGAAAAATAATTCTTGTTTTACAGATCTCTGACAAGACCTTGAGTCATCCCAAGAAGGTTCTCATACATTCCAACTTGTAGGGAAGAAATATCATAGACTTCTGAAGTACAAATTGAGATGGCAGGATAATGCTGTAGATACAGAGAGGAGATTTAACTGTCATGTATGCTGTGGTTCATAGTTACATAGAAACACTCACTCTCATACAGTGTCAGGAAAAAAGGAACTGTCCTATTTTCACTTACATTTTACCACCCACAGAAATTTTATCTAACTCTGTGCTTGTGGCCGAAGGAAATAGGCTTTGATACAAAGCAAGACCCTACTTTGCTTTAAGCACAGATACTTTTTCCAGCAACAGCTCAAGATACAGTTAATGACATTGGGTTTTTTTGAGTTTCTGTTGAATTTACTGCCCTCTGATCTACTCTCCTGTTTCATACCTACCTACGCTACGTAAAACGGAGTGCATTTCAAAAAGAGCTGTATTTCATGTCAGACTAAATAAAATGTTTCTACTAACAATGGAAAAGAAATGAAAAAGAGCAAGATATAAAAAGAATTAAAAAAGCAAAAGCACAGACTAAACACAGAGGATTACATATTTTAACTCAAGACACCCATTAAATTCTAACACCTTTCTTCATTGCTAAACAAATTGCTCAGGGAGGTATCAAAAGCTCAGAGCAGCAATGCTGCACTCACATAGACAAAGAATTTCAAAGAAAACTCAGAATGAAACTGGGAGTTTCAAAGCAACCACTCAAAATGACCCCAGCGCTCCAGCAGGAATGGCAAAGTTGTAAACTCAGTGATCCCTTGCAGAATTAGAAACCCAGATGATGAAAGTTCAGGGAGAAGAGCCAAAATAATCTGGGACAGTGTCCAAATTGCAGTGAAAAACATTCTGCAATACTTACAACTCTGATAAATAGGCAGATAAGCACACTCCCGAAGCACAGAAATGAATTGTTTGACCGCAGCTTTTCTATCAGATTTCTAGTCTGAAAGCCTTATATGTGTTTTGCAAACAATTCAGCTATAATTCCTGAAATAATGAGCATCTTTCCACGTGTGACAGCTTTATAGCCAGAAACACATACTGTGTATTTAGAATGACATTCGCCATGTGTAAATGCGTTCTCACTTGATTTGAACAAGCATAACCCACTCAGATAACCCAAAGCACTTCCACAACACCCTTCTTTGAAGCAGTATTTGCTTTGAAATGGATAACTCCCCTGCACATAACCTGCTCTAATACAAAGTTACTCTTCTTCATGCTGAGGAAGACAGCCCCTGCTGTGTGCCAGGGAAAAAAACAGCAAATTTCTGTATGAGCCACACTTGGATATAACTTCCACTTCTGCTGATTTATTTCATTTATTTATTTGCAATACACAGGCTTGCTTGGGAAAATTGCAGTTCTAAAGCATTCATAGCCAGAGTGTCTCATCCTCAGTAGAACCCTATTCCTCATGTAATCCAGTTTCACAGCAGCATACCAGAGGGGAGATACTACTAGGTATAAGTGACAGCATCTGGGATTTTGCCCTTATATTCGAACAGCAACACTGCGAGTCCTGCTGCTATTTGTGTGCCTGCCTCAGCAAATATCCAGGGAATCTGGGACTGCGCAGTCTGGCTGCAGTAGTATTGCCTGACAGCAAGATAGTTATGTTACCCATGAATACAGAGGCTGAGTGAAAAGCTTTTTCCAAAGGGCCTGAGAAAGAAATACCCAGAACAAGACACAGAAATAAGACATATTAGGCAACAAATTGTCTTAGAGCAGAGAGAAGAGACCAGAGTAATGCTGACCCTCATTACAGTCACATTTTTGTCACTACCATTATTCTTGAAGGCTCAGAAATGGGCTCCAGCGAGCAAATCCACAGTTACAAGTTCCAGTAACTATACAGCTAGACAAGGCTTTGAACGTGTGTTGTGGAGATAAATTCATCTATGAAATAAGCAAGAGTCCAATCATCCAGCCTTATTTCTTTACTGAAGGGATGACCATCACTGTCATTGAAAGCAAATGTAAAATAAACACATTTTTCTTCTTAGTGGTATTGTAAATAAATACTATTTGCCAAAGTAAATTTAAAATATATAAAAATAGATACTTAAGCATAACTCATCAACCACCTATTTAAATTGCTGCAATTTTTCCTCTTTGTGCAGAGATTTCTGTTAGTTATGTATTAATATGCACATGGCAGCACTCTGTGCAACGTGGTATCAAAGACACTGTAACAGCAAAGAAGAACAGAACATAACTATTGAGAAAATCAGCACTTTGGGATAGACAGCAAGGGAAAGAGACCACACAGAGATCTCCAAGCTGTTCCAGACCTAGGGTTAATTCCAAACCCAGTACAGAATCTTGATCTGGAACTGGCAACAAACTGGGAAACAACAGAGCCAATTGCTGCTAAGGATGGCCCAGAAACAGCAGTACATATTCTCCTGTGTGATGCCCTGAGAAAGCCAATGCCCCTGTGAAATGAGAGATGCTGGGAACCTTACCGAGTGTTGGTCATGCTCGTGAGCCCTGAAAGACACTGGATGCACTCGAGGATCTTGACAGTGGAGAACCAAGCCACAACTCCCATGATTAGCACATGGTGAGATAAACAGGGAAGGTGGGTAGCTGGGCCTCTCAGATTGCAATGAGAGATCTTTGGTCTGTCAGAAAACAAGCAAAGCAAGAGCTACATTAACAGTGGGGTACAATGACCAACTGAATATTCACATACAAATTCACTGGCAAAAAGCTGTGGGGAAGAAATCCTCCTCTCTCAGCATAGGTCACAATGTTGCTCGTTCAATCCCCTTCAAGTTGTTCATGATTTTAAAGATTAAGAAAGCTGACTTGTGCTCTTTACACTCACAGCTGTGAGAGGTTCTCACTGTGCCCATTGACCAATTGGGATTGTGCAAGAAGTGTAGTATTTTACAATTTCTAGATGGTGCAAAAATATATAGGAGGAAGGTACTCTGAGTACTCTGCAAAAACATTGCTTTACCTTACTGAACCACCCAGGATGGAGCTGGTGGGTGAGGGAAGTACACCAGACACATACTGCATGCAATGCTGGAGACTTGTCCAAGGTATTTGGGATGCAAATCATGGCATTCATTCCCTCTGGCATTGCTTGAAATGCTTCCAAGTACCCATAAAAGCACTGACTCGTCTGGGACCTTACTGCAGCAACATCACCCCGGACTCCCAATACGTTTCCCACTCCTGCTGAAGTCAAGGGGTGAGAGGTGCTTAACATCACCTTGCCTCTGCTACTATTGCAAGACTATAGTATCGACGCATGGCTTGGGTGAGAATAAGCCAATACTGAAGTTTCTGTTTCACAACAAGGTTGGGGAGGGCAATAAATAATCACAGGACATTCTGGCAATCAGCTATTCTTCTAAGATATTGCAAAATTTTGTCAAGACAGGAAACCTCAAAATTTCATCATTTTAAAATGAGGATTGAGAAAGCTCAGAGTTTTGTATGCCATGATTTTACTATGGCTTCCTGAATGTCTGTGACCAGAATACTGACACTACTGTCAAGAGATAAAAGGGTGTTGCAACAAAAAATTATTGCAGCGGCTGCTCAGCTAATTTGGATGGAGACAGTTTATTTCCTCAGTGATATTAACAGAACTCTGTAATTTCATTGCAGAGGTTGGGACTAATTACAGAATCTTTTTATTTCAAAAGTTGGTTTGATGTTACAAGCCTTACATCGAGTGCCAGTGAAACAATCAGCAGTCCTCTGATTTTGGTTCTCCCCTGCTCCATTTTAAGATATGTTTGAAGAGTTTTTGCAACAAATACTCCTTTCATCTACTTAATTTGGAAGTCACCTCAAATCATTTCTCATCTTCTTACTGCATTACTTCAGAATGATTTCATCCCAGGTGGTGACCCTATATAAAATTCAATGTCAATTAATGGAAGCCAGAAAGCTTTGGGTTGTGTGGAAAGTGAGAAAATAAAAATAAAATACACATGTGCTGGCAGTGGTAACTTTATTTTGACTCATACCTGAGAGTTTAGTTTATTCAGTTGAGACTGTAATCTCTTGTTAATGTTCTGCAATGCTTCTTTCTCCTCATTAAGTCTTTCTCTGTCAGACCTCTCCTTTCTGAAATCTTCTTCATATATTTGTACCTGCAACCATTATGACCAACTATGTCAATTTCAGCAGAGCCTCAATGGAAGTTTTCATCCACTTTGTTGTTTTTAAACACTGGCCAAGCAGTGGGGTACTTTCCAAAGGGCTCCCTCCCCTTAGAATCCTGCAATCAGAAGTTTCCCTCACTGTTTTCATGGCCAATACCAAATGACAAGCAATGGCTGCTCTCCAGCGGCACTGGTCAGTCAAAACAGTCCACAGCTGCAGAATTCAAAGACGCTTCTAGCTTAAAAGTGTGACTGGCAGATATCAGTTTTAAATGTTACAAGTAAGATAGCAAATACTAAAGATGCTAATCGTTTCAAGGGATAAATAGTAGCAGAAAAAAAAACATTTTTCTAACATTTTTCAAGGCTTCAGTTATTACAGCATTATAAAACCATAGAATGGCTTAGGTTGGAAGAGTTAACTCTGTCCTGTATCTCAGAGGCAAGCAGTTACAATTTTCATGGAGATGCTGGCACAGCAGAAAAACCTGATTTCTTGCACAGTTGGACAGAACATTATCACCTTCTCTACCCTAATGATGAGCCACTATCATCAAATAACATCCTACCTTTTCAAAGCCTACTAAATGTCAATGGCCTTGAGCCTGCCTCACTTTTTCATAGCTGTCTGCAGCTTTACCTTACCCACTGCACTAGCAGTATTTAGAGCTGTAGTCATGTATTAATGACCAGAAGACTTGAACTAATCAGGACTGTCAAGGAATTTAGACCTTGGCTGTAACCACTGAGGAAAAAAACCAAATCTGTAAGAGAAGGCTGTGCCCTAGATATAGAAAGTCTGTCTGGAAAGAAAATAATTGGCCCATGTGTCTTTTGCCTGCAGTACAGGACTTGTCATTCATCCCCCCAAAATGCCGCCTAAAGAACTTACCTGCCCCAGTGTAGAATCCAAGTAGGATGTTATGTACACAATTCAAACTGGACATACAGAGTTTTGACCCTGTTCCCAGCAGATCAGATGCCCTTCAAACACTGAAGGATGCAATGGTTTAGATCTTTTTACATCACCAGGAATCATACTGCATCATTCCATTAAAAAATATCTGACCACCCCAGGCACAGGCAGTGAGCACATGGATTCAGAAACAAAATGACATGAATTGGTGGTAAGCAGACTGGTTTAGTTCTTCAGCTAATGGGCTGGTGTCCACCTGGTAAGACACTGGAGGTTGGTATCACGTCTACTAACAAATAACAGCAAAAGGAAGTTGGAGTGGGAACCACCACCAGAACTTCCAGAAGTCCTTTTATGGTCTCTTGGTTGGTCACTAAAGCCTGCTGACAGTCTGTTTCCAAAGAACCTGCTATGGCTCTTACCCTGCCTGTTGTACAGATCCAGTTTTCTTTTTGCAGGCAGCAACATTATGACTTCACAAGAGGACTACAGAAACGTTAGTCTCAGTGAAAGAAAAGCCAACACGAGGCTCAATAGAATATTTTCACAACTTGCCTGTTGTAGCTAATCTCTGCAAGGTTTTTCTCAGAGCTGATGGTCACTCACTAGATATAACCCCCTTCCTGAACAACACTGTGTAACAGGAACAAAGGCTTTGTGTGGCCTTGGCTTCACAGCCTCTGCCTGGAGGAGCCATGCACACCCCTGATCCTCCGAAGCAGAGGCAAAGTCGTCACACAAATCTAGATCTCTTCTACCCCTGTCCATCTACATTCTTCTCAGTATCCCTATCCACCTACACTCCTCTCTCCTCAGTATTTCCTCTTTTCTTCTTTTCTGATTGTCACTCTGCTGTCCCATCTCCTACCCACTCCTCAGCTGTATGATCTGCTGAAGCTGCAAGGGAACCACTTTGTCACAGTTTTGCCATATATTCTGTTGCCTTGAGAGAGGGAGGACCCTTTCAGGGGATGAATCCCTTCATCTGTTCTGTCATGGTCAGCGATGGGCTGACGACAGACAAGCTCTGGTGAGACCCTGTCATGTCACTGTTTGTCTCAAGAGCCCCTCCTCCATACAGTTAGAGTCTCCTGCTCCATTTTGTGCAGAAGGAAGTCTGGACTCATTGTACTGATTTATACAACTAGAAAAAGACATTCATAAAATGGATACCCCATGAGAATTCTGGAAAAAAATTGGTTTACTCTATTTTATTGTGTAGAATGAAATAACTCATTACTGTACACTCAAGTGCAGGATTTTGTTCTCCAGCATGTGGCAAGCATTACATTAGAGAGCAAAATCTGGCTCTGCTGTCAAACGTGACAGAAACAAGTATTTTATTCCCACTGAATAAAATTCCCATTCTGATCACATCCACTTGTGTGTCAATAATGTTAACCACAACCCTGTCCTAAAATGTGAAATTATCTGAAAAGTATCACGCTTTTGAGCAGATTCCTTTGTATGCAAAGAAAGAGAGCACAAAGCACTCAAATAGCTGAGAACAAAAATAAATAAATAAATAGATTCACTGTAGCGATTGACATGCAAGTTATGGATGAAAATGTTTTGCCCCACACTTTGAAAGACTGCAGTGCCAACCTTCTAGTTCTCCAAGACTAAGATTCTTAGAGAACTCTCTGAACTTCCAACTACTAAGTAAAAAAGATGCAAAGACACAATCAGTAACTTGTTAAGTTTAGCGTTTCCTCTGGATGGAATTCAGCCCCTAGCAGAGAGCTGGCAGGATATCTCAAAAACTGAGGAGAGCCATTCTGATGCTTCAAGTCCCACACCAAGCCTTGTTTCAGTTTTTTGCAAGCACTCAGTTTCACCCTGTGGACACTGCTGTGATGATTGCATCTTGGGAAATACCATCTGAATGGGCTACAGCTAAACTGCTTCCTTTCAAAAGCTCTGCATAGCAAGTCTACCAGGCACAGTTCTTGGGTGAGAGATCAAGTTTATGTTGTATGAAACCCATTTGGGATTACTTCTAGCTGTTCTTACCTGCTGTCTAAGAACTTCAACTTGTGTTCTCATGTCCTCAAGGCTGTTCCTGTCAGCCTTCTCCAGAGTACCAAGAGCAGGCACCTGCTGCTTTTTCAGTGCCTCCAGAAGGGCCTACAATGTCAAACAGCAGAATTAATAAAGTGAGATTCACTGCAAGGAAAAAAAACCCTGAACTTTTAAATTATTAGAATATTTGCTCTCTAACTAAACAGCTTAGAGTAAGTCACAGACTTGAGATGGTTTTCCTTTCATTTGCAGTTGCTTCAATTATACACACCGGAAACAAACCCCATGAAGAACATAAATACACAATTAGGTTCACAATTCCAAAGTGCCTACACTTCATCCAAAAACTTGAGTCAGTGTCATTTAGGGGACTCTGTTTTTAATTTATAACTATACCCAGCCTTTACCTATGGAAATCACAGTTGTAAATCTAACTCATTGAATAACACCATTTCCAGTCAGAATTTGGGAAAATAAAGACAGGTGCCTGAACTTAGACAAGGCAAAAAACAAGCAAACAAAAACGCCAAGAACATAAACACAATATTCAAAGTTGGCCTAAAACTGCTACTACAGTAAAGTCTGACCAAAACATTTTTTGCAGTAAGAACACGAAGTTCTTCAACTGAAAGTAAAGCAAATGCTCTGGTTGAGGAGAACTTATGTAGGCTCTATAGCCTGTCACTAGAGGGAGTTCTGAATACACACATCACACTGGTAATGCTCTTACTCCTATTTTTCAACCCATTTCTGCCACAGTTCTTTGCAGATTTTGTTACTTTTTAACAGTATTATTAAGCTCTCCCTTTAACTGGAGTAATCTTTAAATCATTCTTACCCCTCTTTGTCTCTAACTACATTGTTTCGTCTTGGATTTTTTGCTGTAGCACAAATAATCTGACTTTTTCAACATCAAAACTGTAACTTCATGATTGAAAAATTACTACCTTGGTTTCCAAATCTACAAACAGGATAAGTGGTCTGGTCTATGCACCGAGAAACCTCTTAATCGAATCCTGACAGCATGCTAGGTTTGCAAGGACATTTTGAAGAGATTGCCTTCTACATATGAGAAACGGAATGAACTAAAGCACTCTTCAACCTGGTATCTTTCATAAACCCTAGATCTTCTTATCAGAAGAAAAACACTTATTAGTCTATGTTTAAATAACAACTGAGCAGCAAAGTTAGGAAACAAGTCAGAAATTTGGCTTGAACTACATCATGGAGAAAGGAACAGCCAATAATCTTGAAATACAGCATTGCAAACTCTGATGGTACTGCAACATCACTTTCACGCTGCAGACACCAAAGTAAGACCAGATCAGACTTACTTTGTCTAAGATTAAAAAATACACGGATATTGACAGGCACAGTTGTATTTGAAAAGACCAACAGAGCTGGTTCAGCTTAGCTAAACTATCCTCTAGTGAAAATACAATTGCTCTCTGTAGCTACAGGGAAAGAGCAAATGCCCCCAAGAGCAATCAGAGGGAATAGATCTGCTGCACACAAGGAGTGAGGCAGAGCTATTTGACTCTACTACCAGAAGAACAAATGTCTATCATCTGGCCAGAACAAATTCAGCCCAATTGAAACAGATGAAAGCATCTAATGAAATCAGGATTATAGTTGCAGAACAGCTTTCCAACAGAAGACAGCAGAAGTTTAAGTATTTTTAAGGAAAAATTTCTTTGATTTCAGAGAATTTGAAAGAACTTCAAGTCACTGAATCTCCAATAGCAGAGAGCTAGACTTAAAAATAGAACAGAATCAACCAGGTTGGAAGAGACCTCCAAGATCATCCAGTCCAACTAATCGCCCAGCCCTATCCAGTCAACTAGACCATGGCACTAAGTGCCTCATCCAGTCTTTTCCTCAACACCCTCAGGGACACAGAAGATCCCTTCCACTCTTACAGCATTCATGACTTGAGATTTGAAAGATGCAAGTAGACAGAAAATCAGTAAATCACTCCTAGGAAAGTATGCTACATGAAACTGATGGTTCATTTAAAAGAACAGTCTATTAACTCATCTATCATAGCTCACAACAAAATAAAACATTGAAGTAAGTCGCTTTACAAAGAAGACCTTGAATGAAATGCACATCAAAGCTTTGAGCACGTCCTGTGATCGCCTTTCAAACAGAACTAGAGGTGATATGTTCTGCCGGGTCCTTTAATATGGCAACATTACTTTTTTCACCCTGACTTTTGGACACCGTGGCTTGTGCACCACTTCAAGTTACACAGTCATGGTGTACTGCAGTGCATTTCCTCAGGAAGTGTTCGTGGTTCACCATGAAATACTAAATTGTTAGAAAACACCCACTGCTTTATGTCATCTTTTGATTTAACAAAATTACATTTATGGCTTTCCTTCAGTTAAAAAAAAAAAATCCCACTTAGCTATTTTTTGGCAATCTCCCCAAGGAGACATATACACATAATATCTAGGTACTTTATGTATACACAAAGTAAGAGAGCAGCATGTCTTGTGAGAGAAGCCATTATTCTCAAACTCAGGATATATGTAAAACAACAGGTTTCAAACTATCTGTTTGGGTTTTTTTATCACAGTATTCCACTGGATGCATATTAAACCATCTTCGTGCCACTTCCCTCTTGTACTATGAGGGAGAATGTAGACAGAGGTTAGATAAGACATAAAAAGAGGTTTCACAAGAGAAGCCAAAATTTCTCCTAGCTTTTCTCTTTGCAGTGCAATCCCACTACTTGCCAAGAACAGCATGCACAGTAAAAGTCAGTTCTAACTTGTTCCTCCAGCTCCCATATGGAGATCATCAGTTTGCTACTATAAACAAGTTGTTCACTCAGGGTATCTGGGCATCTGGTAGTGTCACTGCTTGATAACAAAGACTTTAGAATTAAAAGAAGAGGTCCTGGTCAGTGGCTGACTCTTGTTCATACCTTATTGAGACGACTTATTTCACACTCATAGTGTTCCTTCTTTCTGACCATTGATGCATTCTGCTGCTTCAGGAGCTTGTTCTCTTCTTTTATTTCAAGGAGAACTTTGCTAAGGACCTTGGTTTCTTTCTGGGATGCAAAAAAACAGAGAGATGCTGCTGAAATGCAGATGGAACCATTTCTCAAGAACAATTTGCAGAATATCTTCTGTCTGGCAGATGTGCTGCATTTTTGTTGTTCCAAGCACAGCTGGGAAGGGAGGCAGCAGGAAGGCGGATGGTTAGTTAAACCCAGATATAATAAAATCTGTGGAAATCGTTTTGACCACTCACCACATGATGAGACAGAGACAAAACACCAGACTAAATCTCTGCTCTATACAGTCTGCAGTTGCACAAAGGAGTGAGAAAATTGGCAGAACAACCAGATTAGTACCCTATAGGTAATTATTTCAAATTCCTCTTAGGCATTCAGAGCAAAAGGCCAGGACTAAAGCTGGTGGATTCCCAGCCATTCCCAGTGGTATACAACTTTAAAGACAAAGCCACATCTCAGTGGTTTGAGGGATTTTTCCACTTTGTGAGAGACTGAGGTAGGTCTCAGCCTGCTTGAGATTTACCAAGCTATCAGCCAAAGCTTAAAAATCTATTTCTTTAACCCATCATAATTGTCACTGACTTAAGCTTGACCCAAACTAGCACATATGCCTACACTGTTGCCACACCAGTAAACTAGCAGGAAGATGTCCCTATTTGCAAGAGGATTTACAGACTGATCTTTCAAGACGGTATTTGAAGAGTTATCAGGGCAGATGTGTCAAACTTCAGGTTTGATTCTCTTCTGCTGTCACTTTCAGTACAGCTGATTTCCATGTATAGCAACAGAAGCTAAGCACCAAATCAGACCCTGAAGCAAATGGCACTGTTTAATCCTCTCTAACATTCTAACAGGTGTCCCTGCCTGTGGCAGGGGGTTGGAGCTGGATGATCCTTGAGGTCCCTTCCAACCTAAACCATTCTATGATTCTATGATTCTATGATTCCTCATGAGCCCACTTTTGCCAGGCTGTCCTAAACCAAAGCTGCTTAGACACAAGAGACAGAATGGCTTGTTCTGGAAAAAAAAAAAATTACAGATATTCTTCTGCAGCTGCTTTAAGTGATCAAAAGTGAGATCCAACAATCACAGGACACTATATGAATGTTTGTGGGGGTTTTCTGTGCAACAGCCATACCTGTGGACAGACAGCTACTAGGCATTTATGGTTTGGGCACCATTGTACTAACTGATCCAGTCAAAACATATCCCTGAGAAACAGTTTCTTACACGTGAGATCATTTCTTTTTCTCCTGTTTCAAGCTAGTTGAAACATTTCATTTTATCCAAAAACTGGGCAAGATCAGTAGGGTATCTGCATTAAGCATAGGAATTCAGCCAGGAGCTATAGGCAAGCTGGTGTGTACATGTGTGGTTTAAGGTATTAAAGAAAACCCAAACAAAACACTAAAATCTAAACAAGCTTTTAGACATATTCTTATTTCTCTTCATCTTTGCCATCTCCTTTTCCTAGCTCCTAGCACCTACTCTCCTTCTTGGAGGCTGACATCTCTGGGAACAAAGTGATTTATAACTAAAGATTTCCAGTTCGTTCAGGTTTTTGAACCATTTGACTTCTTGCATCTATTGGCTTTTATTCAAGACTGAATCTTGGGTGTTATGGCACCTACACTTGTCAGGTTGGTCTGGTTCTTATCTATGGGTATACAGTTATGGCCAGAGAGAATAAAATTAATTTAAATCTCAAAACCAGTCCATTTTCCTCTGCAGGACACAGAGGACATGGGGACGGAGAAAGTTCACAGTATTATTCTGTAAGATCCATACTTCCAGGTGCATGAAAAATAACTTTTCTCTTGGACAACAGCAGCATGTGAGCTGTCTCAGATTGTTTGGAGCTGCTGTTCTTCCTGAATGGCTCAGCAAAGCACCCAGAGAACTGCCACTCTGAGTAAACATATTTAGAAGGTACTGTCATGCTGCTGGACTAGATAAGCAATGAGGGAACAAACATTTTATTGCTTTGCTCTTGCAGTTGGCCTGTACAGCCCATCCCAGCTCTGTGGCTACAGGGCTGTAAGTAAAGCATTTAAAAAAAAAAGAAAGAGCTGTTAACTTTCAAGAAAAGAAAAAAAAACCACACACACATGTATATAAATATATGTATAAAACCAAACACAGGTATGAAGAATGTTAGTTGCTGAAAAAAAACTTCAACAAAGGTAAAGCCCTAAAAATTTCATCTTGGTGTATCTGACAACTTGGGTCTCTTCCACATCTACGGAACTTTAACGCAACAAGTCTGCTCATGTGCTTTCAGGCTGAACAAATCTTTATGCACTCTTCTGAATCATCCCCTGGCACTTCTTTATCCTGCTCATGAGTAGCTAAGGACAACTTCAGCTGGCACAGCTGCTGATGTGGGTGTTACAACCCCTGCTGCTCATTTTAACATCTCTGCTTTTAGCAGCAACCTCTGCCAAGGTGTAGATTTCCTACATCCCTACATGACATCCAAAAAGTAAAGAAATTCAGAGTGAAAACCTTTGCTTACTGTCTGCGTATACAGCTTGCAAAGAAACTGCAGGTTTAAGGCTGAAGCTCCATGCAGGTTAACCTATCCTTATAGGAGATTTTTTGATTATATTGCCATGTAGTTCATTATTCACATATTTGTGAATACATTCACATATGTAGTAAAAAACCCTGGGAGAGTATATTGCTCAAACTTACCTTTTCAAAGTAGCTAGAGCTATTTCCCCACAGCTATCACGTATCAAAGAACAGGCAGTTAAAACCTCAGTAATATGAACAGGAAGATGGATTGCCTCACGTTGAATCCACGCTTGGAGCAAATACAGGCAGTGATTCAGCAAGTACATAATGACAAACTCTATTCTGAAGCCTGTAAGAGGTCCTATTGGCTGGAAATGAGGCACACGTTTAGCTATGACCATACCATGATCAATAAGCAAGATGAAGACAGAAGCAAACTAAGAGTGGTGTGTTTCTTTTCCTGCAGCACCTAGCTTACATATTACCTGAGCCTAGAAGTCATGTGATTGATGCTTGTTCTCAGGTTTGTTTCATATTATCAAGCATACTGAGAAGCCAAAATTCAGACAGAAAGTCTTATAAGAGGTTAAGAAGTGTGTGACACCGTGAAGCAGAATGAGAATGGGAAGCACCTCTCTGTAGTGCTTGTAAAATGTGGCACGAAGTTTTGTGTGTACATTGCACCAATCACTCAGGCTGGTGGTTTACTTGATGTGAATGCCTACACAAGAGCCACTACCTAATGAGTTGTGAGAGATGCACTCAACCCCTCTGAGAGTGAGGTGAACACCACTCTGTAGCAGCTGATTGGCCCAGGCACTTTCAGCTTGCAGTGCATCAACATCACCAATACTTATAGGGAGCTGAGTCAGCCAGCACACATATAAAAGCCTATATTGTTGAGACCAAAGTGTGGCTGTCTGGAGATGAATTCATTCCTTCAAGTATTTACTACCAAGTATTTCATATAGCACATGCAATGATGTTCCTATTCCATTTGAAATCACTGTTAGCATTTTCATCCACAAAGAAGTTCACCTCAAAATGAGCAAAGAAATCTCTGCAGCATTCATAACAGTCTTCTCTTTACTCCTACACATACACAAATGGTGTGCTCTCTGCCAATATCTACTGAAATGGCTCTAGACACAGTTCTCTGACCAGACAAAAGATCAGACACTGCCTTGAACATCATAAAAAAAGCACTCAACACTACCATCTCATCTCACACTGTATGACCACCCATGCTGTCTACTCAAGAGAGAAAGAAGAAAGGCAAGAGAGTGTTCAACACTGAGCACGAACAGGGTAACGGAGTGCACCCTCCTACCGTTTCCTGCAACGGTTTCTCTCTGCCCAGAGCCTGCAACCTCCCATCTTCTGCATGCTGTCGGTGTCTCTCTTCCTCCAGCTCACCCACTCTCCTCTCTGACGTGTCCAGTTTTGCTTTCATTTCTGCCAACTGAAAAGTAAGTGACAGACAATGTTGGCTGACTGGGGAACCTGAAAGGCACTGCACCTTGAAGGTGCCTTCAAATCCTTTCAGCTCTCAGAAGATCAGTGTCAAAGGGTGGTATGTGTTAAGTACCCAGCCACTAATATTCCCCTTCACACATCTAAAATGCAGTTCTCTGTCTTAATGATTCTGGGCAAATTCTCTGTTAGTATTAACCCAGTTATGTCTTGTACTGTTTTGCTGCCAAAGAACAACCATCAAGGGTCTGTCTCCCCAGGTGAATATTCAATATTCTTTTTTTTTTCCTTTAAGCAGTTTGGGCTCCCTGTCCAGTGGTGCACATCCAAATGATCTAGCCAGAGAATGGGAAGAATGAAAAAAGCAAATGGGGGAAATGGAAAAAAACAACAACAAGAAGAAGAAGTTATCACAGAAATGTTCCAGATTTCAATAACGCTTACTGGAATACAGTAGAGAAAATTCTCTTGACGAGGACATGAGGTCACTCTGTAAACTTCCTTTTCATAGAAGGAAACAGGTGATAAGAAGTGTCAGTCAAAGAACTAATATGGGTTTTAGAATACCAAGCAAAACCTGTAAGTAGCTAGCTTCAGTAGGCAGCTGATTATAACATCCATAGCAAAGATGTCATGCAGCTGCCAAGAAGGAATGAAAGCTGTGCCAATGGAATCTTGACAAAAAAGGAAATAAAATAAATTTATTTACAAAATTGTTATTTTTTTAACAAAGAGCTTTGGTACAGAGCAGTTTCTCAGAGGTAAAACAGACTCTCTGCTTATGTAAGGCAGCACTCACAGAGAATCTGTCTGAGAGCGCCCCCCACTGTAAGGAGCCTCAGTGAGTTTCCAGGCTTCACCATCCCGCCACAAGAGATGGTATAAGAGTCAGCAGCTATGTGGTGATGCAGATCAGTGGCTGGGCACACCAGGCACTGTGAGCTAATTTTCTGCTAATTGTTCTCTGAAATATGAGCATTTTTTCTTGCCATATGGAGGACATGAAGATCCCTGCTGCCATGTCTACCCAGCTCCCTACTGTTTCAAAGATGCCCTGCTTCTTTGGTTATTTTGTCCTACTGAAAACTGTACATGTGTTAGTTCCACTTTCATGTAATGAAGCTTTTTTAATTTGTGAGCTAAAGACAAAGCAAATGTGATGACTTTCCTCCTAGATATTTACTATAGCTGTGACTGGTTGGTATTTAAGCACAGACTTAATCATCAGCATGGGGCACACAGATTCCAATAGAAATAGTAAACATTGTTACCTGTTTTTCATAAAGCTGTTTCATACTCCTAAATTGATGATCCCATTGCTTGTTCACCTCCAGAAGCTGGAATTACCAGGAAGTCACAGTAAATAACCCTTATTTCAACATTGTCAATAAAGAAAAATATAGACTGACATTCTAAATCTCCAGCTACGAGTGTTCACAACCTCCCATTATCTGGCCAGTTCATTTCAGAAGAGACAATGCCAAGATTTGGCAAGCTTTACAGCCCTTCTGCCAATGCTTTGACATTTCAGTTGAAGTACACAAACGTTCAGGAAGTAATATTTAGGAAACACAATAAGCTACAGGTGAATCATCTGCAATGCCGTACGAATCCCAAGCTACACCTCCTAAACAGCCAAGAACTTTCTTGTTGGTTTGCTTTAAATTTCAGAACCATATTTTCAATTAGGTCTCTGACTCCTAGAAAGTGAACTGAAGATTCCTATTGACTCTGCATGCAAACCTCTCTTGCCTTTCTGCTAAACCCAGCAAGCATACACATGCAAGATGGGAGGACCATCTCAACACCATGTGTGTAGTGGTAGGAGTGAAGTTAGTGTGTGTGTATTTTTATTGAAAAATACGTCCTTCTGAAGCATTTTACTTTGTAAGGTCGACCTTTAGGATGTTCAGCAAAAGAATGGCTTCCAGTTTGCTCCCACCTAGGACCAAGACATCACTGGCTACTACATACAGTGGCTCCTTGACCTTTACTTCGGCGATCACTAAGAAAATCTGCCCTGTATATCATTTAAGTCTCTGCTTGTTCAAATATAACTCTGCCCAGTTTGGTAGACAGAAGCATAACTACAGGAATTAGTTTAAAGATAATTTATAGGAATTAGTTTAAAGATAATTTTATGTGCTTGTACACTTTAGGCAGTGAAGAAATGCAAAGAAAAAAGTCTCCATGTAGCAACTCTCTCAGAAGAGCACAGGATGAGATCCCCACAAGAAAATCATGGGCCTGGTTGGAGTGGTGGGTAAAAGTAACTGGCAGCATAAATAACAGTGGAAGTAACAGTAATAACATGTTCCATGATTTCCTGCCTGAGGACTATCACTGATACTGTAATGTCTATCTTAGAGTTCATATCTGTAAAGGTTAAGGGTAAACTTAAGATCACCTCTCGTCTCTGTCTTTCCAGCGAAAGGATCTGTTGCTCCAGAGAACTGGCTGATAGAGTCTTCTTTTTGGTCAGTGATACGTGCCTTGCCTGGAGAAAATGAATGTTAAACAATGAAAGGCATCCTCTCTCCAAGTCAAGACTATAACATAAAACTCCCACCCACCCTGCCACATGCACCTAAAGAAACTGAAAGAGCAACATTTTCTTCCACTGCATCTGTATTTCAGCACCTTTACACCTGCTGATAGCAAATCTTGAAGTGTACATCTGCTCTAACCCTGCCTGGTCTCTGTTTTAATTGAAGCATTATGCAAATGGACACTGAAATAAACAACATTATGTCTGTTTGTACCATCTGAGAGAGAAAAGCACAAAATAGGATTTTAATTACTTTACAGATGGTAATACAAATGAGTAGAACAAGCCACAGAAGTCAAGCATAAGTTGAAGTGGGCCTGAGTAATTCCTTTAATTTACAAGAACTAGAATAATTAGTATTATTGCCCAAGTAAGTGCTTGCAGGCCCAAGGCAATAAACTTTAGCACAATGGCTTCAAAAGAATACAGAAAATGAATAGGTCATTTGGAGAAACTGGGAAATCAGTCTGTAATTGTTCCATTTTTTAAAGTGTGGAGCTTTCCCCATGCAGGACAAAGGCAGCTAAGCTTTCCCTGTCACAATGGCAGCATCATAAATCATAAATTCCAAGAAATTTCTATGAGTTATCATGAAAAAAAAAAAAAAGGCAAGTGATCTATTAGATATACTTCAGAGCTTTGCTCTGTACTGGAAAAAAGATATATGCTCACAAAAATAAAACATGTTGCGTTCAGGTACCTGGTCAGGGATTTCTTGGTTTTTCTCCCTGAATTCTCAACCAATATATGAAAAACTAGAATAAAAGTGTCTGCACTCCTGAGGTCTTAAATTTCCTGACACAGATGTATTTTCTTCATCTAAAACACTTAATGCCAAATATCGATGAAGAAGATCAGAGAACAGTTTTGTCTTTCCAAGAAACACTTGATTCCCATGCCAGAAAATACTTTATCCCTCTTCCTGTAGAAGCACAAAGTCCATCAACATGTTCAACTCAGTCTACATAAAGCAATTATTTATCAGTCAGCAGAGTTATTCATATGAATTCTTTTCAGAACCTGAGCCTTAAGCAGGTATTTAAGAGTTCTATTTCAGTGAATAAGAGAACCCACTAACCTAACAGCTGTATGTACACTTGGTACCAACTGACCCAAACACTGCTCACAGAAGTTGTTGGGTCACTACAATGAACCACTTTCTACCCTTTGTATAATAACTAATTAAACAGCTTAAATCATTCAGACAAATCTATTGGAACATAAAAATGAACCTAGAATTTTCAGTCTACAAAGTGATACACATGATACCTGCACCAGCTCAAGCTGTTCCTGTTAATCAGCACATCAGAGAACAGCCAAAACAGTCACTTACTTGCAGTGTGTTTGCTGAGGCTTCCATCTCATTCACACCTGTCCATGTGCATCCAAGATGGCCTTGAGTGTTTGCTTCACTATGGGTCTTTGGAAGAAGCAAAACAATTAAAAAGATGTTTCACTTTGGCTAAAGGAGCAGAATTACATTAAGACCCAGAAGGTCTGTGAGTGCTGTTTGTGGAAACAACTGAGGTTCAGAAATAAGTGGTGGAATTTTGATTTTAAGCTTTTTCTCCTTCCTGGATGGGGCTTCCCAGCAGGGTTGAAGCACACTGCCTATGACTTATATGCCAGGCAAGGAAGCACTCCCCTCATTGTGCATGTACATCACAATCAACTGGCCAGTTCAGCTTGAGAGAGGAAGTTGCATGGGTGAGGGAAGGAAGAGTAAGCTTTTTTCCAGTAAGTAAGCAGACAGGGTTTTCTATCCCTGCTTCCAATTGTAAAATGGACTTAAGTAAGTATGACAAGGATCAAGTGACATTAAGACTGGGTGAACCATCATGACAGAGAAATCAGTGAGTCATGCTTATAAAGGAGTAATAGTGCAATCTGTTAACAGCTATTGAGAAGAGGAAAACCGTAACAGGAAAACTGATTTACTTTCCCTGACCTGAACATTTGTCTATTTTCACTCGCCATGAGCCTACCACAGCCACTGAACAGCAACAGCCATTGTCCCTTCTCACACTAGGCCCACGCACAGAGTTCTGAGTGAAGTTTTGCTGTTTGCTGGAATAGCTGCTGTTTACAGTCAATGAGCACAATTTATAGTGGCCTCATATACTGAGTCAATTTTTCACCTAGTATCATTGCCTTGTTTAAGAGATGTATTGCTCCCTGCTAACAGTCAATAAGATCTGAGTTAGGAATGCTTGTGAAAGCTCTTAGCTTTGTTGCTAGTTTTCTACTCTATATACACACTTTAAAAACACTGCCAAATTTTCTTGCACCACCTTAGCTACTGCTTTTCACTACAAGTAGTTGATACAAAACATGACACAATAGAAATTACATTAAGTATTCAGTGCCTAACTAGGCAAGTGTAGCATTCATGCAGATAATGCTGATGCCCTTCCACCCAGTGCCTGAAGTCAAATGCCTTCAGACACTCTGTAGAACATATGTCTCAAGGACAGCCACAAGCTGTTGAAGAACAGCGCTAGCGCTGCTCAGTTCCCTCACAAGCACTTTTCTGCACTGATTGCTATGTAAGAACAGTACAGGGTATAGGAAAGAGAAGAGTATGTCTGAAATCTTCAGAAAGAGAAGGCATGTCAAGGAGGAGGGATGAGAAGCTCAAGTACTTCAGAAGCGGTGGCATTCTTTCAGCAAAAACTGGGAGAGGTTGAAGCAAAATTGTTGAGTCTCTGTGACAACAGTTACTATCACTGAAAAGACAAACCAGTGGGTGATTTTGATTGTAAAAGCCTTTTAATGATCTCTGGGAAGCTTGCAGTAGGAGAAAAATCAAAGCCTTGGAGCTATGGCCATCAGTGAAGCCTCTCACAATCACCAGCATGACATGAAGATAAAAGTTCTCATTTTCAGAGTGCTGGATCTTCATTCTGGGAAAAGCTTCTCTTCCAGTATTACAGAATAGGCACCCACAAGTTAGGATAATAAAAGCCTCTCATCACTTCTGAAAATCCTGTCAGTGAAAACAAGAACCATCCAAATGTTTGATTCAAGTAAAAGGAAATCTTTCCTTGATGATGACAAAATGGTAAAGTCATCGTTTTTCTAGAAAGACTTTCTAGGGGATGGACTATCTGCTGTGTGGTTTGTTGGGATGTGGGTTGTTTTATATACTGTGCTGCTCAGTTACAGAATTGTAGAAGCTAGATTTACTCTGAGATCACTTGGGTTACAATTTGGTGGTTTCTAGGGTGCCTTCTGTTTGCTTACATTCTAATTAACCTTTGCTTTTGGCTTTACTCCTGAAGCTGTTACTATGCCAGCAGTGATTGTTACAATATCCATTACAACCCATTTTTCTCATTCTGCTGTATACAGTGAAAAGGCAAAACACAAGATAATTTAGTTGAAGAATAAAATCAGAACAAACTAGAAGAAAAGTCTACCTCTTCCTGTCTAAACCTGGTTCACATGCTTCACCCAGAGAAGAGTGGCAGAAAGGGATTTTCCCTTAGGTTAAGTATGTCAGCCTCGACCTTTTGTGCTGCACAGGTCGGTACTCACTCTAACAGAAAAATATGTGCACGCTACAAATGTGTACCTTAACATGTGGGAACCAGATAAAATTAGAGCAAGATGTGGTTTCAGAGTAAGTAAAAATAGCATAGACTTCTGTTTCAGAATTTTCTTTATCTGCTGTTTTCTATCATTGCCAATGAGACCAAGCACAAGGGCATGGGACTCAAGTACCCAAGCATCTGCAAACTCAGGCTGGTAAATGAAAATCCATGTTTCATGGAACAACAGTTGGATGTTAATTTCTAACTGTATCAAGGAGGCTATTTTGAGTTTACAACATAGCTTTTGCAAGTAGAAAGAGCCCTTCAATGAAAATTCAAGGGCAGGCTGGATTAGGCCTTGAGCAGCCTGGTCTGATGAAAGGAGTCCCTGATCATGATGAAAGGGTTGGAACTAGATGATCTTTAAGTTGCCTTCCAACCCAAACCATTCTATGAATCTATGGAAACGTTTTCTTCCTCACTTCACACCTCTACCAGTTCAGATACTTGAAAAGTTTACTGGCTGCTTTTGTTTTTTAGCAACTGATGCCATAAATTATATTATCACTCCACTATCACACCACTAATTATTTAGTTGCTATTCTTTCCTTCTTATTTGATAATTTTATCTGCCCTCACCTGCCCCAGAGAATATCCTTCTTATATGTAAAACCTCAGTGAAGCCCTACACAAGCTGAAAACAACCTGCATGAGAATGTTTTGGTAAAACTTGTATTTTGATGCACAATATTTAGTCTGGCTTATTCTAGTGAAATCTGCAATTAAAGTATTACAGATAGGTATCGTAGGCTGAAAGATGAGCTGACAATTGCTTCATTTTGCAGACTTACTTTTTCTCTCTCAGGTACTTCTATTTAAAACCAGAACAATAATATGTATTTTAAATATCTTAGTGGATATTATAGTGGAAAAATATCCTAGTGGAAATGGGAATTTGTTTACAGACACTTCCAGATAGCTGTCTCAACAGCTTAGACGTCATGCAATTTATACTCTTCACTCCAGAAAAACAAGTTACAGAATAAAAATTACTTGTTTGCTCTGCCAAAATACTTCCTGATGAATGAACAATACTATAGGAAAGGGAAAACTGTTGTTTCATTATTAACTATTTCCTAATTCCTAAAGAAGTTTAAATCAGCATTTCATTTCACCAACTGGCATTTTCTGGCTTGTGGGATTTTTTTTAAAGTACTATTTTATACCTTTTGTTACTGAAAGTACACCAGCTTTGTTCTAAATATTATCTCCTCCAAAGCACACCATTCAATACATGAACTCCTAGCATCTCATACTGAAGTTGTTGGAGTTTATCAGCACAACTGTCAAGCTAGCACTTACTTGAAGTTCAAGTCAATAACCAACCAAGTGAAAAGCTTGTAAGCATAAATAGAATGTAGCCAGTATATTCACATTGCAGAAATATCATAAACCTTCCTTCTTTAACCTATGAAAACCACACACACAGATCTTTAGCAGGCAGACAAGTTCAGAAAGCACTACAGATTAAATAATGCCACTGTATTCTGTGTGAAGTGCTCAAGGACCACAGGGAAAGAGTTGAGGTGAGCGTATGCTTTCTTTTCCTCCCCAAACCCCACAAATCTTTTTCCACATCTCCTGCTGCTAGAAGGGAGGCTAACATGGGGGATCAGGCTTCCACAGACCATTTGTGGCTTGCTGTTCTGCTTATAATTTCATAGCTCAATGTTGATTCTGAACTGACTTCTGTTTCACTGTGCTTATTCCTCCCCTGTGGCTGGGAATCCCCATTCCTCCCTGTGGCTTCTCTCTAGCTGTTTCTAATCCCAGTAGTCTAACCCGTGGGTATCTCCTTAGGCTAAGATCACCTTCATGTCCTGAGGTCATGAGTAATTTTGGAGATGGTGGTTTACATGTGAAAGGATCTATGTGTAATTTCAGACTTCATAGAAGAGTCATCCCTCCTTTACCTCCTCCTCAATTTCCTGCCTTACGCCTCAGGGCACAGGCTTCAGAGGTTTCCTTGCACTCCATAGTGGAGTCACACAGGCAGGTGAGTGTGTTATCTCTCGAAGGTGCATGGCATCTATGGCTTAAGCACTCCTCCTCTCTTTCCCAGTTTGCAGAAAATGGCCATTTCCCTTTGCTCTCCTACTGCGGGATCAAAAGCAGCTTGTTATTTCAGAGGAGAGGAGGGAAACTGAGAGGGAAACTTAGAACAAGTTTCTGTCATGCTTGTTAACCGCTGCTTCCCTGTAAGTGAACATGATCTTCTTAGCAGGTGGCTTACAATTTTCTGTTTCTAATACCACAAAAGTATGGGTTTGAATAATCATTTTTCTTCTTCTTTCTTCCTATTTACCTAAAAGCCTTTCTGACACTCCCAAAGATCTTTCTCCCCCTGCACCTCTGCTTGTCTTCTGTTAAACCAGGACTACCAAATGCAACAACCTGAACAATTAGTTCTCTTGGGGCGTGGGGTTTTGTGGATCTGTGTTATTCAAAAGTCATAGCTTGCTACAGAGAGCAGCAGTCTGAGTAATCAGGTTTAACTGACCTTTTAGAGGACTATAAAACCTATCCTCTTATTCAAGTCTTCCTCACAAAAGAAAGTAGCTGTATCAGGGAAAAAAGTTGTGTAAGAAGTTCATTGCATCATTTCAGAAATCAAAAGTTTTCATGTATAATCAAGCCACCCAGGGAACATCCCCTGAATGTTCTTTCTTGGTAGACAAGTGTTGCAAAAGCAGCCTATGTTTACCTTAAGGGAACACAAAGTTCTCTGAGGGTTTGGACTCATTTGGGCAATAGGTTTGAGGTTCTCACAAAACTGGGGAGTGTTGTTCTTCTCGATCAGGTTCCTTATTTCGACATCAAGCTCTTTACTTTCACACCTGGATAGAAAGAAACAGCAATGTTAAATTTTACACCAAAACTTGAAGCTCAGAGGAGGTCAATTTGTCAGATGTCTGCTGAATGTGACAGTGCAGACAGCAGAGCTAGCCCTGAGTTAAGATCCTGCTGCCTCCCTTTCTGGTATGCAATCAGAGTTCTAGAGCAGTGTCACACAGGCAATCTCCAACTGCTCTAGTTTAAACAAGCCTTCTTTAGGAATTTTTTACTACCTTGTGTCTCCAAAATACACCAACTTATCTGGGGATCCTATTAAGACTGTTATGTGCCCTCAAACCCACTCACTCACTGTTCCAAGAATTCTATATTCAGCTTTAACAAAAATGCAAGCAAAATGTCTACATTGGTTTAAGACTCAAAAATTATGTTCTCAGTTCACAGTTTTTGTTTTCTGGAACACTTTGTAACAGTTATTCAACATGCATTTTCAATTTTTTTCCCCTGAAAGTTCCTTTTAAAAGCACTCATGTAAAAATTGCTCTGTTGTGAACGCTAAAATGATACACGTTTGGTGGGAAAACTCTTTTCTCTCTGTCTGCTAAGAACACACAGGACTTTGGAGATAGTTGAGGCCCCATCCCTGGAGATATTCAAGGTCAGGCTCCACAAGCCTCTGAGCAACTTCATCTAGTGAAGGATGATCCTGTTCAGTGCAGGGCAGCTGGACTAGATGACCTTTGGAGGTCCCTTCCAACCCAAATCATTCAAGGATTCTATGACTTACATGCATTTAAGGGTTAACTTTAAATTCATAGAACTAACGAGCAATTAGGGCTGGTTCACTTGATACACCATAATGGTGGGATGTGCCTTCCAGAGAATAAATGGAGACATAATTAAAACCAACTCCAAAAAGCCTCAGACCCAACCCAGTTCTTCAAGAAACACTCATGCCTTTTGCAAGCTCAGACCTTTGTTTCCTGATCAGCTTAAACCAATTCTACGTGTAAGGAAGGTGTGAGCAGAAAGCAAACTGCAGGGCTCAGTTACAGCAAGAGGACTTCTTGATTTAGGCAGAAAATACTACATTCTTCATCTGAATTACCAGGAAAACTGAAAGCAGTAGAGAATTTATCAGTTATAGTCATTGCAGTCTAGACAGGCAATCTGCAGGGACCCTGGTTCTGAGGAAACCTTGAAGGATAATTGATAAAATTATCCAACAAACAAACTCATCTATCCTAATCATGAGAGTAAATAAGTGTGGTGAATTTCATGCTGATAGCAAAAAGTTATTAATTTTATTACTGATACTTACAAGACAGAGACTGTAACAGAAATGTATCTTCATTAAGTATGAACCCAAAATCATTTGCAGAGCTACTACAATAAAATACCAACAGTGCAAAGTAAGGACAAGTGAAACTGAAGAGCTTTTTTTCCTCCTTTTTTTTTTTTACTTACTGCCTAGAATTTTGACAAGCTGAAATTTAATGGCAGTTTCAGAGCTGCCATGCAACCTGCCTGAACCAAAAAAAAATTTAATGGCAGCAACAAGATAATTAGATGTGTTTCAAGAGCTAGACCTATGGCACAAGGAAGAAGGTGCCATCGCAGAGCACCTACAGGATGGCCAAGGGATCAGGCCCAGTCAGCACGGGTATAGGAAGGGCAGGTCCTGCCTGACCAACCTGATCTCTTTTTATGATCAGGTTACCCACCAGGTGAATGTGGGGAAGGCTGTGGATGTAGTCTACCTGGACTTCAGCAAAGCCTTTGACACCATCTGCCACGACAAGCTCCTGGCAAAGCTGGCAGCTTGTGGCTTGGACAGATTCACTTTGATATGGGTCAAGAACTGTCAGGAAGGGCAGGCCCAGAGAATGGTGGTGAATGGTGCCACATCCAGTTGGCAGCCAGTCACTAGTGGTGTATCCTCTCAAAGATTCAGTGCTGGGCCCAGTCCTGTTCAACATCTTTCCTGATGATCTGGACAAGGGGATTGAGTCCAGCATCAGTAAGATTGCAGATGACATCAAGCTAGGAGCAGATACCTAGACAGGCTGGATGGGTGGGTAGAGGCCAGTGGGATGAGATTTAACAAGGCCAAGAGCAGGGTTCTGCACTTTGGCCACAACAACCCCAAGCAGCTCTACAGGATGGGGACAGAGGGGCTGGAGAGCAGCCAGGAAGAAAGGGATCTGGGGGTACTGGTAGATAGTAGGCTGAAGATGAGCCAGCAGTGTGCCCAGGTGGCCAAGAGAGCCACTGACATCCTGGCCTGTATCAGGAACAGTGTGGCCAGTAGGACAAGGGAGGTTATTCTTCCCCTGTACTCAACACTGGTCAGGCCACACCTTGAGTACTGTGTCCAGTTCTGGGCTCCTCAATTCAAGAGAGATGTTGAGGTGCTGGAACGTGTCCAGAGAAGGGTGACAAAGCTGCTGAAAGGCCTGGAGCACAAACCCTATGAGGAGAGGCTGAGGGAGCTGGGGGTGTTTAGCCTGGAGAAGAGGAGGCTCAGGGGTTACCCCATTGCTGTCTACAACTACCTGAAGGGAGATTGTAGCCAGGTGGGGGTTGGTCTCTTCTCCCAGGCAACCAGCAACAGAAGAAGGGGGCACAGTCTCAAGTTGTGCCGGGTGAAGTATAGGCTGGATGTTAGGAGGAAGTTCTTGCCAGAGTGATTTGCCATTGGAATGGGCTGCCCAGGGAGGTGGTGGAGTCACCGTCCCTGGAGGTGTTCAAGACCAGAAGAGGCACTTAGTGCCACGGTCTAGTTGACTGGCTAGGGCTGGGTGCTAGGTTGGACTGGATGATCTTGGAGGTCTCTTCCAACCTGGTTGATTCTATGATTTACGCAAAGGACCAAGAGCAGAGGTTGTTAGTTCTAGAAGGTCCTGAAGCACTTGAACATGTCCCATGATTTTTCTTCTCTGCAGAAAGTAATTTCTTTGTACTTTTGCTTTTGTCTTGAACTTGACTGAAGAGAGTGTTGTCACTTCAGCTGGCCGTAACTCCCTTTCAAAGAAAGACCTTCTGGATGCACATTTGCATGAACTTCATGGTGGTGCAGCAGGCTGCAGCTGCTCTGAAGGCTCGTGGCAGTTTTCAAAGCCTCAGCTGTGTGTGGGTGGGAGGTGAGCCCCAGAAGCTCATGAAGAAAACTGCTGGAGGAAAACAACCAACCTCGCAAAACAAATCCAGGCCTTTGCTTCTCACTAAATATTGCAAAATCCCGGACAGACCATGCCAGTGGCACTTTTTAAAGCAACTCTGTGCTCAGTTCCAGGACAATAAATTCTCGGGCAGCAGCATGACCAAGCACTCTACTTAGAGCCCTTGTTTTCAATCAGCTACATAATGCAGACTTTGCAACCTAACATCACTTTTCCCTCGAGTGCACCTCCCTGGAAAACTTCAGCTTGTTTGGACTCCTGTGCCTAACCAAGCCCGAGATTGCTTGCAGAACAAATTGGATGCAGGACGTGCAGAGCACCTGTTGTTTTGGAGGATGCTTGGAAGAACTGACAGGTCACAGAGCAGAAGCAGTCACTCAAGATGCAGTTTTAGGAAAAGTGCTTGAAATTGTATTTGCATAGTATGAGAGAAATAATCACTGCAGCCTCCTTAGAGCCCCTAGAAATGTGGCAAAAGGAGAGAGGAGGTTAAGTAAAGTGAGGCAAAATGTTAATGAGTGGTATTAAAAGATTTCAAACAGAGCTGCTAAAATCACAGACCAATATTTTCAGCCTGGGTTTTCAAAACTGCATTTATTTACCTGTGCTTAGGCAACCAACCAAAGGTAGGCCAGTTGTTCTCTCCTCTTTCCTTGCTCCACACACCACCTGCATGATATCAGTAGAGCAAGCAGCTTACTGCTCGGCTGAAAGAAAAACTCCCCACAAGTGGCTTCTGGTAAAGAGTATTTCACTTATTGCCCAGGCTTGCAGTTGCACAGCCTACTCCAGCTGAAGCAAAATCAGATGGTGTAACTCCTCTACAGCCCGAGCCACTGTCCACCTCCTCCACATATCTTCTGCAAATGACCATAGCTACTTGGTCAAAATAGCCAAGAGTTTCTTAAGGCGCCCTAGACTAAAACACCTTCAAAATAAAGAAGCAATGTCTAGGTGCAGTCCTGAGGACAGTAAAAAATGCGCAACAATCTCTGGCAGGAGTGCAGCAGCAAGTATTTAGCAGGCCGCGCTCATCTCTGCTGCTGGTTTAGCCACAGCAAGAGATGTGTTACCACAGCCTCCTGTGATCAGAGCATGAATCAAGTTGGGAAAAACCCCACAAAGATGGTGGGTTGACTTCAAATTTCTTTTCAGCCATGAAGTGTTCATCCCTCTGCTCTGCTCCTCACAGTTTGTCTGACGCTGTGGCTGTAAATGATCACCTCTGACTGCTCCCACCCTGTCTCTCTGCCTTCTCCCTCCTGGGAGTACCTAGGCAACAGCAAGAATCAGCTGTGCCTGGGTAAAAGAAAGGGAATCACAAAAGACTCAAATTCCTACAAATTGCTTGCTGCTGTGTAAAATCCATGTGTTTCAACATGAACACAAAAATGAGAAAAATGACTTTGTTGATGGGATTTCTCCTTTGTTTCTTCTTCCATTTTTAGAGTAAGGTTTTTTGACCAGAAACCATCACTTAATTTATCTGTATTTTAAAATTAGTCACTTCAATGTTGGAAGGATACAGTTATTTTTATGTAAAATGTTACTGCTATCTGGTCTAGACATCCGTTTTACAGTCCAGATTTGCAGAGCACACAGGTGATCCGAGTGCCTGAATACATCTTCAGGATACCGGTGATTAGGAGCTACCCTAGAATAAAACTGTTTCTGATCCTGACCTGAGCTTCCCCCAGCGAGCTCTAGAGGGCACACAGCAGTCAGCCTCTGCAGAAAGTTAAACGCAAACTGATCTTATCTCGTGAAGTTTACAGGTATGTTTCTACACCATTAATTCCCTTACTGACCTATGCTGTCGTCATGATCTTCTAAAATAAGCTGCTTTGGGGTTTAGCAATTAAATTAGACAAACAGGCAATCAGAAGATAAAAAAATCAGAAACATTAAATCCATTCAAATTTGCAAGATACAGGAAGGGGCCTTTAAAGATCATCTAGTTCACCCCCTTGCAGTAAGCAAGGTCATCTTCAACTACAGCAGGTTACTCAGAGTCCTGTCAAACCTAATCTTGAAGGATTCCAGGGATGGGGCACCTACCACTGCTCTGGACAATCTGTGCCAGTGTTTCACCCTCACTGTAAAAACATTCTTCCTTTTATCATAGTATCATCAGGGTTGGAAGAGACCTCACAGATCATCAAGTCCAACCCTTCACCACAGAGCTCAAGGCTAGATCATGGCACCAAGTGCCACGTCCAATCTTGCCTTGAACAGCTCCAGGGATGGCGACTCCACCACCTCCCTGGGCAGCCCATTCCAGTGGCCAATGACTCTCTCTTTTTGTTTAAAACCATCACCCTTTATCCTGTGGCAACAGGCTCTGCTAAAAAGGTTTGTCCCCATACACTGTCAGGCACTGAAGTGCACAGAAGATTTTATTAAATTATGCATGTAACTGAGGCAGAGCACAACCTGTATTTGTCCAAAACTATCACTAAAGCCAGTATACGATGGCACAAGAATGAAGTATGGACACCAATGGCTTCTAATAGCGTCAAGAACACTTCTTGCAGTCTATCTTTTCCTGGTTAGAAGAAACTAAAGACAGAACAACTCTCACTAATACAAACTTTCATAACAGAGCAGCAACCAGCTCAGCTCCTGATGGCTGTCCCACGCTCTTTTGATGAGCCACGTGCTTTGGGCTTCCAGCAGCATGGACTCATGGACAAGAAAGAAATATGTATTTATCAAGTAGCCAGGCACAAGCTTCACGCAGAGTTCCAGCTCTGCAACCGGTACCATTTGTGAACTCTTATCTCTCCATGCTTTTCACTAGAAACTGGCATTATTGTTTACTAATGGCCGCGATGTGGTAACAGCAGACATACCTACAGTGTGTTCCAAGGCATTTATTGAAAAATATTAATACTGAAGGCATGTAACTCTATTTGAAATAATAATACTTTCAAGGGTGGTGTGCTGAGGTCATTCTGCTGTGACTTGTGAAAGCACAAATACCCACCTTAAAAAATTGTGAGAAAAGGTTTTAAGTCAGGATTTACAGCGAGACACCAACATCACCGAGCCACATTTTGACAGGAAATTAATTCCAGAGCCCAGAGGTTAAGCACGGGCTTCATCCTCTTGGGTGGGCATTGGGGCTTGCTTGGCTCCATGGAAAGAAATAAATTTCTGCATTTGAACCACCTGAGGATGAATTAGTTCAGATAATTTTTTTTAAGTAGCAAATTTCAAGGCATGACCTTTCAGTTAGTATCTCTCCTAATTACGATAATGCACCTCATTTCAGAAAAAGGCCTTTAGAATAGGGGGAAAAATGAGATCTGGATTACAGAATAGCTAATCTAATTTATACCAGAAATGGATTTAAAAGAGAATAAAATTAGATATATAATTCTTCTAAATAGCAGTTTATGTGTAGAACTACTCCCATACTATTTTACAGCATTTTTGCTCTCTTTTAATTCAAGTTTATAGAACTCTTAGGGTTTTTTCCATGTAAATAGATTGGGATTTTTGTATTAAAATTTTATCCAGTCAAGACTAAATGACAAAGCATTTTTCCAACAAGCAATGGGAAGAACAAACTTTTGCCAAGAAAACAAAACCACTTTTGGTACAGAAAAAATGTTTTCATACTCATGAGCCCTGACAAGTTTAGTAGACTCTGAGCTGATAAACAATAGTTACAGTATGGTGTAGCTCTCTAATGATCAGTGGTGTCCTAGAAGCCACCATTCCATGAGCAGACCTCTGCTCAATTTAGGCTTGGGAATTTGAGCCAGATCTCTTGAAACTGAGTTCCACTAGGTTCTACGTCCCACCTCACATGCACACTACAAAAAACAAGTTTATTAGGCATAAAGCATACTGCACTGTTATAAACACAAAAAGAACACCTGTCTCTAACAACTGTGAGGACATACTTTAAAAGAAAGTTTGAGGGGGAAAAAAAAAAAAAGCAATACATTCTTTCAAATTATTTACAAATTTTTAATTCAAGTTTTCCTAAAGAAACCTACCCAGTATTTTGAAAGTATAGCTTGAAAGCCAGCCACCACCAGCAGCTGAGCTCCACCTAACAGAGGAACTGTGTTGTCTTCAGAGTGCAATGTCCCAGATGTTGCAAAAAACCCCGAAACACTAACACTGTTGCTTGGGAGGTGCAAGTGTGAGATTAGAAATAATCTCACTCTAGCCCCAAGAAAAGAGCTCCACAAGGCAAGGTGTATGAGAGGGGTTAAAACTCGCACATACTGTGATTATAGCAGAGAAACCACTTAAACTTTCGCTCAAACCTGATGCAGCCAAACCATCTGCCTGTCACCCCATAAACGTCCCTACACTTCTGTTCCCTTTACGACAAAGGAATGGAGCTTTTATGGCACGTTTAATAGCCAGCAGCTGTTTGGCTGTCAAGCACCACATCTGGAGAGGCTGTGTGCTCTTAATGTGAACAGAAACAATTAATCTTTAATAGTTTTGCTTAATTTTAAGAATTACAGAAGTCACAACAACAGAAGAGGTGCATGTTCTTACTGCAAACACATCTGGCTTCTCTGAAAATAAGCCAAAACAAAAAAATGCCCAGTGGTGAAGTAAAGCTGCATCCATAGTCTCTTCTATCAGGGTGAAAAGAGAAGTAAACCTGCTGATGCACAGGCATGTAGTGTTTCCTGGTCTTAGACTCTTCCCCTCAACAAATGTGCAGCATTCAAGGAGACAGTGACCAGTTGGTTTGAATTAAATGACACTTGTCACATGGTGATGCTCTCCTCCACACCTAGAGGTTCCTGTCCTTTGGGACTGAGCTTCAGTGCTCCCGCCTCAAGTCTATTCCCTATACAGCCTGTAAGTCTGGAAAGCAACATCACTCCTCTTTCTCTTGGATCTCCTACTTCATTATACTACCCCAACCATAATTGAATTTCTTTCTGATGGACAGCATTTGGGCTGAGCCCAAACCTCAGGAAAGCCAATTAAGTTATTTTCACCAACTTTCTTGAGCTTTTAATGAGCCATGAGTGATTTACAGATGGTGGTCTCTCTGGAGAAGCAGTAAATGAAACAAGGTCACCCAGACTCGTCACGCAGGACTTCTTTAGCTGCATATGGAACACCAGTGAAAAGGGAACTGAAGTTTTGCCATGAAAATCGATCAAATGGAAAACTTGGCTAAGCAGAGAAACCAAGTAGCATGTGCCTTCTGAGCAGATGAATTCCCCCAGTGAAATGCACACATGCAGAAAGGCTGGTGGGAGATGGCAGTCAAGTGTTGGAAGAACTGAACACTAAGAGTTCAACAAGAAGGAATATAAATCTCAATGTTTTGAAGTGCTTGTTCCTTTTCTATGAAGACACATAGATAGAAAAGCTTGCATCCATTTCAGGACACTCTCCTAGCCTCAGCAAGCACCTTTCTAAAATGGTCCCCCTCCCACAACCCTTTCTGGACTGGCCTCTCACCCCACAGATACAGCTTGAGCACCACAGCTCTACTCAGATCTTACACTTGCTCATTTCTGTGGGAAGCTGTGGTTCTGATGGAATTACACTGTTCTAACACTGTTCTTTCTTTTCCCAAATCAGACACCACCACAAACAGAACAAGACCTGCACACTGCCCATCTCACCTCCTAGTTCAGCCTTGGGCAGGATGCAGATGCATCACCAGCACCTTACTGACCCAGGCTCACAGTTGGGCTGCACCCTCAGAGGAAGACAAGTCCATAATTCTTTTGAGTCAGCATCTCTCACACAGACCTGAGATATTTTCAGTAATCTACTAATAGCACAAGCAGAATAAACAGATAAACATTATTTGGAAACACAGCCAAGAAACATAACACACAGTAGCTGATGGCTGCTGACAAGCCAACTGCTTGCCTGTGGTAGCTGTTAGGTAGCTGAAAGACAGAGGAAGCTCACTGCAGGCTTCATCACAGGTCCAAAGCTTGATCCGCCAGAGACTGGCATACAGTTTCACCAGGGCTGCCATGGTCAGACAGGAACCTGGTGCCTCCCTTCATAGGGACAGGCTGCAATCAAATTACACAGGCAGCAGAGCACACTGTCTCGAATAAATGGGAAATCCCAGTCCACAGGGATTTTAAATCCAGTTATATCACAATAAATTAAGCCAGGGAAAAACGTTTTTTACAGGAAGAAAGAAGGCTAGGGTATTATTTCTTAAGCTTCCTGAACAATCCACAGCTACCTTGAACCAATTTTCTTTTTCTCTCTCAGATCTACACACTGTACTTAATTTTTACAGCTATCTTTTAATACTCTTCAGCAACTTTAAAGTATATGTATTTCCATTTGATTGGCCAGAAGATATCTTGCTCAATACAGCAATAATCACTGAAGTACTCGCACTTTAATTTCCTTAAAATTCATTATTACTCAGTCAGTCTTAGAAAGGAGTTGACATCATCAGAATCTTCTTAGAGGCTGCAACCATATTGTGACTCTTTCTCTTTGCACTCTACAGTGCTATCTCTTTTACTGGCATTATCAGTAGAAATAACAGGTTGTGATGAAGCAGGTGCCCAAAGAGGTTGTGAAATCTCTGGACTTAGAGAAACTTGAAACTCAGCTGAACAGGCCCTGAGCAACCTGACCTAACTAGCCCTGCTTTGAGCAGGAAGTTAGCCCAGATGCCCTCCAGAGGCTGCTTCCAACCTGCATTATTCCCTGTGATTTTGCTCCTCCAAGTACAAATAATTTCCATGTTTCACTTATTTAAACAGAACTGACACAGATCTTCACAGTACAGATTAAAGCAGAGGGAAAAGAAGTAGTAACCTGGATGTCTGGAACATAAATTGAGTGACACATGCAGCAAACACTCAAACACACATTTAAACTAATGTAAAGTAAATTTCCCTTTTTTTTAATTAAAAAAAAAATCTTCCACATAAAATTAAAATGGGTAATACCTTTCCATCTCAACACACTCATGGGGGCACAATTCTAGATGATCCTCCACACCTCTATTCTTTCTTTTGAGCTGATCACAGTGAATCTGTTGGAAACAGGGAGGAAAAAAACAAACAGCTTTAAATGGGAACTAAACATATTAACAATCTAGGAAGAAAAATATAAGTACACAATTACAATGAGATGAGAAAACCAAGCCTTGCCCACATGTCTGTTGTCCTCTTCATATACCATAAAGGGCTGACAACCTAGGAATATACTTACTCCTTCCCAGCATCATCCTCTCTCAAGTCTACCACTCTGACAGGGCCAGCTTTGCAAGGGTGGGAGCAAAACCAGTTTATAGCTACAGCGGCAAGAATCTCCCCAAAAAGCACAGCTGGCAGCAGTAGCAGGAACATTAGTGTTGCCAAAAGGGCTTATATTATTCATCCTAAAACCATCAACTATCTTGAATACTTTGGAGTTCAGACATGTCCACACACTGACCAGAAAACTAATGGGCTTCAAGTAAGAGTCCAGTAAAACTACTGTTCCAAATTTAGAAGTAATGAGTCTGATCTAAATCACTGAAAAAAGGAGCTGTCTGTGAATTACTGTGCACAAGTGCGTTGTTCAAGAACTATACAAGCTCCTACCAAGCCACTGTCCAGCACTGCATTGCCAAAGAGGAGGCAGGAAGAAAACACCCCTCCCAGAGAAAAGCACATGCATGAGGGTAACAGTAAGCAGTCTCCATTCAGGTATTCCTTTTCAGATGAAAAACTAGCAAGCTTTATGAATTTCACTTCTCCATCACAAGTAGGAGAATGGAGGGTACAAAGAACGAATCAATGCCATCTCGTCCAGAGGAGTGATTCTGTTCCTGTGCTACAGCCTGGTAACAGCTCTAGGTACATTTCTTCAAGTTATGTGGGACATTGTCTAGCTCATCAGAAAAGGAGCCCAGAAAGATCATTTTTCTCCTTTGATGAAAATGACAAACAATAGCACTAGGATAGCTGCTAGAATTAAAAAGCTGGCAAGATAGAATTTCTCTTGACCCAAGTGATTGCATAGCAGCTATGGTAAGGACAGCAAAGAGACCACTGAAATAAAGTGGGAAGCCAACAAGAATGAACACTGCTATTTATAATCAAGTAAGCTTTCAATTTTAAGTCACTCTTTCTATTGGTAACATCAATTTCATGTGAAACCATGGCTCGACATTTTATAGAAACCATACTGCTTCATCTATGTGCAGAGCAGAAATTCAAAATGAAAGGTTGCCAGGAGAAGATCTGAGGTGCTTGGCATCCTTCCCCTGCTCAATTCACATTCCTGCAGGCATTTCACACATTTTAAATTCATTTGGTAATCACTAATTACAAGGATTCTATTAAGAAAAAAACGTAACTGCAGTTTCATGTGAAATTTGATACCAGCTTCTTTGAGTTTTATGAGTGTCTGTTTAACCATAACAAAACCATGTTGAAGTATGGAAAGCTGTATTTGTTTGATTTCACTAGCAGCTGCAGATACAATGTGAATTAAGCCTTATTTTGAGGTGTCTACACTTAGCTCTTAGGTGTCTGACTTAGAAATATAAAATCTGAAAAATGTTGACCTGGAATTAACATCCTTAGCCCAAATGAAACATCAAAAAAAAAAATGAAATGACTAAATGAAATCACAGAATGCTTTGGGTTGGAAAGGACCTTTAAAGGTCATCTAGTCCAAGCTCCCTGCAGTGAGCAGGGACATGTGCAACCAGATCAATTCAGTCCAACTTTACCTTAAATGTTTCCAGGGATGGAGCTCTTACCACCTCTCTGGGCAGCGTGGGCCAGTGTTTCACCACCCTCATTGTAAAAAAATTCTTTCTTACACCTAGTCTGCATCTCTCCTCTTTTATTTTAAAACCATCAGCCCTTGTCCTGTTGAAACAAGCCCTGAAAAAACATGGTCCCCATATTTCCTACAGGCCCCTTTAAATACTGGAAGGCTGCTACAAGGTTTCTTTGGAGCCTTCCCTTCTCCAGGCTGAACAACCCCAACTCTCAGCCTTTACACACAAGAGAAAGGAAATCTGATCATACTTATCTGAAAACAAAAAACCCAAACCACATATTCAGACAGCTGCTCTATCTCTAATTTATCCCATTGGGTTAAACACCTAAGCAGTCTCAGATGCATTTGCCAAGTTAAACTCAGTACTGCAGCCCATGTGCTGAAAATCAAGCCATGTTAAAGGGGTGCAGGTGAGGTGTTACTGAAGATACTTATGTTGGTAAAATTAATGCAAGAAGCAAAAGAAGCTCTGAAAGACTGAAAAGAAAAACAAAGCAGTGAAAAACATGAGAAAAGATATTTCTTGATTAGATGAGTCACTTCCTGAGTCTGCAGTGAGAGGATGGCAATCCTGAGCCTTGGGACCTGGAGGTAAGGGATTGGTGCACGCTCCTTGTTGGGGATTGCTCTGGGATTGCAGAGTGGACACTGCAGGTTTCCATGGCCCTGCTCTGCCAAGCTGGGCTGGGGAAAACACAGGGAAAGGAGCCGCCAAGCCAGCAATTCAAATCCTGATCACTGCATCACCCAGCTGCATACCAAGCCAGAATAAACAAGTTCTCCAGAAGCTCTACTGCTCACATCTGCTGGGGTGGGGGGGTCCCCTCCCCTGCAGCTCGACAAGGTCCATTGTTCACATCTCCTGACTCTTAGTCATATGCAGATTTTGCAGCACATCCTTCAGCACTGGGCACCTTCCTCTAATGCACGTCTAAACAAACCAGCCCAGCTATCAGAAGATACTTTGTTATGAGAGCATAAGAGTATAACCACCCTCTTCTTGCCAGTCCAAGATACAGGGAAAAGTAGTAAAGTTATCTGCAGTGATAGCTGGCATGGCCACCCAGCTGAGCACACCTAAGCTGGTGCAGCTCAGCAGCACTGTCGCCTCCTTTGATTTGCCTCCACTGTTTCCCAAATTACTAATGCACAAGGGGCTGCTGATTCAGAGTATTGACTTTGCCTTTCATCTTTTAAGGGTTACTTGGAAAACTCTGTCAGCTCTGGAAAGCTTTTTTTCTTATTGTATTATTTTATTTTTTTTTTATTCTTCACCAAAACAAATACACTGCAATGAGTCTGACCTGTGCTGGCAGGACACGTTGTGCTAAATCTAATTCTACAGTTATGAATCTGAACAAAAAAGATGCAGCTAGGTTATTGTACCATCTGCAAGTGCTTGTTATTAAAACAACCATCAGTTTTTACAACTTTAATATGCAATTTAATGCTTCAGGTTTTTATTAGACCAGGCAAATTGAAGCCAAGATGGAGAAAAATCAGTGACTTCCAAGAATCAAGGCTCTGTAGAGAATATGGGGTTATAACGGTCATGTAAAGAATTGCTCAGAATTACATAAATTTTCAGCTTTCTGTCAAGGCTTTTAAGAATAGGAACACCCTGAAGTAAAACAGGATCAGTTTTGCTCATAGATTCATGGCTTTTCACAAATGAAAATGTGCAAAATTCCTGTGGTGCCCACCCATCAAATTTATCAGTGCTCGATGCCCTAAGTACTTCCCAGATACACTCAATAGGCTCCCACAAAAAAAAGCACTTTTTGGTTGAATTTCTTATCTGCACTAAAACCAAGTAAGTTTTCCACATAAGAAAAATGTATTTGGAAAGAAAATTAAAACATGGCTCAAGAACAACAACAGGACTTGCTAATTCTATTAAAAACCTGATTATGACAATGATCAGAGCCAGAAATGGCCCTCACATGCACTGCAGTTAAAAAAAAAATATTCAAAATGCATTTCACAATCATCCCTATTGTAAATGTTAAACCCTTCACTGCTCCTGGCCTGGGTTTTTTTGTTTTTTTTCTTTCTCCAACTCTACTTCTAAGCTTAACAGCATCTTATTTTCCCAAATGTTTGCTCATTTATCCCAAACATGCTCTGTAATTTGCTTGTTCTTCAGCTGTACCAAAGCTATACTTTGCAGGAATGCAATGGAAAATGAATGTCAGAAATGAGGCAGCCTTAAAGAGGCAAATAAGGGAAAGGAGTTTTTTGTTTCGTTTTTTTCCTGCCTGGATCCGCTCCATGATTTAATTTTACAGACTACCACCATAAAGAAGCACATTGTCACAGTGGAGGGAGCACAAAGTGAGTACAATGCCAAATAACTGCAAGAAAATATTAGCAAATTCCACATAACAAATAAACCCATGAAGTAGTCACCCCTTTGATGATACCCAGTTTTATACTGTGAAAGATTCAGGGTCTGTAAAAGGCAGGCAGATTTAAACTTACATCATTTAGGTAATACTCATATTGCAAGATACTTCTGAAATGAAGTGGAACATATACAATCATAAATGCTGTTGACAAACAAGGCAGCAGGTTACATATCTGTGTGTGGCTGTTGTGTAGGAGGAGTGGGAGGGAGAAATGGATTGTTACTGTAAATGTGATCAAAATGGAAGAATCACCAAAAGCATTTGATGAAATGTGACCTTCTCCTACCTAGATACTCCCAGGTTTGGTGCTCATAACAGTGCTAGAGTGCAAGTACAGGCAGCCTTGAACCAGCCATCCCATTACACTACGTCTTTCTGCTTTTGCACCCAGCAGAGAAAATGCAGCCTCAGTCCTGTAACTGCAGATTGAGAAAAAGCCACAGACAAGCACAAGATTTGCCCCTTCTCCCTCCGTTATTTCCTGATAAAGTGCTGAAATTTCAGTATCAGACAGTTTCTAACCAAAATTTAACATCTGAAGCTCAACTTTTGCCAAAAATAAAGAGAAATTAGGTTACTCAGTTTTGTCTTGCCCAATGTAGCTTAGTTCATACAAAATGAAACTGGTACCTGCCCTGTGTGATGCATGATGCTGAATACTTAAAACTGATCTCACAATCAAGTACAACTCTCCTTGGTTAGAGTAAGAGTAGATACAGAAGAGCAATCATCTCAAAGACTTAATTCACTGAGGCCCTCCCACGAAGCTGTGATAGCCACAACCTGATAAACACTCCATTTATGTTTCTTGAGACAATCTCAAACTATGCAGCAACTGAAGTTAAATTAAAACGCAAACCAACAGAAACCCCTTGAAGAGGATCAGACTGGGGACTGAGGCAATTAAAGGCTGAACACACTGTTGCTACCCAGAACTGCATGCCTGGCTTTAGGCTCACAGCACATGGGACTCAGGAGAGGCTCTGTACTGTGGGTTCTTTGGCTCCATTCCAGAAAAGGAAAATGTGCAGTGTAATCTCTGTGTTTGCTTTGTTGCACTGCCATAGCAGGATGACTTTGCACACACAGACAGTGCCTGCTGTATAGCTCTTAGGTCCTACAAGAGCTGGCCCTCCATCCCTGGCTGTGTGAAAATGCTTCCATTGGCACACACAAACTAGTTTCAGTGTTTGGTACAAAATTATAAACTACCTTGTTAAAAGTATTTCACTTTTTTCCTTACATTACAAGAGAAAGACAAACAATTTTTAGGCCCATTTCTCCCTTTAGGAGTCAGTTTATTCAACAACTGCTAAACATCTTTGGATTACAGATCTTGAGAACCGCATCTTAAAGTGAGAAAATTATTCCCCAGCGAGTATAAATCCCTTCTTCATGCAAAAATAAGTAGCCCAAAAAGAAACTACAGTCATGCCCAGGGCTCAGGTGACACTAGCTTCTGCATTTGAGCTTATCATGTCAGTCACTCCACACAGACATCTGCACAGATGAGTTTAGAGCATTCAGGCTAATTTGAAAGGCTACAAAACATAAGATCAGTGCCAAAAATATCATGGCTACACCTCCAACATGCAAAAGAGTCACATAAGAAGTGACCAGAGGAAGTCGTAAATATCATCAAGCCATGAAAGCCACACACAACATACTTCAAAACACCCTCTGCAATTCTCTGAATTCCTGTAGTCACCCCTTCTCTCTCTCTCCCATCACCAGAGGCCACCAAAAAAAAACCAACAAACAAACCAAAACAAACGAAAAAACCCCTCACACCACCAACCCTGTAATTATTTTAAGGGCCTGAGTTCTGGAGCTGGGAGGATTTAAGCTTTTCTCTTTGGGGGCAGGTTTACAGCATGTTAAGAAGCTGCTAGAAGATGTATAACAACCACCAAAGGTCTCACCTAAAGAAAATTCCAGTATTTTCCTTTGTTTCTAAATGCAGCCTGTTACTGGTTTTCAGATTCTGCACATAGAGTCCTCATTTTTAATACATTTAGAAGAGATATTTTCATTGGAAAGTGTTAGGTTCAGCTGAAGCCAATTAGTGCACACAGACCTGGGGGCAAAATGCAATGCTACTTTCAATGTACTTATTGTAGGCAATTTGCACGAAAGCAAATTGTTGTTAAGAGAATACAAATTAGTTACAGTAAAAGTATAAAATACCTTTTTATAAATCTCCCAAGAAGAAATACCTTTGATCTGCTTAAAATTCATTTATCAAGCAATCACACATCTATTAAATATACAGAAATTTTCCAAGCGTACAGATCTTCAGAAAACCAGTTGCGAGCTGCACATATATTTAATGGAAGAGCACTGCATAAACCCTTCCAATGGTATTTTCTCGTGGTCTGTATCCAGCTTTAATCAGCATGACAAATTACTTGGAGATGGGCAAGATGAAAAGGAAGTACTTAGGTATTTCTTTTACTGCATAACTTAAAGCTGACGTTTTAAAAAAGTCTTTTGTTATTGTTATTTGCTGCCAAAGTTTGGACAGGAAACTTTCCAAGAGATAAATACAAAAGTGAAAAGGAAAAATGCTGCAAGACGAAAGCAAGGTTAATAACTATGACAGTCACTGATAATGCCCGAGGTGGTTTCTGAACAGTTTTTAATGGAGCTTCACTACAGTGAAACTGTGATGTTAGGCTAGGAAAGAGAAATGCTAGAACTTTCTTATGACATTCAAGCCAAGGAAGAAAATATTTAGAATCTATCAGCTGCAAACACTTTGGAATTGAGTCTCTGCACTACAAAGAGATAGCATAGTTACATCTCCAAGTGATCTGAGTGGTCCCCAAGCATATGGCTGTGAAGGAAGTAAGGCTGCAAGAGTTGAGAGTGATTTGCCCTTGGAATGGGCTGCCCAGGGAGGTGGTGGAGTCACCATCCCTGGGGGTGTTCAGGAAAAGACTGGATGAGGCACTTAGTGCCATGGTTTAGTTGACTGGATAGGGCTGGGTGATAGGTTGGACTAGATGATCTTGGAGGCCTCTTCCAACCTGATTGATTCTATTCTATTCTATTCTAAAAGTACTCAAGATACAGACAAATCTACCTACAAAACATTGTCCAACTACAAAACCATAAGTTTAACAGTGAGAAGGTAAGAAAGAGCAGATTTAGATGAAGAATGCAGTTCTGGTTTATTTAAGTTTCATGCTCTCCAGCCAAGCTTATAAATTCCAGGATTGAAAAAACAAACCAACCAACCACAGAAATAAAAAAACGACACCAAAACAAATGTACAAAAAAATGGGGGGGAGAAAGGGGTGAGGCAGGGATCAACAACAACAGAACAAAGAAAAAGCAGCCCATAGAAAGGCAGGAATCATCAAACAGGTCAGTTGCAAAAAACCCTTAGCATTTCTTGGCTAGCACAAACACCAGTCCTAAGCAACTCAAAAATGTATGCTGCCTTCCATACATTTCAGTGTGCCCACACTTCTGGCAATGTAGTACCACTGCTGCTGGAAACTGGGCTTCTGCTGGCAGAACATCATGGTGTACTTAAGGATTCAGAAGCAAGTCAAGCAAAGATGATCCTTTAACAAGCTCATCATCCAGGCTTCTAAACTGGTTGGTGTGAGCATTTTGTAATCCTTACAGGTGTACTGACTTCCACTTCATTTTGAGAGCAGGGAGGCAGAGCAGCTTGGGGTTCCTCCAGCTGCCCTCTGGCAGCAAACTACACTGGTTCTGAAAACAGAGGGATTGCTTCTCACTACCATAGATAGAAGTATTGGAGCTTTATGTTTTTTTTATCAAAGAAGTAATTAAAACAAGGAGAGAAAAAAGCTTGCATGTGTTTGCTTTCTTCTCCTACACAAACCTCATCCTTGTGAGACACACAATTAATGCCAATTTATGGCAACAAGACAAGCAGAACACCATCTAGCCCCGAGCCCTAGCCTGGCCCCAAATGCTGCGTGGATTATAGTAAACACTTTATAGTAGATGTAGATAAAGGGCCGGTGTCCTATTGACTCAATTAAGGGAATCCTGTGCCTGCCCTAGTCAAAGGGACTACAGAGAACATCCCAAAATCTACAGAACAGGTAAAGCTTCCAAACGTCTCAGCAGAAGCATTAACCAAGGATGGAATGTGGGTCAAAGCCAGTACAGGTACAGGTACTCCAAAATAACCATTTGACATAGCTTCAATACTCTGTATGACAGCAACCCTTTACTACTCCTGCACCTTCCACTGTCTAGCATTATGCAAGGAAAGTAAGTAAAACACCAATATAAATAGTCTATATAAAAATTACAAAGAAATCAAACAGTCAATTAGAAAAAAAAAACTCAAACTTTTAAAATATTAGATTTGGAATTTGAGGTCTCTGATAGATGACATGGGAAAAGAAGCACAGGATTTCATTCTGAGGCTAGGCAGAGGTCCACTGATAGGAGCTTCAAATTAATGCACATTACTCACCATAGTTAGGGAAGGTGTTCGTCTCTGTGCTGCCAGGTTAGGATGTACTAGTCTCAAGAAAGGCTCTCTGAATCAAATGAGAACTAAGTGGTTTGGAGGTAAGTATGTATGTATATCTCTCTCTCTCAAGCTTGAACCTACACCCCAAGATTAGGGAAACCCCTTTCTTAAAGTCATTCTAACTTTGAGGGCACATTCATAGCTCTCAAACAAACACAGCCCACACAGTCGTACTTGAAAGCACTGCTTATAAGAGACCACAGAGGATTCCCTCTCGTTCTTCAGATTACCATGGAACAGTGACACAACGGCACACCCACACAAAAGCTGCTCTGTGGGAAAAGCAGCAGTCAAGCATGGTGGAAAAGTTGCATCAACTCAAAATATACAGAACACAAATATTCATCTAGAAGCAGAATAATTTACTGTAAGGGGCAGATTGGTTAGGGAGCCATTTCTAAGAATGCATTTTAATTAGAATTCATTCTAAAGGTTTCCCTGCAGAATCAGTGCTCAATTCAACCAACTACAGTCTCCTTAGAAGTGACATTCAGCTCTGGCCCTGACCAGAAACACTACGTGATCGTTATCTGTCTCTCTCAGAAAGAGGCTGTAGAGAGGTGGAGACTGCAGAAACATTTTCCCTTCACCCGCACAAGAAGTGATGCAGCATTTTCAGGAGCATACTATTCATTTCAGGCTATAGGCCATTTCACACAGGAGTTGATTACTGAAGTTTCACAAGTATACAAATTAACACTGCTGCGCTGTTATCTAGAAGCGAAAGACTGACAACAGTTACGTTCAGGAAAAAAGTTCATCTTCAAGCCTGACACTTGTATCAGTTTCGGTTTTGACAACAAAACCTGTGTAGTTTTGCACCAAGAGGTAGAAACCATTTTGTCTTTTTTAGGGCACTCCTGTTGTCTTCTGTGTTGGAAATACTAGCGATACAAATGCCCTGAAAGCATTTCCATCCTCCCAATACAAGTATCACAGCTGCTCAGTAGCGTGGCTTTTTTCTGTCAGACCATGCTTCTTGCAGGCATGCAGACAGTAAGCATTTGAAAAATCTGTGTTCACTTTGCTGTACTTTTGTTGACATGAAACTTTTCTGGAGGCATTTGCAATTACAGCAGAGGAAACAACAGGCCATGGTCAGGATGTGGAAGATAAAGGTTCAGCTTTTCCCCTTGCCTTTCCCTGGAGAGAGTTCAACCGTGTTTGCACCTCCTGGATAAATGCTTTTAACTGCTGGAGTTGCAGTCGATTTTGAATGAAGCATTTACTGTTACTTCGTTGGGAGAAAATGTTAATGACAACCAATATCAATATCCAAGTCTTTCAAATGTCAAAAGCCAGTGGATACTCAGAGATAGGCTGTACTCAGTCCTACTTTAGTCCAACTAATATCAAGTTTGCAATGACAATTCACACAATAACATATTTTAAATTAACACATTTTAGTATCAGCAGAACCACACTGGTCACAGAATGACAGAATGATAGGGACTGGAAGAGACCTCTGGAGATCATATAGTCTGACCTCCCTGCCAGAGCAGGATCACCTACAGCAAGTTGCACAGGATGGCATCTAGGCAGGTTTGAAATGACTCCAATAATGAAGACTCCAACACCAATCTGGGCACCCTTTTCCAGTGGGAACCCACGCCAAGGCCTGACCCAGCACTGTGGCAGGGCTGACTGCTCTTGTGGTGTCAAATCCAGCCCAGCCTTGCTCTACTTAACTGCCTACTGCAGATTCAAGAGTTACACTTGCAAAGCAGTACCTTGGGGTCAGCACCCACTGTGTCCTACAGCTGCCCAGTGCAGACACACATGCACAGCATATGCCTGGCATGCGGCTGGCACAAGTAGGTCCTCCCAGCTCCTGCAGATATGCTCTGCTGAAACATTTTCTCATAATGAAGCCCAATAAACCTGGAGGACCTGTTTGAAGCAACCATGCCAAGCACATATCAGGAGGCAGGAGGGGCTCTGTCTGCTGCAGCAACAGCTGCCTTCTGCAGGTGCTAAGAAGGAACAGCATCCTTGCTGCTTCCAGAGAAGAGCAGATAAAAATATGGGCTCTTCCTTTCCTGTTAACACCAGCTTAACAGCCACCTTGACTCAAACGATTACATTGTTTTGGTTTAAGTCCTGAAAATGCTAGTGGTACGAAAGCAATGACATTTTCGTCACAGCAAAGTGGGCACAACAAAATGTTTTGTGGAGGCAGAGAAAAGCAGTTAATGGAAAAATTGAAGGGGGAAACCTTTCTCTTAACCTCCAGTGGAAAATTGTGGGGGTACAGCAGAAATCACATAGGTATCTTTTTACCTGACCTCTCCACTCCCCCCATTCAGAAGAGGAAAACCCCCTTTGGCTACACCATACATAAGTGAACAGTAAAAATTTCATTGCTTCTTATGTAGACCCAAGCCACTTATCTAGACAAAGTCCAGATTGGATGGCTGCCATTCAAATTATTTTATTGACCATTGAAGAACTGTTTGTTCAGGGGCTTTCCATAGGGGAAAAATAAGGAAATGAGTTAGAGAAAATTTAATATAATGCAAAGACAGCAGCTTAAAAGCACAGGATCCTGGGTGACTTGTAAAGGGCTTAATTGCCATGTAAGTATTATTCAGGAGAGAAAAGACCACTACAAGGAAGAAGGAGACTGGAAAAAAAAAATTGGAAACACTCAAAACAGTTTGGGACTTTAGCATTCTGGAGAGGAAGCTGAAGATAGATTTGCCATCCAGGAAGTTTCTGAGATTTAGTTTTAAGTTTATAATCTGATATAGCACTTTGAGGCATGAGGAATTCATTCTGCTGAAACAAGGCAGCCTGCTGTTCTCGGCATGAACATTACTCGCCGGCTGCCTGCAGCTGTCCTCTTTTTGGAGCGTGAATGAGGACTGCTCCCACACACTTATATTTATGTCAAGGTAAAAGACTCCTTTCGGCTTCAATCAGAAATAGCTTGACCACTATCCTGTGTTTCATTTATGTATTTCTTAAACAGGTTCAAGAAGCAATGATGTAAGACAGTCCCAGCTGACAGGTTTTTGAGGTAAACTAAATAAAGCTGAGGGTATCTCTATCCACACTTTATACAGAATTGAAATAAATTTCTGTGCTCACACATACAGATGAAAAAAATTTCTGTGCTCACACGAGTTACTTTCTCAGGAAGGAAAATGCTGCCATCCAGTTCTACCCTAAATTATAGTGAGCCGCTTTGTTTTTAGTTTGGATTTAAACAGTTTTTGCCTGAGATGTACTACAAGTCAAGGTACTTTCCAGTCATTTTGTTCCTGCTCTCTGTGTGACTTACTGCTTAGCCATGAGTGGAAGACCACCCACAACAAATCCTCCCTTCCCTATGAAAAAACTGGGAATGCCACAGCTCCATTATAAGGTCTTAGATAAAGATATAATCAATTGCTTATTATCACTCAGATACATTCTTACGCTATTGCACTGCATTTCCTTGAAGATGCTCTTGAGGTCAATATGATTGCAAGTATGAAAACAGATTTTACAGCAGGCCAAGAGCAGGTTCCAGCAGTACATCACATTTGGCAATAAATCCTAAGTACGCAGCAGTCAGGCAGGAAGCCAGACTACAAATCTTTTTTTTCTGACCAATAAGGCCATCTTATTTTCAAACTGTTTGCTCACCCACTGGTTTCTGCCATTACTTTTCTTTCCTTTTCTTTTTTAATTGAAATATCGCAGTGTTTAAATTCTGGCCTGAATTGGAATTGACTCTAATTTTAGGCAGTGTCTGACTCCTCCTCCTCATAAGCTTTAGAAAAATTTCTTTCCTATCCACACATAGTTCAACCTGCTTGCCAAATACCAAGAGCAAAGAGTCAACCCTGAAGCTATGTGACTATAGTCTCAACCTGAGACACTATGCTAAGTTTCCTACTCTGTATGTCAGTGAAATTTTAAAGCAACCTCCATTGTTTTCACAAAAATATGACATTTACCCCATGGAGACAGGTTTTTTTTGGATGAGGCACAGCATTTTCACCCATATTTAAGACCACTGAAAACTGCATGTTGCAGACACTTTGCCTTTCCTATTTCTTGTCTGAAATATTTTACAATACTAAAATCAGGTTTAGAACCTAGAGGACTTATGTACCTTACAGTACTACAAAATAATACAGAGCTTTCTCAGAAAGACGATCTACCTCAAAACTAAGTTTGTGGACCCTGACTATCTTTTCAGCAGCAAAGGATAGTTGTGAGTTACTGTTCATCTGGAACAGCAGATAACTTCACACAAATGGTCAAGGACAGACTTGCAAGATGTTCAAAGGTAAGTTCAAGATCGTGGAAAGAACAAAGAATTTCCACAAACCCCACTGCTGCTAACATCCTAAGTGTAGGGTGCACATTCCTGATGCTAATCTAAGATAGACTGTACAGAAATGTGTGTTTCAAAGTATATCCAAAAACTTCAGAAAAACTGGCCACTCTCTTCAGTATATCTGCTTGTCCCTTTGTATAGAGCTCTGTGGGACTCAAGCAAAGCAGAGGGTTTGGTCACACTGAACAAAAACACCATTGGAAGTTGATGGCCATGGTAGGGAAACACTGGAATGATACTTAATAAGGTAATACACAATATAAACCAATATTGTACAGAAAAGCCACTCACTTAAAAAGCAAGCTTAGCCCACCTTTGTCACATAGCACCACTATTACAGCTTGTAAATTCTCAACTGAGCACAGGTGCTACAAAAGCCTGGGCTAAAATTGAAAGGAAAATTGGTAAGGCCTGATGTACCCAGTGAGAGGTAGTGCTCACCATCAGCACAGGTGGCTGAACAGATGAAGATGGCTCTGCCTCCATTTACAGTTGACCAAGGGCAAACGGGAACAGAGAGCTTCTCATAAGAGGTATCCTGGTTGTTAGTGGACAGCAATAAAGGCTGTTTGGAGGAGAGGAAGGTGGTGAGGAGTGAAATGTCTACTACACTTGAGAGGAGAATCATATTCTTTGTCAGCTTCTCTGGAGGACCTGATGACCTTTCAACGACAACTAATATTCATTGTAACACTGAAGCAGAAGTTCCTTCCCCCTCATAAAAACCATGAATCTAACTTTCCCCTTTTGTGAAATCAAGAATAATATCTGCTTACAACTTTGCTATATGGCTGTGCAAGATATAGATGTGTGTGGCAAAGCTAAGAACATTAGACAGAGAATTCTCTTGTTGTTAGAAGCCAGATTCAAGTATTTCCAGTGTAGCTCTCCACCACTTAAGCACACAGGCACATACACAAGCTCTGTAAAGAAAAACTTTCCTATGTATCATCCTACAAGAAAATTGCCTTGGAGCTGTTTCCTGTTACCAAAAGAAAGGACTATAAAAATGAAGGAACTCCTGATCTTAGGCTGCTAGTTCCACCTCACATGACCTTAATCTTATGGAAATTGCACCCCTGTGTTATTCAGATTTTACTCATAAAACATAGACAGAGGCAGTGTACAGGCACTGGAGAACAATCAAGAAAAAATATAACAATTCTTTGAAGAGTAAACAAGAATGCCATTAAAATGATTAATTTTTATAAATTGTGTCAGGAAAAGCCATTTGCTGCAGCAGAGATCAGAATCATTTTTCTTTATTTTTTGCCTTAAAAAGAAAAGGAAAAAAGAAAAACAATAGAAAATGAAGGGAAAAATATTTTAAAGTAAATAAGAGCATGGAGCATGAGGATTCTGTAGCAAACATACAGCAATATTTCCTTTTTATACTTTCCTGGCAATTAGAACCTAGAAAAATGATTATTTTATAAAGTAGGGATATATCTATCTACCTATTACTTATAATCTTACTACAAACATCCACAAGACCTATTTGAGCATCCTACTTTTAAAGAAGCCTGAAACCACAATAAGGAGTTAGTGAGTCTGATAAATACCCCCATTACCACCTGTAAATAAACCTGCAATGTTTGCAAGTATTCAAGTTTAATTCAGCCTAATTATCTCAAAAAAGTACACCTGGCATTTACAGACTGAAGGTGGACATGAAAAGCAATTCAAGAGGATTAGTCAAAGCACTCTATTGCAGGAATGAAACAGCAGTGGTCATATAAAGGAAAAGAAAATACTTGACTGTTAGCAGTTCCCAGTCTAATCAAAGTGCTAAGGTGACACAAATTGCCTATGTAGAGATCTCACTAAATAAATGAAGTGCTCTTTTCAAAATTTCTACAAGATATACAGAAGTTATTCCCTTTTAAGAAGTAGCAAAAGCACTCAGGTCCAGATTTTCCAAACCAGTCAGACTCCATGCTATGCACCTAAATGTCATACAGACCTGTAAAGAGCATACTCAACCAGTCAGGTCCCAGTAGCCACATCTTGTTTAAGCTTGGATCCAAGCCAGACCACAGATGCAGATTCCCAGCCTCACTCCTGTGAAGAACCAGCTTGGGCCACCATGCTGCCAGTTCACACAAATGTCTCAATTCCACAGCCATGCCTCTGGACACACAGACAAACCAGCCCACTCAAACCTGATTTTGGCCCATCCCAATACGATATGAGTGCTGCACTGTGATAGGGCTCGATAGTTCTTGCTCAGCATAATGTGAGACAAGCCTGCACTGCTGGGCCCTGAGACACCCTCACCAGTTCTGGTCTGCTGCATTTGCAGGCCAGTCCAGCTCCTTTGTCCTGTTACCCTCAAAGTGTGGCAACTAAGCCAATCAGACACTTCAGGACATCAGTACAAGATTTTGAGTCTTCAGCACTTAAGTAAACCTAAAAGCATTTTAAGAGTTGAGAGATGGAACTGGCTACATCCTCATTCACAGATAATGCCCATGCTGTTGCAAAATGATTGCCTCCTGAGGTCACTGGTTAAGAACAATGCCCCTTGAAAGGATTCTTCCTAAGGAAATCCCCTCACTTTCTGTTCAAAGTAGTTTTTAAAGATTCTTTCTCTTAAAGCATTAGTCAAGGCTATGGGAAATTGTACATCTTTGTGGCTTTTGCTAACTTATTTCCTTTACAGCAATATGCTGTAAAAGCAGTACTGAGACTCTTTAAATTCAGCTCCTACTATAAAGCCTTCAGCAACCCTATGGTCCTTTTCAGTGCTCAACAACCATATCTCAATATACAGGCACTACCTTCCATATCCTAATGCTGAAGACACTGATACAATTTGCTTTTAAAAGCTGCCTTCAGTGGGCTGAGGTTCTTTTGCATTCCTAGACCATCCAGAGTAAAATGGGAACCACTGAGTTCTGTTTAAATGATTGATAAAAATTCAAACAAATGACAAGGAAAAAGAAACTGTCAGGAAGACTTTCAGAGTCCAAAAGCAGCAGAGAACAAGTTGTCTCACCTGACGTTGAGTGTGGAGGTAGCTGTCACCAGCAAAATGGGGGAGAATGGATCATAGCCTACATAAGATCTCAGGTAAACTCTGAAAACAAGGAAGGAAATACAGCACTGAAATGAGGAGTGAAGTGTTCAATGTGGATATGAACAGGATATGAGAGGGCAAGACCAAATGCTACTGCAAATTGGAATTTCCATCTCCTGTGTACAGAGATGTGAAATGTAATCAAAACTCCAATATGAGAATTGAATTAGGTATGTCAGACAAAAGAAAGCCACAGATGGTTTCAGAAGACTGCAGCTTAACACAACAGGATCTAAGCCAATAGTAGTACAGACATGATTATAATCAGATTTATGAAAGAAATTTGAAGCAATCCATGTCCATAATGAAAATATACATAAACAAAAAGGTGAAACCAAACAGTGCTTCTTTCTAAATAAATCGTAATATTCATTATGGGAACACACAGACTTATGGTTTGTAGGGTGGTTTTTCTTTTCTTTTTATTAATAGAACTTCAAAGATAAATAACTGCTGAATAATATTTTCAGTTTGAGATTTGTTTTCATCTATTAAACTTCTTAACTGCTTACTTCTTACTGGAATTGCCATTAATTCCCAATTTAATAAACAAAACCAGCAACAACATTACTTGCTTACCCTACAACTCCCCCAAACATCTTTCTGTTTTAAACTGCAACCTACGCAATGGAACAGGATTATATTTTAGCAATAATATGATTTTATAGTTGGAATCCCCTTCGGCTTGAAGTAAACAGCAGTAGTGACTCATTATAAGGCATTTAGAGAAGGGGATTTCCTGCTGAAGTAAACCATCAATGAACATTACAGAGACCAAAAATCAGCTAAGATGACAGCAAAGAGGGAGCTCCAAGGATCCATTCAGGAGGCAGTATGATTTCAGAACACTAGAAATGGTTTTATTTCAGCTAGCAGTACATAATCCCAACTGGGTTTGTTATTCTAAAACAGAAACTAGAAGACATAATGAACGCGAGTCCTTGCTCTGAAACCCAGCTGAGCCCACATAAGGCTGCTTTCATCAGTCAGCAGCAGTTCTGTAGTTTTCACTTCATCCTAGCTTCTGGCAGAGGTAGAACCATGGTAGCATCATCTACAATACTGCATCTAACAAAACCAGGCTTTAGTCTTAACTGTTGCAGACAGCAGAGAAACGTATTCTAAAGCAGCATTACCCAATACCTGGGTTCATTCCATGAGTCAGAGCGGAGCACTCTACTGCTTTCAGTAAGTACGAAGCTCACTTTTGCAGTTACTGTTTCTAGTAAAGATAAACTCCCACTCAGTGAAAGCAGGATGGTTACAAACTATGTGGGCTGTTTCGTGCGTAGGCTCTAGGAACAGGGGACACCTGCCTTAAGGTCTTTAGTAACTAGGTGACTGCCCAATGTATGAGGTTCTCACAGAGCACTGTTGTACCAGTAGGTCTGCATTAGCAATCACATCAGCAGGCAAAGGATAAAACCTGTGTCTGTTCTGCTACTGAGCCACAGTGCTACCTCACCAAGTCAAATCATCTGTCTAATTATGTCCAGGTGTAAAAAAATTGCACAGCTTAATGTTCTTGCTGCAATTGGTCCTCCAAAACAAGATACTACTGCTGACCAAGTATATCTGTACTTAGGTAATGACTTGCTACTGAGTTCAACTACATAGCTGCTGCTTCTTCAGTACAAAGAGACAGGAACAGAAGGCAACACCAGAAAGTTAATGTCTTCTGCCTCTGACCTCTATCTGTGCTATTAGCGCAAAGCCGAACCAGTAAGAAATTGAACAGTTCGAGTATCTTACTTTCAACTGTCAGGCACAGAAAGCTAGAGGTAAGTGGGCAGTGTCAATATGCATTCATTTAAAAGAAAGCAAGATATTAAAAAGAAAGATATTAAACAGCTTCATTTCTCCACAGCAACTGCAGGAGAACTGGCTAACACTTCCAACTTGTTTGTGTTATCTTAGCGACTCTATCAATTAGAAGAAGTTAAACTCACCCCTTTGTAAAACTGCTATTCCTTCATGGCAGCATTTTGAGAGTGGCTTTTTAATAAAGCAAGTCCTCTGGACTGAGTTCTAGACTCAGGTATTAGAGACCTTTTTTTAATGCTCTCAGGATCAAACGGCCCAATGCTTGCATCTAGAGAAATGAGATGGAAACAAAGAGGAGTGTAAGTGGAATCAGCAGCAACTGAAGGACTAATCACATGAAGAGGCCTGAGGTGGCTAAGGAAGTGAGGTGAAGAATGCCAGAGAACCCAGGCATGCCAGGGAAGGAAAGGCTGTGTGTTTATGGACAGCAAAAAAAGTAATGAGTAGAGCTGTGCTATGCTGGAAAAAAAATCCACAGAATTTTCTTGAAGTTTCCAATTCTTCTTTCTCAGTCAGTGCAGGACTAGGCTAAATTTACATTCATTACATTTGTATGCTGACAGACAAAACATTCTGTTGGGCAAGAAAGAAACAGTAGTTTTCAAATTTCTTTTCCATCGTCTTTTCCAATCTCTCATCTTCAGACAATTTCTCTTGCTCTAGCTCCCCCACTACAGTCTCCTTGCCTAAAGGCCCAGCAATAAAGCTGGGAGAAAATATTCTAAAAACTGCTCTATTTGAAAATGGGAATCCATTAAAACCATAACTCTCCTGCTGAAACATACCAATTACAACAGAAGTTTTATTGGGTGCAGAATTCATTTTCTGGTGAAAATGAAAAAGGAACAAATTCTGGGCCAAAGGGATTGAGCTGGACATATAACCACTGGCTTCAATCAATATGCAAACACCTCCAGTACACTAGCTAGACAGCAGCTACCCTTTCCTTTGCCACTCTTCACATACCCTGGACAATTACTTCAGAAACCTTTCCACTGTTGCAGTGAGGTACACCAAGGCAAACATTTCTGCTTTCAGGTGATCTGAAGACACTGGAACCCACTGTCTACCTATCTGCCCCTTTTTCAGCCTCCTACATAGTCAAGCACTCTGATCTTACCCTAAACACAGGAGAAGGGAAGTGACAGCCTCACTCTGAATTCTTTGCTGTCCTTGCTACACTTGTGTCCCAACCAGCTGCTGAACCACTGCAGAGAAGCACCCGGGGACGACACTCATCTCACCTCTGTAACTCCTGCAGGCCCTGCAGTGGTGGCTCAGTCCTTGTTAGACCTGAGAAAATAACTTTATTCATGGCAAGGAACAATGGGACTAGCTTCTACTTCACCAAGCCAAGATTTTTCTGCAGAAAAATGAAAAATCAATAGCTAGGTGCAGAAGTTTAACCATACTCCATACAGAGTATCTGGGTAATTTTTTGTCCAACAAGCTTTGTTTACTTCTTCCTCAAAAATTAGTTGTACACAATTCTGTGAAACATCCCACAAGGTGTCACTAGAGATGCAGCAGCCAAAAAAATCCTAACAGAAGACCCTCCTCTATTCTTTGCTTCCCTGTTTTATGAAGCCTGCAACTGGCAATAATTGAAAATAAGAGTTAATATCTGAGCAGAAGTGTGTTTGTGCATCACTGTCCTTAAAGTAATTGCCTAATAAACAGTTAGGTCATAATTTGAATAGTCAAATGCATACACATCAATGGGAAATGCAACTTTAGGCACCAATTTTAAATGAATCAGCTCGAAAAATTTGTGACAGGCTTTACATTTTACATAGTCAGAGCTGGCAGGAGATGTGCTCCCCCACCCTGCCCCTTTTCAGACTCCTAATATAGAGGATCAAAATCAATCATTACCTCTGCCTCAGTTCCACACTAACACCAGGTATGGGTTTAATATTTACCTTTTACCAATGCCACCTATCCCTGAAAGCTGCACATTTGTTTTGCAAACATCTGTTCTCACCAGACACAGTGGTATGCTCATATCCTCATTCATAGTTACCCCTTAAGGCCCTTTCCATTGAATACTACATGAACAAAATTTGAACTCAAAACTACTTCATTGGATAAAAACACTCATCCTTCCACTTCTCTCCACATTTCCCTTTCTTGAAAATAAAGTAAAATCACATCTCACTTGAGATAAGGATTAATTAACATTTAAAATCATCTCTGACATAGCGCTCTGAAGTAGAAATTACATTCCAGTAACTACTTTTTGCTAATCTCTGAAAAATTAATACAATTTACAGCCTTAGAAGACGACATTTACCCACTGATGAACAGTGCAAATCATTGACTCACCCGATCAAAAAAAGTCTCAAGTACCTCATCTGCAAGGAAATAGCAGGCACTGTACCTGCTAATGAATCTTGTTCCCAATACATAATTCAGCCTGGACAAAGAGACTCTTACACAAAATTGAAACTTTTGAGGGGATTTTGGTTTTTTGGCCATTTTGCCATCACTAAAGCATACTAAATTTAACATCTAAAATAAAAATTAGGGCTGTGGATTCATGCTTCAGGGTCAAATCTACTAAAAAGTTGCATTTTGTCCCTACAGAAGCAGCAGAAGATTGTGCCTGATAAACATCTCTAAAAGGTCATATCTGAACAGCCAATTTTGCCCTCTGAAGGGATTAATAAAGTTTATGGCAATGATTCAGCAAGTATTTTGTGCAGAGAAGAAACTGAAAAAACAGCAGAAGATAAGGTTCTCATGAAGCTTTCCTACCAGTGACATCATAGAATCAACCAGGTTGGAAGATACCTCCAAGACCATCCAGGCCAATCAATCATCCAGTCCTATCCAATCAACTAGACCACAGCAGTAAGCGCAGCACTAAGTGCCTCATCCAGTCTTTTCTTGAACACCTCCAGGGACAGCGACTCCACCACCTCCCTGGGCAGCCCATTCCAATGGCAAATCACTCTCTCTGGGAAGAACTTCTTCCCAGTATCAAGCCTATACCTCCCCTGGCACAACTTGAGACTGTGTTCCCTTGTTCTGTTGCTGGTTACCTGGGAGAGACCAACCCCCACCTGGCTACAACCTCCTTCAGGTAGTTGTAGACAGCAGAGAGGTCACCCCTGAACTTCCTCTTCTCCAGGCTAAACAACCCCAGCCTCTCCTCAGCCTCTCCTCACAGAGCCTCTCACCAGTTTTGTCGCCCTTCTCTGGACACATTCCAGTACCTCAACATCTCTCTTGAATTGAGGAGCCCAGAGCTGGACACAGTACTCAAGGTGTGTCCAGTGCTGAGTACAGGGGCAGAATAACCTCCCTTGTCCTACTGGTGATACTGTTCCTGATACAGGCCAGGATGCCATTGGCTCTCCTGGGCACACTGCTGGCTCATGTTCAGCCTGCCATCTACTACCTACCATCTACTATCTACATCCTGTTTCTGCAGGAGGAAAAAAAAATAATATATATATATATATACATAAAATTTGAAGTTCTAAGAGTGGATTAGATGTTTAAGCTAGTAAAATTGAAAAACTTCAGCATCCTCCAAAATACATCACAGCTATAGCAACCTTGTCAGCAGTATCACAGAAAATATGACAGAAACCCACAAAAATGAAACTAAGGAATTCTTTTAAGAAATTCCTTGTCACATGCAGCTCTCACTGGGAACTGAAATAAAAGGCTCAGTCTTTATGAGTATGATCAGAGAAAAAGAGCTGGTTAACCAAAGCATTTCAAAGCTTCCTCACACAACAGAACAAAAAATATGGCAACACTTCTTGCCTTGTTTCTTCCTAACCCTATTCTAGGGAGAGAGAAGCTCTAGTAAACCCTTATCATCAAAGACATGCCTTCAAAAGCCTGTAGGATAACAGTTCTCTTAGGAATGACTGGAAGAGCAAGCCCAAGATGGCTTTTCATGTGAAGCAATGTTGCCATCTGCAGTCTGAGTGAGGACACAACAGAACAGTGGGGAGTGGCAGCAGGCAGAGGTTTTTCAGATGTTTTTGCTCCAAATGTGTTCTTCAAGATTCAAATCTGACTCAGGATACCCCTTTAATACAGTATGTAGTAGGCGAGACCATATATTTTTCTATTTTAGTTTTCTTCCTATATATTTTCTAACTACTTCTTCTCAGATTGCATGATCTTTACAACTCTTTAGCTATGGACCAAACCCAGTGTCAGGAGCTTAATAAATGCGTCAATGGAAGCCATATGTCAGAGGCAAGAAGCAGAACATTACATTTCTGTTGTCACACACAGAGAGAACACAACACAGAGTACTTTACAGATTCCCAGAAGTGTTGCAGTTAGGGTCTGGCGATCGGAAG
>WAAF01019979.1:0-28363 GCA_013400475.1 Tricholaema leucomelas
TGGCCACACTCTTCCTGATCCAGGCAAGGATTTCTTTGGCTCTCTCGGCCACCTGGGCACACTGCTGGCTCATGTTCTGGTACTATCTACCAGCATCTCCCAAGTCCCTCTCTGCCTGGCTTCTTTCCAGCCACTCTGTCCCCAGCCTGTAATGCTGCCTGGGGTTGTTGTGGCCAATGTGTAGAAGCCTGCACTTGGCCTTGCTCAATCTCATCCCATTGGCCTCTGCCCACCCATCCAGCCTGGCAAGGTCTCTCTGCAGGTCTCTGCTTCCCTCCTACAGATCCACACCTGCTCCTAGCTTGGTGTCATCTGCAAACTTACTGATGCTGGACTCAATCTCCTGGTCCAGATCATCAATAAAGATATTGAACAGGACTGGGCCCAGCACTGATCCTTGGGGGACACCACGAGTGACTGGCTGCCAACTGGATGTGGCACCATTCACCATCATTCTCTGGGCTCAGCCATCCAGCCAGTTCTTGACCCATATCAGAGTGAAATATTTCAAGTCTGGTCAGTCTCATCACCTCTGTAGTCCAATCGTCTTGCACACTCTACCTTGTTCATCATTGGTGCTGTGCCATGCTATGAGAGGTATGCATAGGGTAGCCCTCTGACCCATTCCTTTCTAATTTGCACAAGAAATGCTTCATCTACTCAGGCAGTGGATGGATTTCTGGTTTGGTTTGTTTGTTTGTTTTTTTTTTTTCCTAGGACATCACTGGTCTCATAAAAAACTCAGTGACTCAGTTCAGTGGTGCAGAAAAATGGAGTCTATATTTTCTGTCTAGAGGCTGTTGCTTTGCTTTTGATTTCTCTGAGACTCGCTCATTCCTTGTGTCTGCCCCAGTCTCCCAGTTCCTCCCACTCTAAGCCTTGCACAATCAGGGGCTCTTCTTACCTTTGCTCCTGCGTTTCCTCCCCTCCCTACTCCTCATTGAGCTTACATGCAGGCTCAGTGGTTTCATGGTCATGGGATGTTGCCCAGTATCTGGAGCAGGATGCTTGAGGACAGTGGCTGTTTCTATTTTAGCAGCCTGACCATCTCCCTGCTCTCATCACATTCCTGGCCTACCCATGCCTCCTTCCCTGTGTGAGCCTTGGGCAACTTTTTTCTTCTGGCTCCAGGAATGCTATGCAGATACTCAACCTCTGAATCAGCACACACCTGGCAAAGCTTGTACATCCATGTTTCACTTCATCTGTCTTACCCTTTGGGAGCCCTGTCTCAGGACTGACAGTGACTCTGCTGGTCCAGGGCTTAAGAAGAGCCCCTGCAGCAGGTCCAAGTTATGTGTCCCACAAGTGCACAGCAGGTAATGTGTGAGAGCGATGTCTACCACCACTGCTGAAAGGCTGCTGGTGTGCTTGGCCTGACTTATGTGTTGTAGTTGAGTGTATGTTTCCTGTGTCTTTCAAAACATTTCAAGAGTGGCAGAGTAAAATTTGTTGGGCTTGGTGGGTTTTCTTAGCCCTTCCTTCTGCTCAGGGCAGGGGTGAAGTCCATGTATTTTTATCTCCACTTGGGTACCCAATTCCGTGTCTTTATTTGGCTCACTCTCTTCATCTTTCTGTCAAGTTGCCTCTGGCTGTACCTGATTATATCTAGCCCTTAGGCATGCATGCAGAGATTCTTCCAAGGGTGGTGGCCACCCCCTCCTTCTCCACCTGTTAGGAAGCTTTGGGGCTGGGCTGGGCATAAGGACTCAGGCAGCCGTTATGCTTGGTAGATAGCGTTAATCCCTGGAGTCTTGAGCTGACTCTTGTTTTGCTAGTCTGCCTGGTTTCCTGCTTCCAGTCCCTGCTCTGGCAGGATAGGGTTACTGAAAATGCAGGAGGGTAAGAGCCATGATGGGAGCATGTCTATTCTGAGGAGCCGTGTTTAGTTACTGCTTCAAACCCATAGAATGCCAGAAATTCTTGAGTGCTGCTGGCATAGAGCTGTGTGGTACTGGGACAGAGGTGGAAACTACAAGATGGGAGCAGGGAGAAAATGGACAAGGACCTGCAGGGCTATGTGAACATTTTTTTTCACCTAGCTGATGTCAGAGACAAAATGTGTCAGTTCAAGACCAGGACGTACTGGCCCTGAAAGAACATAGAGATGCTTATCCATTAATCTTAATTCATCCTTCCTTCTGAAATTCTTGTTGCTGTGCCTCCTTGGTAGTGAGTGAGATCATAAAGACCAGTTTTTTTTGTGTGGATAGCCATGGTGAAGTGACTTGTCTGAGGATGTGGGAGGGTTGTGGCTCAAGGATAATGAAAACCTTGGTCACAGATGGCCTGGCAGGTCTGTAAATCATCTTCTAGGTCATAATCTGTGTTGCAGAGGTCACTTGTAGGTAGTCAGTTGTTCTGAATATTTCTACAGATAATGATCAGGCATCATTCGTGTGCATACTGTATAACACACTTTGTAAGCCTCTGAGATACAGAAGGTCAGTTGGGAAATAGAGACGAGAGGCTCCAGGGGCAGAACACAAGCTAGGTTTGTAATGAGTGAGTGTACTCAATTTGGGCTTGCTCTGATTTTTGTATGCTGGTAGCATTGGGTGAATAAGGACAGCCGCTGGACGTATGTGTGTGGCACATCACTGTGCAGTGTGTAGACATGCCTAGAAGAAGCTTGCTTGTGCTGATTTGCACCTGTACCTACCTGGTACTTACCCCTCCTTTACAGACCTTTAAAGAAAATGGTATTTTCACCTGCTGACACAAAAAGAAAAGCTCATTTGGGAACTTGGCTGGCTGCAGGTTCCTGTCCTACACCCCTGTCACTCCTGCAACATTGTCTTCTTCCACTGACATCCCCAGGATCAAGCACTGCAGCATTTGCAGAGTCATAGAATCAGAGAATGGTAGAGGTTGGAAGGGACCTCTGGAGATGGCCTAGGCCATCCCCACTGCTCATGAAGATTTACCCAGAGCAGGTTGTCCAGGAGGATTTAGAAAATCTCCAGAGAAGGAGACTCCACAAACTCTCTGGGCAGCCTGGTCCAGCGCTCTGCCACCCTCAAAGGAAAGAAATTTCTCCTTAATCATAGAATCAAGCAGGTTGGAAGAGACCTTCAAGATCATCCAGTCCAATCTAGTACCCAGCCCTGGCCAGTCAACTAGACCATGGCACTAAGTGCCTCATCCAGGCCTTTCTTCAACACCTCCAGGGACGGCGACACCACCACCTCCCTGAGCAGCCCATTCCAATGCCAATCACTCTCTCTGGCAACAACTTCCTCCTAATATCCAGCCTAGACCTCCCCTGGCACAACTTGAGTCTATGTCCCCTTGTTCTGTTAAGTTCAAGTGAAATCTCCTATGTTCAGGTTTGTACCCATTTCCCCTTCTCTTATCACTGGGCATCACTGAGAAAGTCCAGATCCATCCTCATGATCTCCACCCTTTAAATATTTATATGTTCTGATTAGATCCTCTCACAGTCTCCTCTTTTCAAAGTCCACATATCTTCAGGCATTCCATGCCCTGCCAGAGCTTTCCAGCCCCAGACTCATAATGGTAACACTCAGCTCCTTCCTATATCTCTTGTGAGCTTTGGAAATACCCTTTACTTTTTCTTCTCCCTCTTTTTTGCTTGACCAGGTACTGGTCTGGCAAGTACTTGGCATTGAGATCTATGTGTGGTGATTGACTGCCTGGCGAGTGAAACCAGGCAGCTATCTGCTGACTTGTTACCAGAGTTTATCACAACATAAATTTACTCATCCCTTCAATGACACAAAATTTACAGGAATCTAAATCTTGGAGGTGTCTACTGTTTTCTTAAATTTTCTGACCAGCAGGTTTGAAAACTGTGTGGGTGATAAAACACTGATGTACACCCACACAAACTCACAGTGTGATCTCAATAAATGACAGAAGTGTTGTATGTAGAAACAGTAACCAGAGTTTCTCTGGATTAAAAGCAAGTCATAGAATCATAGAATCAGTCAGGGTTGGAAGGGACCACAAAGATCATCTAGTTCCAACGCCCCTGCCATGCCCAGGGACACCCTACCCTAGAGCAGGCTGCCCACAGCCTCATCCAGCCTGGCCTCAAACACCTCCAGGAATGGGCCTCAACCACCTCCCTGGGCAACCCATTCCAGCTTCTCACCACTCTCATGCTGAAAAACTTCCTCCTCATGCTCACTCTGAATCTCCTCACCTCCAGCTTTGCTCCATTCTCCCTAGTCCTGTCACTCCCTGAGAGCCTAGAAAGTCCCTCCTCAGGTTTTTGTAGGCCCCCTTCAGATACTGGAAGGCCACAATGAGGTCACCTGGGAGCCTCCTCTTCTCCAGCCTCAACAGCCCCAACTCTTTCAGTCTGTCCTCATAGCAGAGCTGCTCCAGCCCTCTGAGCATACTCGTGGCCCTTCTGTGGACATGCCCTCTTCATCAGCTCCACTGCCCTTCTCCATATTTGCTGTAGCACCTTAATCTCTTTCTTATACTGCAGTGCCTGAGCCTGGACACATCACTCAAGAGCAGTCTTACTAGTGGTGGTTACAGGGACAAGATCACTTCTCTGAGTCCCGGGCTGTAATGCTGCTGTGGTCCTCTGGTTTGGAGAAGACTCTAGACATCTGTGCATAGCATGAAAACCAAACTTCTTTACTGTGAGAGTGACAGAGCACTGGAACAGACTGCCCACAGAGGTTGTGGAGTCTTCTTCTCTAGAGATCTTCAAAACTAACCTGAATTCCTTCATGTATGACCTGCCTGAAGTTGTCCTGCTTTGCAGTGGGATTGGACTAGATAATAGGAAATACTTCTTCACTGAAAGGGTTATCAAATATTGGAATGGCCTACCCAGGGCAGTTGGGGAGTCACTGTCTCTGGGGGGGTCCTCAAGCAGCGTGTGGACCTAGAGCTTAGCAACATGGTTTAGTATTGATTCTTCAGTGCTGAGTTGAAGACCAGACTGGATGATCTTGAAGGTCTTTTACAACCACATATATCCTGTGATTCTATGACTCAGTAATCTCTGAAGTTCCCTTCCAACCCCTAGCATTCTATGATTCTATAATTCTAGACTCCCAGTGGGCCAGCCCCAGTGTGTGGATACCCTGAAATCTATGGCAAAATATCTCTGCCTGCTTGTCTTTGTTCCCTGCTTGGCACTGCATGTGAGATTCTTGTTTGGGAGGGCCGTAGGAGCACCACATAGGAAAGCACAGCACTGTTTCATGAATAAAAGGGTATTTACCAAACAACAGGGTTTGTTATAGCTACATGCAGGCTTTATAGCAGACAGTGATGCCAGCATTCCTAAGAATCAACAAGCAGAAAGACTTATTCAGAGGCAGAGTCAGCTGATTAATTTATTCACTGGCAATAATTCTTACAGAGAAGCATTCTGGAAGATAGTATTTAGGAAATAAAATCAATAGTCCTTTTTAAGAACTTGAGAGCTATTAGGGAAGGGAAGTGAAGTCGCTTGATACTTTTCATTATGTGATGCTTGATAAAACACAGAGGAATCATATTCTCTCAGGCTGAGCATTTTTGCATACATTGCTACAGCAACCAGCACTAGTCCCTGCTGTCTTGCAGCTCTTGCTGATTGTGCTGCTTCAGCTGATAGGTTCAGCTCCCACTAATATCTTTGCCTGCAGTCTGTCAAATTTTCTTTTTTACTTCAGATTTTCACCTATAACTTTATGTCTATACCCTCACTATAAGCTTTTTTTTCCCTGCAGGATGTTCCTCTGCTGTGTACCCTGTTATGACAAACTTCTGTCCTAGTTTTAAAACTGTCCTAGTTTTAAAACTTTCCTACTTTAGCCCCTCATCCATGCTTTTGCCCTTAGATGCTCTTTCCTGCCCCAGCTTTCCATCCAAATACAGCTTATTACAGCCTCAGTCACCAGTTCTACCTGTAGATATCTCCATTTACAGTTTCTTCTGTTCATGAGCAGTGTGCCCAGGTGGCCAAGAGAGACAATGGCATCCTGGCCTGGATCAGGATCAGGTGTGGCTAGTAGGATAAGGGAAGTTATTCTTCCCCTGGACTCAACACTGCTCAGCCCACATCTGGAGTACTGTGTCCAGTNCTAGGCTCTCTGCCAACAACTTCCTAGGAGGAAGTTGTTGGCAGAGAGAGTGATTGGCATTGGAATGGGCTGCCCAGGGAGGTGGTGGAGTCGCTGTCCATGGAGGTGTTGAAGAAAAGCCTGGCTGAGGCACTCAGTGCCATGGTCTAGTTGATTGGCCAGGGCTGGGTGCTGGGTTGGCCTGGATGATCTTGGAGGTCTCTTCCAACCTGGAAGTTGATCCTATGTTTCTATGATGAGTTTCCTTTATAGTCTTGATAGAAATGCTTCCTCAGCCTCCTTTTTTCCCCCTGGTCTGTCCTATGGTTTCTACATCAACTTGTTATGCCCTTCTTTTGTTTAAGATCTCTTTGAAACCACCCTTTGCTATTAACATTGCTAAAGACTATGGCTCCCTGGGGTCTCTGAATGCTGCCATAGTACAAGTATATAAAATTCATCATCAGAAGGCAAATAACATCCTGTCCTGTGGAATAATGTGGCCAGCAGAAGCAGGAAAGGGATTGTGCCCCTGTACATGGCACTGGTGTGACAACACCTTGAGTACTGGGTTCAGTTTTGGGCCCCTCACCACGAGAAAGATATTGAGGTACTGGAGTGTGTGCAGAGAAGGGCAATGAAACTGGTGAAGGGTCTGATGAAACAGGGATTTTGTAGTCTGGAGAAAGGTAAGGCTGAGGGGATACTTCATTGCTCTCTGAAACTCCCTTGAAAGGAGTTTGCAGTGAGGTGGGTCTCTTCTGGCTGTTCTCTTCTCCCTAGAATCAGGTGATAGAATCAGAGGAAATGTCCTGAAACTGTGCCAAGGGAGGTTTAGATCAGATATTAGGAAAAAATTCTTTACTGAAAGAGTGGTCAAACATGGAACAGGCTTCCCAGGGAGGTGGTGGTGTCCCCATGCCTGGAGGTGCTCAAAAACCACATAGGCATGGCACTTCAAGACATGCTTTAATGACCATGGTGGTGTGAGGTCTATTGTTGAGTACTGGATTCAGTTTTGGGTCCCTCACCACAAGAAAGATATTGAGGTGCTGGAGTGTGTGCAGAGAATGGCAACAAAGCTGTTGAAGGGTCTGAAGAATGGGGATATTTTTAGTCTGGAGAAAAAAGAAGGCTGAGGGGATAGCTTGTTGCTCTCTAAAACTCCCTGAAAGGAGGTTGCAGTGAGGTGAGGGCTGGTCTCTTCTCCCTAGTATCAGGTGACAGAATGAGAGGAAATGTCCTGAAACTGTGCCAAGGGAGGTTTAGATTGGATAACAGGAAAAATTTCTTTACTGAAACAGTGGTCAAACATGGAACAGGCTTCCCAGGGAGGTGGTGGAGTCCCCATCCCTGGAGGTGCTCAAAAAATGCGTAGACATGGCACTTCAAGACACGCTTTAATGACCATGGTAGTGTGAGGTCTATTGTTGGATTTGACGATCTTAGAGGGTTTTTTCCCAATCAAAACAATTTTTTGATCTTGCCAGGACTCATTTCTGATGTCCTAACCTAGCAATTTCCTTGCTCTTAGTGTGTAGGCTTTTCAAATGATGCAATAGAGAAGTATATTGTAGTCACTTAGCAACAGAACTAGCATTGGAAAGCCAAAAAAAACCCTCAAAACCACAACATCTTGGATTTGTTTTGCTATTTTGCTTTGTAGAACCTTAAAATTAACAGCTGTATTCTTAGGAAACCAGTATGAAGTGTTTTCAGGGTAGCAAAGTGAAGACATTCTGTTGGTTTACATGCTGTTGTGTGTCCATGTGTGCACACGCTTGCTGGCTATAGATGGGGCAGAGTATATGCTTGTCCCTCATCTCTTGCACCTGATTTTCAGGAGCAGTGTTTGAACTCCACTTAGAGTTGGTGAGCTCTTATGATGCTCCAAAACTTGGAGAAATCATAGAATCAACCAGGTTGGAAGAGACCTCCAAGCTCACCCAGTCCAACCTAGCACCCAGCCCTGGCCAATCAACTAGACCATGGCACTAAGTGCCTCAGCCAGGCTTTTCTTCAGCACCTCCATGGACAGCGACTCCACCACCTCCCTGGGCAGCCCATTCCAATGCCAATCACTCTCTCTGCCAAAACTTCCTCCTAACATCCAGCCTAGACCTCCCCTGCCACAACTTGAGACTATGTCCCCTTGTTCTGTTGCTGGTTGCCTGGCAGAAGAGACCAACCCCCACCTGGCTACAGCCTCCTAACACCCAGCCTATACCTCTGCCGGTTCTTGTACTGCAAGAATCAGGCACTCTCCGATACATCCTCAGCTGTGCAAAGTTCCTGTTGCCTTTTATTCCACAGCCAGCACTTTCAGCTTTGTCCCTGGCAAATTCTGCAATGCAGCTCTGAGTGATCAATGCAAAAAAATCTTTGGCATAGTAAAAAAAAAAAAAAACCAACCACAACCTAAAAGTGTGGGGGCAGCACAAAGCCCAAATTGAATTGCCAAATAAAAGAGCATGGGCAATTCTCCTGATTGCGTTATTCGGCTTCACAATTTATGTAATTAAAATTCGGCATTTCCTAATTGAAACGCAAGCCCCTGCAGAATTTCCCGGTTGCTACCTGCGAGAGAGGAGGTGAAGGGCAGGGATCGCCGCAGTGGCCACCGGGGAGGAGAGGGCGCGGACCTGGGGGCTAGCGCTTGCCCCCTTTCTCGGTAGCGATGCTGAGGGACGGCAGCGGGGACACCCTTCCCTAGGGGTGCCGGAGGCCGTGGACCGGTGGTGAAGGGGAGGTGGGGACCACGGATCTAGCTTTTTGAGGCAGCGCAGTGCCCTCTAATGCTGCTCCCTGGTAGCGAAGCTGGGGAAGTCCTCTGGAGCATGCTGACTGAGGAGAGGCCCCGTGGGCTTGCGGGTCCAGTTGGCCGCTGGTCACAAATGGTGTTCCCCAGGGCTCAATTCTATATTACGTCTTCATCGATGACTGCATCCAGTTCTGGAGCTCCCATTACAAGAGGGATGTGGAGATGCTGGAGCATGACCAGAGAAGGGCCACGAGCATGATGAGAGGGCTGGAGCAGCTCTGCTGGGAGGACAGACTGAAAGAGTTGGGGCTGTTCAGCCTGGAGGAGGCTACAAGGTGACCTTATTGTGGCATTTCAGTATCTGAAGGGGGCCTACAAAAAAGCTGGGGAGGGACTTTTTAGGCTATCAGGGACTGAGAGGACTAGGGGGAATGGAGCAAAGCTGGAGGTGGGGAGATTCAGAGTGGACGTGAAGAGGAAGTTTTTCACTGTGAGAGTGGTGAGAGCCTGGGATGGGTTTGCCCAGGGAGGTGGTTGAGGCCCTGTGCCTGAAGGTGTTTAAGGCTAGGCTGGATAAGGCTATGGTCAGCCTGCTGTAGGGCAGGATGTCCCTGGGCATGGCAGGGGGGTTGGAACTAGATGATCCTTGTGGTCCCTTCCAACCCTGACTGATTCTATGATTCTATAATTCTACTTCAATGTGTGTGGCATCCTCAGTAAAGTCACAGATGACAATGAGCTTGGGGGTGTGTATGGGATATGCATGTTGATCCACTTGAGGCAATCAGTGAAGGCTCTTCAGAGTGACCTGGACAGACTGTCGAAGGGCTGAGGCCAGCTGTATGGCAGAGAGAGTATTTTGCCATTGGAATGGGCTGCCTGGGGAGGTGGTGGAGTTGCTGTTCCTGGAGGTGTTCAAGAGAAGACTGGATAAGGCACTTAGTGCCATGGTCTAGTTGATTGGACAGGGCTGGCTGCTAGATTGAACGGGATGATCTTGGAGGTCTCTTCCAACCTGGATGATTCTATGATTCTTTGATCCAACAAGGCCAAGAGATGGGTCCCATGCTTCAGTCACAAAAAACCCAGAAATCCTTCAGGCTTGAGGGAGAGTGGCTGGAAGGCTGCTTGGCAGAAAGTGGGGGTTGCCATCTGACTATGAATATGAGCCAGCCAAGAAGGCCAACAGCATTCTGACCTGTGTCAGAAATAGCGTGGCCAGCAGGACCAGGGCAGTGATTGTCCTCTTCTAATGGTGAGGCCACACCTTGAGTATTATATTCAGTTTTGGGTCACTCGCTACGAGAATGACTTCAAAATGCTGGAGCAAGCCCAGAGAAGGGCAACAAGGCTGGTGAGGGAGTCTTGAACACAAGTCCTGTGGGGAGCGGCTGAGGGAGATGGGGTTGTTTGGCCTGGAGAAGAGAAGGCTGAGGGGAGACCTCATCACTCTCTATAACTACCTGAATGGAGGCTGGGGCAAGGTGAGGTTGATCTCTTCTCCCAGGTAACAAGTGATAGGATGAAAGGAAATGGCCTGCACCAGGGTAGGCTTAGATTTGGCATTAGGAAATCTCTTAACTTTTTTGGTCCTGATGGAGAAGCAGGGAAGCAGGGCACTGTTTTGAAGGATCCCCTGAGCCCGAAGCTGGTGCCAGCCCCATGGTTTTGCCTCTCCATCCCTTTCTTGTGCTTGTGGCTGCAGCAGAGGAGAGCTTTACAAGGGGCTGCTGTAATATATTCTGTACCCAGATGACTTGTGCTTTTATTTTGGAAGGAAACCTCTCCTGGAATTGCTGTAAATGAGCTTGAGACACAAAATATTGTCCCAGAGCTTTCTTTATAGCCGTGATCTGGCTTAAACTGCTGCAGAGACAACACAGCCCTTTGTCAGCACTGCCCTTTTTCCTTTGCCTGTGCTTCAAAAAGGCATGTCCAAGCTGTGTTTTGCAGTTATGTCAGAGATGGCCAGAATAACCATTTCTTGCAGATCTGGCTCTGTGTGGGGTGTTCCATTGCTTGAGCCTGTGTCTGAAGAGAGCAACAAGATTTGCTTGTTTTGTTTCCTAGAAGGTAGAACCAGAACAGGCTGTGCAGGGAGGTGGTGGAGTCACCATCCCTGGAGGTGTTCACAAACCACATAGGCACTCTGGGACATGGTTCAGTGGGCATTGTGGTGTTGGCAGTCAGACTCGATGATCATAGAGGTCTTTTCCAACCTTAATGCTTCTATGATTCTAAATTAATGCCTGGAGGTGGATTAGCCTTTGCCTTCTTCGCTAGGATGCCACTGGGGAGGAAGTTTGGGAGGTGCATGAGGGATCTAGTGACTCTGACTATAGGACCACATTTTGTCATCATAGTTCCCCATAGGGAAATCACTGCACCACACAGTGTTGATATTTTAGATACTGGTCAGTTCAAGCCAGGTTGCAGCATGATAGAGGAGTAGTGGCAGTGTAAGGAGGCCATGGAGATGGTGGCTGCTGCACCTCATGTGTGGGGTGACCTCTTTGTGGCCCAGGAAGGAGAATGATGTGGGGCAGAAAGCTTCTGCCTGATAATGGAGTTCACTGTTTTCCTGACCTAAGGGCAATTGGGTAGAAAGCTTGGCTAGGAATGGCTCATCATAAGACTGTCATCAGTTGGTTTAAGTCAATACCAATTACAAGGTTATTAATTAAAAAAATGTGACTGGTGTGAATAATGATTGTAACCCTTTATTTTCCGGGCAGTCACACTGCCTACATCTGGTGTGAATTAGAGCTCTTCACTTGCTCTCTTAAATATGTGTCTGAAGTGTCATATTAATAGTAACATCTTTTGAAGTACCAAGACTGACTTTTTTTTTTCTAATGAATTGCTTTCTCCTGCCTCCAGGAATCTTCCCTGGCTCAAGACTCCCTGTTCATTCATTTTCCACTGTCTGAGAAAACATTAGAAGTCTCTTAAGCACAGCCCATCATGAAAGGGTGAATGTTCAATCAGGCATGGAAACCCGCCTGATGTCATTTCTTGTTCCCAAGAAAGTTTTCTGGTGCTCCACTAAAATGTTCCCATGCTTTCATCTGTGGGAAAGAGATATTGGAGTGGTCACCGTCCTTTTCTGGCATCAAGATAAGAGCTTTTGTGTGAGTTTTCTCCTGTGGTCAGCCTCCTGACTGTCTAGTGGTCATGTTCTGGAGGAGTGAGCTTGAAGCTGACTGGTCTACAGGAGAACGGGAGTGTTTGCTCAAGCAATTACTGTGTTAGACTTGTGCCTCTGATGAGTTTCCAAGGTGGCCTGGTTGGATCATTTTCTACGTTTGCAGAGGGACAGAGTCTGTATAGAGAGAGTGATGAAAGGGCTACTCGTTCACTGGTGCTTGCCTGGTGAAGTGGGGCTTTAATCTAGCAGTGCCTTGTTTCCTATTTGCACCTCAGGCACGAGCTGAAGTGCTGCCTGGCTTTGGTTTATGGGTCACCAGCCAAACTTGGGAGACATCTCCAAAATGAGAGTACCTCTGTCTCAACACCTCTTGTCTCTCTGTACCTCTAAGGCAAACTAGGCAGCCTTACAGTGCTGTTCAGCTATGCTAGGAAAAAAAACACAGTTCCCCCCCATGCTGACACACAACTTCATGGATCTGGGGGCATGAATCCTCCTCAGGGATGCACGTAGCCCTGGCTCCATCACTGCTGGGCAGGACAGATGTGAATCCACGTGCATCAGTGACGCAGGCAAACTGGATTTGGCCAGCTGCCGGGGCTTTGAATGCTCATTTTGTGGGAGGGAGGGAAGGAGGACAAGAGGGGAAAACCTGCCCTCTGCCTGTTCCTGTTGCTGTGGAGCCTGGGGAGGGAGGGGGACCTGCAAGCAGAGGAGGAGCTGGGGCCAGACTACTGCTTTGCCAGGAGGTCCATTTGCTGTTTGGTGGCAGAGACATTATATTGTAAGGCCAACACGCATGAGCCCAGCTGGAGCTATTTGTCCTTTTGCTGCGTCTGACGGATTTGCATATGCCTGTGTGTGTCTGTGTGGCATTGTTTTTCCATACTGTGTCTTTGAGTAATAATCTCCTCCAAGGTTACAGAGATATCGTTTGTCAGGCAAGCCGACAGAGCTCTTTCTTACTACGGGATTACATAAGAGAACAGAGGCTTTATTACCATTTTAGGATGTATTAGCATTGTGGATTATTTCCATAGAGACTGAGCACAGCAGCAGCCTTCACTCTGGGCTCCCTTGTCCTCCCACTCCCACTATCTCTTAGTTGTAAAAAATAATATTCATCAACAAGTAAATAAGCAGGAAGTGTCCTGTGAAGACCGGTCCATGGTCAGTGGTGTGCATGGAAGGCTGACATGAGTGCCAAAAGTTCATCACAAGACTGTAGACAGAAAGAGGGATTTGGAAAAGATGATGCTGTTTAGCCTGGAGGGGATCTTATCAATGCTTGTCAATATCTAAAGGGTGGAGGCCATGAGAATGGGACTGGACTCTTCTCAGTGGTATCCAGTGATAGGATAAGGGGAAATGGGTGCAAACTGGAACACAGGAGGTTTCATTTGAACTTTATTTTGAGAGTGCTGAAGAATTGGTCCATGCTGCCCAGAGAAATTGTGGAGTCTCCTTCCCTTGAGACTTTGAAAATTGTCCTGAATGTGCTGCTGTGCAACCTGGTGTAGGTGAACCTGCACTAGCAATGACGTTGGACTAGATGATCTCAGAAGGTCCTTGGCCACCTCTACTGTTCTATGATTCTATTCAAAACAGCAAGAAAGGTATTCAAAGAATCATAGAAGCAACCATGTTGGAAGAGACCTCCAAGATCATCTAGTCCAACCTAGCACCCAGCCCTGGCCCATCAACTAGACCATGGCACTGAGTGCCTCAACCAGGCTTTTCCTCAACACCTCCCTGGGCAGCCCATTCTAATGCCAATCACTCTGTCTAGCAAGAACTTCCTCCTAACATCCAGCCTATGCCTCCCCTGGCACAACTTGAGGCTGTGTCCCCTTGTGTTGCTGGTTGCCTGCAGAAGAGACCAACCCCACCTGGCTACAGCCTCCCTTCAGGTAGTCGCCCCTTGTGTTGCTGGTTGCCTGGCAGAAGAGACCAACCCCACCTGGCTACAGCCTCCCTTCAGGTAGTTGTAGACAGCAATGAGGTCACCTCTGAGCCTCCTCTTCTCTAGGCTAAACATCCCCAGCTCCCTCAGCCTCTCCTCACAGGGCTGTGTTCCAGGCTCCTCACCAGCTTTGTTGCCTTTCTCTGGACACATTCCAGTATCTCAACATCTCTCTTGAATTGAGGAGCCCAGAACTGGACACAGTCCTTTATTCCTGCTCATTTATGTGTCTTCTTGGGAGGCTAGGCAGAGTGGCTGTTCCTGCCTTGGTCATTCATTGCTTGTGGGATCATGGCAGGTCAGGTCAATGCTTTGTGTCTTAGTTTAACAGCCTGTACAATGGTGTGTGTGTGTGCAGTAATTGTACTGGGGTATTCTGTTGGCCAGAGTAATTCATGAGCTAATGATGTATTCACAGCGTCTTTTCTGTGACAAAGGCAGATCCCCAAACAGCTGTTTTCTGCTGGCTGTGCATCTTTTGAGCTACCAATAAAGAAGTATGGAGCATTGCTGTAAATAAACAGAACTGCACATTCCTCCCTTGGATAAGCATTTTGCAATACATTTAAGTCTGGTATTTCCAATGTGCACAGTAACCAGGCAGTGGTGGGAACTCCTCCATGGATGGACTAGCAGGGGATATTTTAAGTCTTTTCTCTTTTCTATCAAAACTGGCAGAGAGCAGGGATATTCTTTCTGAACAGAAGAGTCCTGCATTTGGGGAGGAATAATAAACTCCACCAGTACAGGCTGGGAGGTGATCTTCTGGAGAGCAGTAGTAGTCCCGAGGAGAGGGACCTGGGGGTCTTGGTGGTTAACAAGTTAACTATGGCACAGCAGTGTGCCCTTGTGGCCAAGAAGGCCAATGGGATCCTAGGGTGTACTAGTAGTGTGTCCAGCAGATCATGGAAGGTTCCTCCCCCTCTGCTCTGCCCTGGTGAGACCTCATCTTGAATACTGTGTTCAGTTTTGGGCTCCCCAGTTTAAGAGGGACAGGGATCTGCTGGAGAGGGTCCAGCAGAGGGCTATGAGGATGATTAGGGGACTGGAGGGCACTCCTTATGAGGAGAGGCTGAGGGACCTGAGGCTGTTTAGTCTGGAGAAGACTTGGAGGGGATTTGATAAATGTTTCTAAGTATCTGAAGGCTGGACAGGAGTGGAGGACAGGCTCTGCTCACTTGCTCCCTGGGATAGGACAAGGAGCAATGGGTGTAGGTTACAGCAAAAGAGATTCCGCCTCAACACAAGGGGGAAATTCTGAACTGTAAGGGTCACATAGCACTGGAACAGGCTCCCCAGAGACATTGTGGTGTCTCCTTCTCTGAAGACTTTCAAAGCCTGTCTGGCTGTGTTCCTCTGTGATCTGTGTTAGATAGTATTGTCCTGCTCTGGCAGGGGAGTTGGACTTGACGATCGCCTTGGGTCCCTTCCAACCCCTAACATCCTGTGATCCTGTGAACAGGTCTAGAGGATTGCTCAGCTGTACAATCTAGAAGCCAGCTTTCTCCTTCCGGCTGTGCCTCTGCTATAGCACAAAGCACTGGCTTTTCTCATGGCCTGGCAGACAAGGAAAAGAATTTTTTTGGCTTTCATCTATAATGGAGATGTCCATTATGTGAAGCAGTTCACAGTGAGTCTTGAGCTGCATTGTGTAGAGCTGATAGTGGAGAGACACCATGGCCAAATTCACTGGTGAGTGATTAGTCACCAGATCTGGAAGGAATTGTTTGTTTCACCTCTTGCTCGGTCTTTTCAGAGTTCATAAATCATCTAATTAGTGATTCTTCTCCTGATGCTGCTCATCTGTTACCTGTAATATGAAAACTGTACTAGTAACTCGCAGCTTAGGGAGCACCTGATATGTTTGCACCACTGTCGTATGTCAGAACTATCCCTCAGGGCCAGTCATACAAGAGAGTCAGCTAACTGCATCTGAGAAAAAGCCTACCAGCTCTGTTTCTTGGCTGCTTTGATGTGATTCAGAGAAACCTGGACAAGCTGGAGAGTTGGGTAGATGTGAACCTCATGAAGGTCAACAAGGGCAAGTGTAGAATCCTGCACCTGGGGAGGAACAACCCCATCTACCAGCCCAGGTGAGGGCCTGACCTGCTGGAAAGCAGCTCTGCAGAGGAGAACTTGGGAGTGCTGGTGGACAAGTTAACTATGAGCCAGCAACGTGTCCTGGTGGCCAAGAAGGTCAACAACGTTCCGGGGTGCATTGAGTGTGGCCAGCACATTGAGGGAATTTCTCCCCTCCCCTCTGCTCTGCCCTTCTGAGATACCACAGTATTACGTCCAGTTGTGGGCATCCCAGTTCAAGAGGGACAGGGACATACTGGAGAGAGTACTATGAAGTGCCACAAAGATGATGAGAGGACTGAAGCTTCTCATAGGAGAAGCCTGGGAAAGAGCAGACGGAGAGGGGAACCTTATCAGTGCTTGTCAGTAACTAAAGGGTGGAGGTCAAGAGGAAGGGAATGGGCTCTATTTCATTGGTGCATAGTGGTAGGATGAGGGGCAATGTGTACAAACTAGAACACAGGAAGTTTCCTCTGAACTTAATGAAAAGCTTCTTTCCTTGGAGGGTGCCAGAGCTCTGAACTGGGCTGCCCAGAGAGGTTGTGGAGTCACTTTCTCTGGAAACTTTCCAGACCTGGCTGGACATGTTCCTGTGCAACCAGATCCAGGCAAACTTGCTTTATCAGGGGTGATGGGCTAGGCAATCTTTGGAGGACACTTCTGTGTGATTCTGCATGTGATTCTGTTTGGACCTGTCGCCTGATGGGAGCTGTACGTGCACAATTCTCCCCTATCAGTGACAGCCACAGGCTTCAGTTAGCAAATACACTCTAGTGGAAAAAACAGACCTCTGCAGAAGAGATGCTTTCTACAGGAAGAACAAGAGCCAACTAGAAATTCAGCCATTCCTGAGTAACTTGTTGAAAAAAGACGGGGAACTTGTGGTTGCTGGAGATGGGGTAGGAAGCTGCTATTCAGTTCTGCAAGAGCTTTAATGGGAGGGAACACAAATGAATTACTGGACACCTTGGAAACCACAGAATCACAGAATCAACCAGGTTGGAAGAGACCTGCAAGTTCATCCTGGCCTGTATCAGTGTGGCCAGTAAGACAAGGGATGCTATTCTTCCCCTGGACTCAACACTGGTCAGGCCACACCTTGAGTCCTGTGTCCAGTTCTGGGCTTCTCAGGTCAGGCGAGATGTTGAGATACTGGAATGTGTCCAGAGAAGGGCATCAAAGCTGGTGAGAGGCCTGGAGCACAGCCCTGTGAGGAGAGGCTGAGGGAGCTGGGGGTGTGCAGCCTGGCGAAGAGGAGGCTGAGGGCTGACCTCATTGCTGTCTACAACTATCTGAAGGGAGGTTGTAGCCAGATGGGGGTTGGCCTCTTCTGCCAGGCAACCAGCAAGAGAACAAGGGGACACAGTCTCCTTGTGTCACCCCAAGAGTGGGTGAGGCACTTAGTGCCATGGTCTAGTTGACTGGCCAGGGCTGGGTGCTAGGTTGGACTGGATGACCTTGGAGGTCTCTTCCAACCTGGTTGGATCTATTATTCTATGTTTCTTTGTTAGACACTTTTTCTTTATTTAACACAGGGTTTGAGCGTTCTGTGTATGGTCTATATTTGTCATACCTCCAAGAGCTGCATTATTGGCAAAAGTGTTTGTGCTTCAGTCTGTGAAATGAAAAGAATTATTCACCTCTGGGAAAATTATATGGTATTTAGTGGTCTGAACTGCCCTCTGCATGGGCTTGCCTCTCTGTTGAGACCCTCTGTGCCTGAATTTGATGCCTTGAGTAGGCAGCGTGACTGCTCTTCCACATGACTTCCAGGGTCACATGTATTGCTCATAGCGTGGAAAGGAGAAAAGAGAAGCTGAGCCTTCCGTCTCAGATAAGCACCCCTATTTCAGAGCTGTCCTCCCTTGCCAGTTACACTGACACAAAAATTTCCATTTGTGGCACCAAATTTGTCTTGTGGCAAAGAGAAAAACACCCTTTGACTTATAAATTGAGCCCATTTAACAAGGAACAGCACAGAAGGAGTCATTATTAATAATTATTTGCATAACAATGTCCTTTCTTCCATAAATCTCACAAAGCTGGGCAAACATGAATTAATTCAACCTTAAACTACCCACATGGGAGGACGCAAAGTATCATTATCCACATGAACAGTTTCTTTGCATGATTTTACTAATTATAGTATAGCACTTAGGTGTTGTTATATGTGCTGTATAAGATGGTAAATAACATTTTACAGAGAGGAACAAAGGACGTTTCTTACCTGATCCAGCACACAGTGCTATACTGCCTCCAGCAATGGGGAGAATTACTCCAGCAGAAGGTGGAGGAAATGGATCATCAATGGGCAGGACAGCCAGAGCTATAAATAGGTGAAATACCTTGCCTAAACACTGCTAAATCGGGCTTGTTGGAGAGCTGGATATAGATAGGAATTCAGGTTGCACACCTCCCATCATACCAGAACTTGGTCCTGGCAAGGTGGTGTAATGCAACCTTCCCAAACAGGCTGAGCTCTTCTGGTAGCACTGCCTGTGGTGGTTTGGGTGTCCCTCGCCCCCCACACTTTAGAAGTCATCCAGACTAGACTCAGCTGGCTCTGAAAATATGAATGAAGCTTGTATTTACAGCTAGCACAATATACAAGCAGATATTTACAGTATATACAGTTATATACAGAAATATACAAGGTAAAAGGTAATACAGAAACACAACTCCCTTCCCAGAAACCTGAGTCCCCAGGACGGGCTCTCAGCCACCCCCTCACCGTCCCCCTACCCCTCTCAACCTTACCCCAGTCCCAAGGAAGAATGGAGGTTCAGCCAGAGGGGTTAAGAAGCAAAGGTGAATCAGCTAAAGCAAATGGAGGGTGAGGTTAGAGAGTAAGATGGAGTTCAGCCAGCAGCCCCAAGCTCCCCAGCAGGCCAAGAGCCCAGAGCAAAGTGAGCAAGTAACTTTATGTTTTGCTTTTTATTCTAATACATCTCAGCAAGACTGTGAGGGAAGTAGACATCACCATTGTTTTTATTTCACAGCCTATGATCGAGTCCTTCTCACCAAAACATTCTAGCTAGGCTCAAACTAGCACACTGCCTTAAGATGTTAACTGCACTGAACCAGTGCAATATGGGAACGCTGCCTTCTTTATGATGCTTTGAGCATTAAGGTTACAGCTACTGCCTCAAAGGCCTGGGGAAGGCGCACTGAAATATTTCCAGCCACTTGGGAACCTGTGGGTACTCCTCTTTCCTGGCATCTGAGGCTTCCAGCAAGGCCTTTGCCATCCTTTTTCCCCTGCTAGGCTTCATGGAAAAAAGCTGGCTCTAGGTTTTTCTGAGGACAGCCCAGCAACTGGGCATGGCAGTGTCTGAAATAAATATAGTTTTGGAGGAGAGTTCATTTCCCCTGAATTAATGCAGCCTGACACAGAGAGCAGGAGCATGTGCCATCTGGTCAGATCTGCCTTGATTTTGTGAACAAGGGGGAGGGTAACTGATACTTTTATGAACCGCGGTTGCTGCACAGGCGAAAACAGTAATCCCCTAGGTACTGAAAATGTGAGATGCTAATCTGAAATTAAAATGGGCAAACGTGCACAGGCCCAGTAAGGTCTTGAAGGTCAAAACCTTGTTCTCTAAGGAAATGAACTTCATTTTTTTTCTTTTTATCTCGAGGAGCCCTGGGCACAGCCATGTAAGTCCCTCAATTTAATAGGAGGTGGTGGGGTAGCGTGCTGCTCTTCTATTTCAGAGCCAAGCTCGTTCCCTTTGCGAGCAGAGTGTAATGTCATTTCCTTCCTTGCTCTCGTGAAGTATGTGTATTCCCTACGGAGATTTCACTCCTGTGTTACCCATCCGTGTCCCCTGCCCCACCTCAAGCCCTGCTTTGCCATTGCTGCTGTAAAAATTGGGCTGGAGGGTGTCCCTCTGATTCCTCCCCAGCTAGAGACCATGCATCTCATTCCACTCTTGCCTGTAGTCCTGCTGAGTACGTAATGAAATGGCCAAATTCTGTAATCAAATGGTCAAATTCTGTGGATTCTCCCCAGGAGTGAGTCAGAAACCATTCAGTGGTGTATTGTAACGTGAGCTGTGGTGGTGGGGACCCTGGAAGAGATCCTCATCTCTTTCCTTGTGCTGCCCATGAGAGCAGAGCTTACATGTTCATCATGAGCAGTGGGTGAAGATTCTGCACAAGCTGCTGGAGAGTTCAAGACGGTTGTGTGCGCCCCATGACAGTGGCTAGGAAGTCATGGTTCACTGTGACTTTGGTACAGGAGGCCAGCCGTGCTGGCCTTAATTTAGCAGAGAATGGCTGAGTAACCCAGAGGCATGTGTAAGGCAGGGACAGAAAGTGTTTGCCTTGTTTTCCTAACAAAATTGTTCTCTGGCTGTGTGCCTTCCAGATTTTCAGTTGTCATCCTGTGGTACAAAATAGCAACGAAGCCTCTGAAGCTTCTCTGCAAATTAGGCAAGGCAAATCTGGAGTGCCACCAACAGCAAGGGGGGAGGGTAAGGAGGTGGTAAAAAGCTGCTTTTATATGTAGCAAAGCTATGGGACGATGTGTTGAGGGGCTCGGTGAGATGCAGGTAACAAGTAACCATCTCCTTATTTCCCTGATGTTTATAGTGCTGACTCAGAAGGAAAACCTGCGAGCCTTTCTTGTGCGCTGAGGATGAAAGAGAGGTGTGGGCTAACAAAGCATAAAACAAATCAGGGTGCAGGAGCAACAACTGCAATCATTGCATTTCTTCTGAGGAAGTTTGCACACATGCATGCCAGAAGCCCTTGCCATCATTAGGCTATCAGAGGACTAGGGGGAATGGAACAAAGCTGCAGGTGGGGAGATTCAGACGGGAGGTGAGGAGGAAGTTGTTCATCATGAGAGTGGTGAGAGCCTGGCATGGGTTTCCCAAGGAGGTGGTTGAGGTCCCATCCCTGAAGGTGTTTAAAGTCAGGTTGGATAAGGCTCTGGCCAGCCTGCTCTAGGGCAGGGTGTCCCTGCCCATGGCAGTGGGGTTGGACCTTGTGGTCCCTTCCAACCCTGACTGATTCTATGACTCGGGAATGAGTTTCCCTGAAATACAACCCCACATCTCCCACCTAAGGGAGCGATTTGTCTGCTGCTATTAGGTCTTCACTTGCTGTTGTTGGTTCAGTGCTTTGGTGTGCAAGCTTCTCTAAAGATCTTGTATTTGTCTTCCCCCAGCCCTCCTCATCTGCCTTCTTGGAAAGGAAATATCTGTGAACCCAGGGAACTTTAAAAATACCTCTTCTCTTTTACCCTTTTTCCTTTTGCTCCCAACCTTGATTTTGTTTCTGGACCAGAATGCCTGATAAAAATAATGCAAAGGGCTTTTATTTATATTTGGCTAGGAGCTGACCAGATGCCCTAGCCTGTGAAACAACCACCATCTGTTGATTGTAATCATGAGGCAAAAGCCAAAAGCCTGGAAGGTTTTTTTTCAATGATGTATTCAAAGAACTACAGCTTGACTTTTCTGAATAAAATCCAAAGCTTCTGCTTTGGGTCAGGCCTTTCTTCTTTTTATTTTCCTCCTTTTAATACATCCCCACATGCTGAATGCCTATGAGTAGCTTTGCGATTCATTCCTTCCTTATCTGAAGCAATCTGGCTTTACACTTTCTGGGTTTTTGGTTTTGGTTGGTTGTTTTTCATTGCTGTCTGAGAAGGTTGCAACATTGCTGTGCCCTGGTGCATTGCTTCCATCCTCTGCAGCTTGACTTTTCTGAATAAAAAAACAAAGCTTCTGCTTTGGGTTAGGCCTTTTTTCTTTGCACTTTCTGGGTTTTTGGTTGGTTGTTGTTTTTCACTGCTGTCTGAGAAGGTTGCACCAGGGCACAGCAATTGCTTCCATCCTCTGCAGCTTGACTTTTCTGAATAAAACCCAAAGCTTCTGCTTTGGGTCAGGCCTTTCTTCAATTTTTTTTTTTCCCTTTTAAGACATCCCCACATGCTGAATACCTATGAATAGCTTTGCTATTCATTCCTTTCTTATCTGAAGCAGTTTGGCTTTACACTTTCTGCGTTTTTGGGTTTGGTTGGTTGTTGTTTTTTCACTACTGTCTGAGAAGGTTGCAACATTGCTGTGCCCTGGTGCATTGCATCCATCCTCTGCAGCTCAGCGCTCCTGTGGGGAACATGCTGGTCTGAGGTCCCAGGGAGCTTCTTCTCTCCCTCTTTTTGTCTTTCTGACATCTTGCCATTCTTACATCAGTCAAAGATGTCTCTGAGGAAGAAGGACAATGGCAAATATTGCAGGTGCAGGGAGAATCAATAATTCATTTAATCATAAATTAATAAATGATGATGCTGCTTGGGGAGAAGGGGAGGAAAAGAAAGAACATTAATAAAGTGGCTTCCAGATCAATTCTACCATTCTCAGAGACCGAAGAAAGGCTCCAGAGGACCTGAACTTGATAATTGTCAAGTTCTGTAGGATTCCCTCACTACCATCACTGCTGCTTCTCGGGTTTAATTCTGTGGTATGGCTGTTACCTGCCCCTCTCTCCTGTGGAACCTGCTGCAGAACTTTGGTATTTGCAAGTTACAGAGCAAAATGCCTCTGGGTGGGGCAAGTGAGCTATGCAGAAGTTTTTTTTATGCTTGCTGGATAAAAGTATTGCAGTTCATGAATTAATCTTGACCTGCATTAAGAGTAAGACAGGTCTTCAGTACAAGCCCCTAAAAAGCTAAACTTGCTCTTCTGGCACCATGGCATGTCACTGGGTATTGTGACACAGGGTGACCTGGGTACACGTAACACTGTGCAGTTTAGCCTTGCCCAAAATACATGGAGGACAATGACCATAGGCATTCCACCTGCTTAAGACTATAGCAGATCAAGGCAGGGCAAGCCAGGATTTAACCATCAGAAAATGAGGAATGAATATAATGAGGATGTTGAGTGTATTAACCTCCAAAAGACATCTCTCAAGCAGGTAATGCCCATTCATTTCAGGAAGTGGACAAAGACTCTGAAAGTCCCTCTCACAGTACTCCTTCATCCTCTGGAAAGGGATATAGCAGGTGGAAAAACCTGCCACCAAACAGCAGTGCTTTCCAGTACTTCCTTATCCTATCTGTCCTTCCCCATGCCTGCAGTAGCACAGACCTTCTGCAGCAGCTTAGATGAAGGTCCTCAGGGCTGCTGAGCACTATTTACTCTTGTTTTCTTTTCTTAAGTAACAGACATGGACATTTCTTGACTTGGGGGTTGGATATGTTTTGTTCTTGTAGGACCTTAAGGATCTTCCTCCTCCTTGGATTTAGTGCTTTGTGAGTATACCTGCCATTTGGGCTGACTTACATTTTAATGAAAGATAGAAATGATCATTTTTGTCACTGCCCAGGACAATTCAGGTCTGTTTATGCAGTATGGTAGCACTTAGAAGAATTTAAGTGCTGTGCCTGTCTTCCAGGCTTAGTATGGTCAGCAGACAACTGGAAACATACTCTCACTAGGGACTGGAGGTCTTTACTACCATGAGGGTTATTATCTTTATTATCACAAGGATGATCAGAGGGCTAGGGCACCTCTGCTATAAGGACAGACTGAAAGAGTTGGGGCTGTTCAGGTTGGAGAAGAGAAGGCTCCCAGGTGACCTTCTTGTGGCCTTACAATATCTGAAGGGGGGCTACAAAAAAGCTGGGGAGGGACGTTTTAGGCTATCAGGTAGTGACAGGACTAGGGGGAATGGAGCAAAGCTGCAGGTGCGGAGATTCAGACTGGCCGTGAGGAGGAAATTGTTCAGCATGAGAGTAATGAGAGCCTGGAAAAGGTTGCCTAGGGAGGCAGCTGAGGCCCTGTCCCTGGAGGTGTTTAAAGCCAGGCTGGATGAGGCTTTGGCCACCCTGATCTAGGGTAAGGTGTTTTTTCTAACCCTGACTGATTCTATGAGTATTCATTTTTATATCTCTGTATTAATATTGGTAATGAATAGAGGAATTAGAGTCTTAGTATCTGTTTTACGTAACTATGCATGTTGCTAATGGACATAAGATTATCCAGAGCTGCTGAAGCACTGGACAATGCTGCTCTGCCTCAGCAGTGGTTTGAATCCTTGCCAGTGCTCATACACCGGGTAAAGTGTCTGCTTTTTCTAAAGAGAAATAAATGAGAGAACAAGGTAGTGCAACCAAGATTCCTGCTGGAGCCTGGGAGCTGAGGTCTCAGGTAGCACAAAGACTAAGAGAGGGGGAAAAGGGAAAGGCAACAAGGCTGGTGAGGGATCTTGAACACAAGTCCTGTGAGAAGAGGTTGAGGAAGCTATGGTTGCTCAGTCTGGAGAAGAGGAGGTGGAGGGGAGACCTTATCGCTCTCTACAGCTACCTGAGAGCAGACTGTAGTGAGGTGGGATTCAGACTCTTCTCCCAGGTGATAGGATGTGAAGAAATGGCATCAAGTTGTACCAGGGAAAGTTTAGATTTAGATATTAGAAAAAATTTCTTCACTGCACTTGTCATTGGGCATTGGAACAGGCTTCTCAGGGAAGTGGTGGAGGGGTTTAAGAAATGTTTGGTACTTAAGAGGTGAGGTGCTTAGGGACATCGTCTAACAGTTGCATACATGGAGACATTAGGGTTGTGGTTGGACTCAATGATCTTATGGAGTTTTTCAACCAGGCAATTCTATGATTTCCAAAATGCTCCTGCTATTTTCTGTGCCCATTCTTTCCTTTCTGTTGAGTTACTTCTAACTTTCACTGATGCAGAAGCAGAACCAGGCCAAACTTATTTCCTGATATTGCAGAATTGTAGAATTGTTTCTCTTGGAAGAGACCTTTAAGATGTAACATCCAAACAATCTTCTCTCCCCACCCTGCCCCCGGCTGCCCTTTTTATTTCTAGTTTGATCTCATAATTAATAGTTATTATCTCTTCCAATTCATAGAATCATAGAATTGAGCAGGTTGGAAGAGACCTCCAAGATCATCCAGTCCAACCTAGCACCCAGCCCTATCCAGTCAACTAGACCATGGCACTAAGTGCCTCAGCCAGGCTTTCCTTCAACAACTCCAGGGGCGGCAACTCCATCACTTCCCTGGGCAGCCCATTCTAATGCCAATCACTCTCTCTGGCAACAACTTCCTCCTAACATCCAGCCTAGACCTCCCCTGCCACAACTTGAGATTGTGTCTCCTTGTTCTGTTGCTGGTTGCCTGGCTGGAGAGACCAACCCCCACCTGGCTACAGCCTCCCTTCAGGTAGTTGTAGACAGCAATGAGGTCAGCCCTGAGCCTCCTCTTCTCCAGGCTGCACACCCCCAGCTCCCTCAGCCTCTTCTCACAGGGTTGTGTTCCAGGCCTCTCACCAGCTTTGTCACCCTTCTCTGGACACGTTCCAGCATCTCAACATCTCTCTTGAATTGAGTCGCCCAGAACTGGACACAGCACTCAAGGTGTGGCTTGACCAGTGCTGAGTACAGGGGAAGAATATGCTTCCTTGTCCTCCGGGCTACACTGTTCCTGATCCAGGCCAGGATGCCATTGGCTCTCTGGGCCACTTGGGCAAATTCTGCAGTATTCACGTTTTACAGTTTACTTCCTTGGGGTTGTTCCTCAATAAGCTGTACACATTTAACCCTTAGTCTTATGGGCTCCTCACTTCAAGAGAACATGTCCAGAGAAGGGCGACGAAGCTGGTGAGTGGCCTGGAACACAGCCCTATGTTCAAGAATAGACTGGCTGAGGCACTTAGTGCCATGGTCTAGTTGACTGGCCAGGGCTGGGTGCTAGGTTGGACAGGATGATCTTGGAGGTCTCTTCCAACCTGGTTGATTCTATGACTCTATGATTCCATGTCTGTTTAACAGCTGTCTCTGTTTTTTTGTGGCTTTTTTTTTTGTTGTTGTTGAGTTTGCTGCTTATTTATTGCTGATGAGAAAATGATGACGATGGAATGAGTCCTTGGGCTAGTTATCATTGAAATGGCACAGAAACTCTTTTGTCCCTCCCTTTGCTGTAATGGGATGCCTCTATGTTCACCAATCAAAACTTCCAGAGCCTGTTTTGCTAATAGAACACATCAATATTTTTTATTTACACTCTTCCGTAACCTCCAGTTTCAAAGAACAAAACAGCTTCTCTGTTTTCTCCCTCTTGCTGAGCATCCATCTTTTGGATTATTGCACTCCAGGGACATTACCTGCATTTTTCTATTTTGTTTGCTTCAGCTCGTGGCTTCAATGAGTCTAAATTCAATCATGCTCTGTCCCGCTCATGCTTCTCTCTGCTTTAACTTTTGGACCATTGCCCACACATGCTTAATTTTAAGGAGCTCTGTGTTCATTGAGAGCCTGTTTCTTTGTCTTCGATTATATTTGCAATTTCTCTTTAGGGTGTCAGCTTCAAATTTCATGGGCAGTTAGTGTTGGTTTCCTGTGACACTGGTTTAATAAGACTGGCATGGATACAAACCCTTTGGCACATCATTTGTGATTTCCCAGTCCAATAAAGTGTATTTTCTTTTGGTATCTCTAACTAGTTGGGTTTTTTGATCTGTGGGCTGTTGATCCTGGTCAAATTGACATAGTGGGGCAATGCCAAATCCTTCACTTTCCTAAAGCTTCGAATTCCCTTTACTGCCTGTGGTGGTTTGGGTGTTACCTGCCCCCNACACACACTAAAGAAAACCACCCAGACTAGACTCAGCTGATCTGGGAATTGAATGAAGCTTTATACTTACAGCTTAGCACACTATACAAGCAGGTATTTACAATCTATACAGAAATAGGCAGGTTAAAAAGTAATACAGAAACATGACAGCCCTCCCAGAAACCAGAGTCCCTAGGAGGGGCTCCAACCACCTTTCCACCTTATTCCCACTCCTATACCTTATCCCAGACTTTGCCTTATATTCAAGGTGAGTTTGGAGAATCGGCCAGGGGGGTTAGGAAGCAGATGGATTAGTTACACAGAGAGCAGGTTAGAGAGAGAAATAGTGCAGCCCCAAAGCCAGAGAGCAACTCTGTTGTCTATGTTTATGTTCTTGTTTTTATAGACCTCAGCAAGCCTAGGAGTGCAGCAGACATCACCATTGTTTCCTTTTTACAGCCTATAGTCTAATTCTTCTCACCTAAATATTCTATCCAGGCTCATACTAGCACACTGCCTTTCCTCTGAGTACCAGTCGTGGACATTTATGAAAAAGCAAAAGCCTCTCACTTGTATCTTGCATGTGATTTTATTCTTTAGATTCTTAATGACCCCTTCATATTAGTTTCATTATTTCAGTAGGGAAGAGCTATCGACTTGGAATTAAACATTGCCAGCTCTGTTCCTTATTGAAAATCTTTATTGTGTTTGCTTTTTCGCCTGGTTTTGTGGAGCCTTCTTAGCTCAATGTAAATTGTCAGATTATTTTTCAGTGGGATAATATGTTTGTCAATGCCTTGCCATAACAAATTAGGCTCCTGATCCTGCATACATTTACGCAGGTGCTCATATGTATAGATTGCTTAGTGGTCAGTCACGTATTCATCCTGTTGAAGTGGAAAATCATACTTAAAACTAAAAAAAACAAAGTGTTTTTTTCTGGTTTAAGTTTTAGAATGTTGTTGCCTTTATTTGGTTTGTGGAGACACCATCCTTCAAGTTACTTATGCTTATTCAACCTTTCTCAACACATCTGCCTCCACCTTAGAATCATAGAATCAGTCAGGGTTGGAAGGGACCAAAGGGATCACAGAATCATATTAATCATAGGATCAAGCAGGTTGGAAGAGACCTCCAAGATCATCCAGTCCAACCTAGCACCCAGCCCTATCCAGTCAACTAGACCACGGCACTAAGTACATCATCCACTCTTTTATTGAACACCTCCAGGGATGGCAACTTCACCACCTCCCTGGGCAGCCCATTCCAATGCCAGTCACTCTCTCTGGCAACAACTTCCTCCTAATATCCAGCCTGGACCTCCTCTGATGCAACTTGAGACTGTGTCCCCTTGTTCTGTTGTTGGTTGCCTGGCAGAAGAGACCAACTATCACCTGGCTATCATCTAGTTCCAACCTTTCTGCCATTGGCAGGGACACCCTATTCTAGAGCAGGCTGCCCAGAGCTTCATCCAGCCTGGCCTTAAACACCTCCAGGGATGGGGCCTCAACCACCAACCTGGGCAACCCATTCCAGGCTCTCACCACTCTCATGCTGAAGAACTTCTCAACAGACAACTGAAAAGGAGGAGGATCTGTTGGTGGATGAGAAAGAGGTGGCAGAATAGTGAAGAAAACCACTACAAGATCAGTGCCATTCACAGGAACCACTGCCAGACCACGAGCATCCATGCTCACCACTGCCTCATTGGCCAGAGGAGGCACACTGTCAGGGCACCCATGCGGCTTGCCCTGTCACTTGAGCTTGTCACCAGCACTGCTGCTTCTACCACTGCT
>WAAF01019981.1:1431-31513 GCA_013400475.1 Tricholaema leucomelas
GTGACAAGAAGATGTGGATTAAATCAACCTTCTCTCAATGCAAAGCTTAGTCCAGAGCAGGCCACAAAGATTGAGAGGGCTGCAGCAGCTCTGCTATGAGGACAGGCTGAGAGAGTTGGGGCTGTGCAGCCTGGAGAAAGGAGACCTCTCTCTTCCAGGAGACCTCAGAGTGGCCTTGCAGTATCTGAAGGGGGCTGCAGGAGGGCTGGGGAGGGACTATTGTAATGAGAGGATGAGGAGGAATGGGTTTGAAGTGGCAGAGGGGAGATTCAAACTAGATGTCGGGAAAGGGTTCTTTGCAGTGAGGGTGGTGAGAGACTGGCACAGGTTGCCCAGGGAGGTTGTGGAGCACAGAAGCACAGAATGGGATCTTTGATCTCTGAAGGCTTTCCAGGCCTGTCTGGATGTGTTCCTGTGTGCCCTGAGCTAGATTGTCTGGTCCTGCTGTGGCAGGGGGGTTGCACTGGATGACCTCTGTGGGTCCCTTCCAACCCCTGACATCCTGTGAGCCTGAGAGCCTGTGAACTGAATGCAGTACTCCAGGTGGGGTCTCAGCAGTGCAGAGCAGAGGGGGAGGATCACTTCCCTTGCCCTGCTGCCCACTTGGGTCTCAACAACCCTATGCAACTTTAAAGGCATTGGGCAGTGGCTGGAATGGTGCCCGGCAGACAAAGACCTGAAGGGGAGGTGTAGTCAGGTAGGGGTCAGGCTCTGCCACCAGGCAACTTGTGCCAGGACAGAAGGGCATGGCCTGAAGCTGTGCCAGGGAAGGATTAGGTTGGATGTTAGGAGGCACTTCCTGATGGAAAGGGGAATTAGAGACTGGAATGGGCTGCCCAGGGAGGTGGTGGAGTTGCTGTGCCTGGAGGTGTTTGAGGCAAGCTTGGCTGTGGCACTCAGTGCCATGGTCTGGTGGCTGTGGTGATGTTAGGTGCTAGGCTGTGCTGGATGATCCCAGAGCTCTATTCCAGCCTCAATAATGCTGTGATGATTCCATATGCTTGGCCTAAGTTTTCCCCTCATGAGTGCCACTGTTGTGCCAAGGCTTAAGGAAGGGTTAAGGGCTGAAACAAATGCACCTGGCACTGGCCTGTGCTAGGTTGTGTACTTCAGCCAGCGGCCATGGGGTGCCAAGCCTGCTGGAGAGGTGATGAATGCCTCTGAGCATGCATTTTTTTGTGTGTGGCACCTAATTAATAAACTTAAGCTGCTTCTATTCAAATAGCCTGCAAAGATAACAAGAGGCACAAATGTGAGCTCTCTGCTTTGCTTTTTCCCTGCTCGCTGATGCATTTATTCAACACCTTCGGTGCCAGTTTAGCTGAAATTAGGTCCAGCACAATTTCGTCAGGCAGACCTCGTGTGAGGGATGCTGCAGGAGGCTGTAAATCACCCTGACAGCCAATTGCCTCAAGGAAAAGCATTTCTGGACAGCTTCAGCTCCAACGATGGAACTCTTAAAAAAACATAAGGGAAATGCACTTTGTTTGTGAATATTTGGCTGCTTCTCCCTCCCGGTGAAGCTGCAGCGTGTGAGAGGTGGAGGCTCCTCGTAGGTCCTGTGGTGTTTGTAGAACCTTTGCTTCCACTTCAGGTAAAGCTGAACCTGCCAGCAGAGAATCAAAACATGAAAGAATCAGAGTCATAGACTCATATGTCCATAGGATCACAGAATCACAGAGCCATGGAATCACAGAATCAGTCAGGGCTGGAAGGAACCACAAGGATCAGCCAGTTCCAACCCCCTGCCATGCCCAGGGACACCTCACACTAGAGCAGGTTGCCCACAGCCTCATCCAGCCTGGCCTTAAACACCTCCAGGCATGAGGCTTCCACCACCTCCCTGGGCAACCCCTGCCAGGCTCTCACCACCCTCATGCTGAACAACTTCTTCCTCACATCCAGGCTGAATCTCCCCATTCCCAGCTCTGTTCCATCCCCCCCAGTCCTATCACTCCCTGACAGCCTCAAAAGTCCCTCCCCAGCTTTCCTGCAGCCTCCTGCAGATCCTGCAAGGCCACAAGAAGGTCTCCTGAGGCCTTCTCTCCAGATGCCAACCACCTCAGTCCCTGCTCACAGCAGAGCAGCTCCAGCCCTCTGCTCACCCTCGTGGACCTTCTCTGGACACTTTCCAGCACCTCCAGATCCTGCTTGTCCCAGAGGCTCCAGAACTGGGTTACAGAGCATGGGAACAGGCTCCCTAGAGAGGTTGTGGAGTCTCCTTCTGTGGAGATTTTCAAGGCCTGTCTGGATGTGTTCCTGTGTGCCCTGAGCTGGATTGTGTGGGTGAGTGGCTGCCTGGCAGCAGAGCCCAACCCCACCTGCCCACAGCCTCCCTTCAGGCAGCTGCAGACAGCAATGAGCTCTGCCCTGAGCCTCCTCTGCTGCAGGCTGCACACCCCCAGCTCCCTCAGCCTCTCCTCACAGGGCTGTGCTCCAGGCCCCTCCCCAGCCTTGCTGCCCTTCTCTCAACACCTTCCAGCACCTCAACATCTCTCTGCAATGGAGGAGCCCAGAACTGGACACAGCACTCCAGGGCTGGCCTGAGCAGTGCTGAGCACAGGGGCAGAAGAACCTCCCTTGTCCTGCTGCCCACACTGCTCCTGAGCCAGCCCAGGATGCCATTGGCTCTGCTGCCCACCTGGGCACTGCTGCCTCAGCTTCAGCTCCTCTCTCCAGCAGCACCTCCAGGTCACTTTCTCGTGCTGCATTGCCCCAGTTCATGTTGCTCCAGGCTGAGAGCTGTGTCTGGCATCTGCATTTCTGCTCCACGCGCTGCTTGTGTGTATTTTGAGCACCTGAAATCCTTTTACTGCATCCTCAATGAAATAATCAGAGCTCATTTGTAATGCCTTTGATTTTATGCTCACTGGTAGGAAAAAAAAAAGAATACATTGCAGAGCATTAGAAGACCAAAAAAAAATCTACTTATGCTTTTATGGTGTTTTAATAATGAAGAGACAATTTCCACATGAGCCTTATTAAGAGACAGGAACTCAAGTTGAAAATTAAAAGCAGCTCTGCTCTCTCTCTGCAGAAGTATTCATCTGATTTCCTGTTTTTGGGCTGGTGAGCAAGGGAGGCACACAGCAGTTCTCCACCAGGCCACACATCAGTAGTGTAACCAACACCACACAAGGAGATGGTGTAGTCAGAAGAGAGTTTTCTAGGAGTAATAACTGAGGTCTGTGAGTCTAAGTCTGGTTTGATGAATAAATCTGTGCCTAAGAGTGGGTTTTGTAGAGGCAAGGAGAGTCCTTTGTGTCCTTCCAGGCTGCTGGACTTCAAACTTGATTCTATGATTCTATAGGAAGTGCTTCCCAGAGAGAGTGATTGGCATTGGAATGGGCTGCCCAGGGAGGTGGTGGAGTCACTGTCCCTGGAGGTGTTGAAGCCAAGCCTGGCTGGGGCACTTAGTGCCATGGTCTGGTTGATGGGTCAGGGCTGGGTGCTAGGTTGGGCTGGATGAGCTTGGAGGTCTCTTCCAACCTGCTTGATTCTATGATTCTGTGATAGAATCAGAGAATAGTTTAGGTTGGAAGTGACCTCCAAGCTAAGAGCTCCAGTTCCAACTCCTCTGCCACAGACAGAGACAGCTCCCACCAGAACAGGTCTCCCAAGGGAAGGTAGCTGCCCAGCCTATTTCATTGGGTTTGACATTTGGCTACAACTTTTGAGCTGTGCTGTTAAGTAGCATGATTCTCTCGGGTACTTAGTGCCATGGGTTAGTTAGTTAGAAGGTGTCAGTTGATAGGTTGGACTGGATGAGCTTGGAGGTCTCCTCTAAACTGGTCAATACTATGATTCTAAGTGCAACATCCCTGCAAGAGCAGGAGCAGGGAATCTATTCCCTCTATTAAAGGCAATATAGTTCAGGACTTGTTCAGCCTCAGAGACTCTCTTGAATGAGTAAGGGAAAGGAGGAATGAGAACCTTTAGAAGTTGCAGTTGCTGAGGACTGCAACCCATTGGGTTTTTCTGGGTCAGTTTTCATTGTGCTGAACAGGGATTCACAGTAGTCCTACTGTGTCCAGTTCTGCAGCCCCTGTCCCAGGAAAGATCTGGAGGTGCTGGAAGAGGTCCAGAGAAGGGCCCCGAGGATGAGCAGAGGGCTGGAGCTGCTCTGCTGTGAGGAGAGACCGAGGCAGTTGGGGCTGTGCAGTCTGGAGGGGAGAAGGCTCCCAGGAGACCTTCTTGTGGCATTGCAGGATCTTAAAGGGGACTAGAACACAGCTGGGGAGGGACTTTTGAGGCTGTCATGGAGTGATAGGACTGAGGGGGAATGGAACAGAGCTGGAAATGGGGAGATTCAGATGTGATGCTAGGAAGTTGTTGAGCATGAGAGTGGTGAGAGCCTGGCAGGGGTTGCCCAGGGAGGTGGTGGAAGCCTCATGCCTGGACGTGTTTAAGGCCAGGCTGGATGAGGCTGTGGACAGCCTGATCTAGTGTGAGGTGTCCCTGGGCATGGCAGGGGGGGTGGATCTGGATGATCCTTGTGGTCCCTTCCAGCTCTGACAATTCTGTGGCACTTTTAACAGCAATGTTATAAACATTTCCATCTTAGCTTTTGAGCATTTATTTTCAGGGGGAACTGTCCTATAGCTCAGCAGGACCAAGTGCAGGCCTAAGTTAATCACAAAATCATAGAACCAAGCAGGTTGGAAGAGAGCTCCAAGCTCATCCAGCCCAACCTAGCACCCAGCACTGCCCAATCAACCAGACCATGGCACTAAGTGCCCCAGCCAGGCTTGGCTTCAACACCTCCAGGGCCCCATCTGGTAGCTGTTTAACACAGGTGACTGTATCTGTCTTGGACCTGAAAAAAAAACAGCCAAAGAGTACCTGAACAAATAAACCTTTGCAAAGTGTGGAAGCTCCTCTCTTACCTGTCATTACTGTGGCTCGTGTCAGATCTTGCAGGTATTGATTTGCCCATGAAATCAAATTTACAATGGTTGTGTTGCTTATTCCTTATCCTCCTGCTAAGTGGGGCTCATAGTCCAAAATCAATGTGCATTTTCCAGCACATCAAACAGCCTCTGTGAACTCCATGTGTAAGGCTCCCCTGTTCTCATCTGCAGCAGGTGCTGGCAGTTTGGAGGCCACTCTGGTGGCAATGCCATGTTTTTAACATTGGCACTATTACATTAGAAGTCTCTTTGGGTCACTTCTTTACACTTGGGTCACAACAGCCCCATGGGGAGCTACAGACTTGGGGAGGAGTGGTTGGAACGCTGCTACGCAGAGAGAGACCTGGGGATGTTGGGTGACAGTCAATGAAATGTGAGCAAGCAGTGCCCAGGTGGCCAAGACAGCCAATGGCATCCTGGTGTGGGTCAGCAGCAGGGACAGCAGGGACAGGAGAGGATCATCCCCCTGTGCTCAGCACTAGGGGGGTCACACCTCGAGTGTTGTGTTCAGCTCTGGTCCCTACACTACAAGGAGGACATTGAGGGGCTGGAGCCTGTCGAGGAGGCTGAAGAAGGACCTGGGGCTGCTGGACTGTGAGGAGGGGCTGAGGGAGCTGGGGGTGCTGAGGCTTGTGCTGTCATTTATACCCATTGCCCCTTGTCCTACCTATGGCAGGGCACAAGTGAACACATCCAGACAGGGCTGGAAAGGCTCCAGAGAAGGAGACTCCACAACCTCTCTGGGCAGCCTGTGCCAGGGCTCTGGGACCCTTACACTCAAGGAGTTCTTCCTCATCTTGAGCTGCAACTTCCTGTGCTGCAGTTCCCATCCCTTACCCCTTGTCCTGTGGCAGGGCACAAGTGAGCAGAGGCTGTCCCTGTCCCTTCCTTCCTGACCCCCAGCCCTCAGCTCTTGACAGATGTTGCTCAGATCCCCTCTCAGCCTTCTCCTCTGCAGCCTAAGCAGCCCCAGGGCTCTCAGCCTCTCCTCCCCAGGCAGTGCTGCAGTCCCTTCAGCATCCCTGTAGCTGCACTTTAGCCCTTACAGACTCTTCCTCAAGAATTTGTTTTCTGGGAGTGTGGAATTGGGAAGAGCACTGAAGGCACAGCCAGGCTGTATAAAGAAACCACAGAGGACACACACATTGGCTGGGTACTGTAGGAAGGAGGTGAGCAGAGAGAGCTCCATCAGGCTGTGCAATGTTCCCCCAGTGAGCCCACAGTGAATTTAAAACTAAATTTCTCTGAGGAAGCAGAAAGATTTCTGTAGGCAACAGTTTGAAGTGCCACGGGGAAGGCTCAGCCATTTAAACACCGAAGAGGTTTTGATCTCAGCACCACAGCACACAGCATTTCCCCCCCACTTCCCCCCAAACCCACAGCACCTGGGTGCTGCTGGAGTCTCCTCCCAGCCCAGGTGTCACCACTTTGCCCTCCCTGCCCACTCCCCTTTATAATGGCCCCAGGAAGGCAGCAGCCCCAAGCTTGCCCATTTGGGCAGAGGAGTCCTCCTCCGATCATCACCGGTGAGTGCCCCTGGTGTGCACTGGGTGAATGGTGGAGGGGATCAAAGGCCGGGGGGCCTGCTGGCCCCCCGGTTAGACAGGGTAGAGAGCTGATGGTCACTATTGTATCACCCATGGGTGCTGGCTGAACCTCTTCCCTTGGGCTGAGCTGCTCTCAGTTTAGCTGCTGCTTTCTGCAGAAGGCTGAAGTGGGAGCTCCTGGGGAGCTGTACTGTGTTGCTACAGAGTTGTTTGGGTTGGAAAAGCCTTCTAAGATCACACAGGCTCCCAGGATGTCAGGGGTTGGTAGGGACCTGTTCTATCACCTCCAGAGATCAAGTCCACCTCCTCTGCCAGAACAGGACCAAAGACTCTGACACAGGTTGCCCAGGAAGACATACAAACAGGGCTGGAAAGGCTGCAGCAAGCTCAACCCAGCACCACCATGGCCATTGAACCTCAAGTGCCATGGCCACACACTGCTTGAACACCTCCAGGGATGGTGACTCCACCACTTCCTTGGGCAGCCTGTGCCAATGCCTGAACACTCCTGCAGCAAAGCAATTCTTCCTCATGTCCAACCTAAACCTCCCCTGGCACAACTTCAGGCTCTATTTTCTCACTCAGTTACCTGATACTTGTGAGAGTAAACCAACTCCCACCTCACTGCAACCTCAGAATCACAGAATAAAGCAGGTTGAAAAAGACCTCTGAGCTCAAGTCCAACCTAGCACCTAACATAAATCAACTAACCCATGGCACCAAGTGCCTCATGCAGCTTCCTCTTAAACACCTCCAGGGTTGGTGACTCCACCACCTCCCTGGGCAGCCCATTCCAATGCCAATCACTCTCTCTGCCAACAACTTCCCCCTAATATCCAGCCTAAACCTTGCCTTTCACAGGATGATAGGGGTTGGACATTTAGTGCCATGGTCTGGTTGATTGGCCAGGGCTGGGCGCTAGGTTGGACTGGGTGAGCTTGGAGGTCTCTTCCCACCTGGTTGATTCTGTGATTCCTGTAGCTTGTCTGGTCTGCATCACACCCAAGCTGTGGATAAAACCCAGGGGATTGATCCAGGGAAAATAATTCTTTCTGTCTTACTCAGGGTGGTAAAGAATAAGGCTGCACTTCTGGTTTGCTTTTCTCCACAGTTTCCACACTCTCTTCAGCCTTCCCACTTGCTGCTGGCATCCTTCTTACTGAGGTTTTCTGAGTTGTTCTTTTTTTTGTCTTGAAGAAAGTGGAAGGAGTTCTGGAGCCCTCAACACAGGAAGGACATGGAACTGCTGGAGTAAGTCCAGAGGAAGCCATGAAGATGGACTTGGAGGACTGCAGCAGCTCTGCTCTGAGCACAGGCTGAGAGAGTTGGGGCTGTGCAGCCTGGAGAAGAGAAGGCTTGGAGGAGAGCTTGGAGTGGCCTTGCAGGATCTGAAGGGGGCTGCAGGAGGGCTGGGGAGGGACTATTGACAANCTGAGCTTCGAGCTCCCTTCCAACCTAAACCATTCTGTGATTCTAAAAGCTTTTTTTTTTACTTCAGAACGTTGCAGAAAGAGAGGAAATTACTCCAAGCCCTTGTGCAAAGAGGAAACAATTCCTACCTGCCTGACTCTTCAACTCAGGCTAATGTGAGAGGTTCTGGGGTTTGAAGTATTGCACACAGTGTAAAGTGGGACCTCTCCTCCAAGGCAAGTCAGTTGATTGGAAACAACAGCACAAGTGCAATGGATAGGGAGAAGGCTTTTTCCTTCTCATTCCCTCCCCCCCACACTGTCACTTTCAAATACACTTTTGAGGAAAGTGAATTTGATTTGGAAAGAGATTTAATAAAAGAGAAAAAAATAAAACAACAGCAAAACTTACAACAATTTCTCTCTGCAGTCAGTTAACTTTGCACGAGCAAAACTGCATTGCAGTGTGTGCAGAGTCAGTCTGAATGTCTGAAACAATAACAACAGGAGCTCTAGACTTAAAAAAAGAAGTCTAATATGAACTTGTTTCAAATCCAAGTACAAAAGCACCAGGGATGAAATAGATTTGTCTGTAATGCTGACAGCCCAGGGGTGGGGGGGGAAACAACAACCCAAAGCGAAAGTACAGCCAATGTCAAATGTTCCCAAGAATTAAGTGAAAGAAAGAAGAGCTCTGAGCTGCTGAAATCCAGAGAGCTGCAATAATGAAATCCCAGCACAGTTTTCAGTGGAAGAGACCTTTAGGGTGAAGTTCAACTGTTAATATGGAATCATAGAATGGTTTGGGTTGGAAGGGACCTCCAAAGCTCATCCAGTCCAATCCCCTCTGCACTCAGCAGGGATATCCTCAACCGGATCAGGGCAATTGGAGGGGACCTGCAAAGCTCACCCAGTCCACCCCCCTTGCACTCAGCAGGGACATCCTCCACTAGATCAAGTTGCTCACAGCCCTGTCCAGCCTCACCTTGAATATCTCCAGGGATGAGGCCTCAACCACCTCCCTGGGCAACCTGTTGTAGTGTTCCACCACCCTCCTGGTGCAGAACTTGTTCCTAACATCCAATCTCAGTCTGCTCTGCTCTAGATTGATGTGGTGGTGTTAGGTCATAAGCTGGACATGGTGATCTTAGAGCTCTGCTCCACTCTCAATCATTTTGTGATTGTTTTTTACACGCTCAAAGACTTTGAAACTGTTTCCTATCAAGGGTGAAATGCTTCACAGTGTGTGCAGCTGCCCTGTCCTCCAAATGCTGCACTTGGCTGCCCTTTGCTGCCTCTGTTGGCCGTGTAGGCTGATGAGGTCTAGAAGGCAAAAGCATTCAGTGTCAGTAGCAAAGGCAAAGATGCTCTCTGAGCACAAGGACACAGAGTGTCAAGGTGGAATCAAATTCTGTTGCACATGGCAAGAAGATCTGCACTGCTGCCTTGGAAAATCCCTACTGACAGTTCAGACCTCAGTTCCTGATAAATCAGAACTCCACTGTAAGGCTGCAAAGTGAGGCTTTCTCACTGGAGTTGGGTAGCATTGCCTTTTATCTCCCCAAATGCAGATAACTTTGTCATGCTGTATGGATGGGCAGAGCTGACAGGAGGCAGGCAGAGCAGGGAGCTCTCAGGGCAGGAAGCCTTCTGAGGGTGGCAGCATAGCCACAGATCATTCCATGCAATGATAGAAACATGCAGGCTGGCAAAGCCCCTCAGGATCTCCAGGTCCAGCCTAGAACCCTACTCTGTAAGATTCACCTTAAACCACAGCCCCAAGCACCACATCCAAACCACCCTGAAACACAGCCAGGCTGGGGGACTCCACCACCTCCCTGGGCAGCTCATTCTACTCCCTGACCACTCTCTCCATGAAAAACTCTTTCCTAATGTCCAATCTAAACCTGCCCAGCCTCAGCTTGAGGCCATTCCCCCTTGTTCTGTCTGCAGTTCCCTGTGAGCAGAGCCCAGCAGCAGCCTCTCCACAACATCCCTTCAGGTCTCGGCTTGGCCATTTCTGATGAACTGCTGGAAATTAGGCATACAACAGATATTGCCCTTTGAGGAGGGGTTGTGCTGCTTTGAGTTGCTGCAAAGTAAGGGAGGGGTATGCCAGAATCAATGTTTTGCTTCTCTCTTCACTCCTCTAAGGCACAAGAGCAGTCCACCAGTTGAATCAGTCAGGGTTGGAAGGGACCACAAGCATCATCCAGTTCCAACCCCCTGCCATGCCCAGGGACACCTCACACTAGATCAGGCTGTCCACAGCCTCATCCAGCCAGGCCTGAAACACTTCCAAGGATGAGGCTTCCACCACTTCCCTGGCCAACCCCTGCCAGGCTCTCACCACCCTCATGCTCAACAACTTCTTCCTCGCATCCAGGCTGACTCTCCCCATTTCCAGCTCTGTTCCATTCCCCCCAGTCCTGTCACTCCCTGACTGCCTCAGAGGCCCCTCCCCAGCTTTCTTGTAGCCCCCTGCAGATCCTGCAAGGTCACAGGAAGGTCCCCTGGGAGCCTTCTCCTCTCCAGACTGCACAGCCCCAACTGCCTCAGTCTCTCCTCACAGCAGAGCAGCTCCAGCCCTCTGCTCATCAGCTGTTATAAAGGTCTTCCTTCTGCCTCTTCTCTTCCTACTGCAGGTTGAGGCCCAGTCCTTTGTCCTTTAAAATCAAAACAAACACTCAGAAGCTCCAAGGAGATTCTGAGCTGAGGTTTGAAAATGATGTGAATACAAAGAGTGAGCCTCATGGCAGAATGATTGCCCTTTGGAATGGGCTGCCCAGGGAGGTGGTGGAGTTGCCATCCCTGGAGGTGTTGAAGCCAAGCCTGGCTGGGGCACTTAGTGCCATGGTCTGGTTGGTTGGCCAGGGCTGGGTGCTAGGTTGGGCTGGAGGAGCTTGGAGCTCTCTTCCAACCTGGATGATTCTGTGATCAATGCTAAGCTCTCTTCTTGTCTGCAGAAATAGCTCAACAGCTCACAAAACTGTTCAGACCCAGTGTGCTGGTTTGAGCCCAGCTAGAATGTTCTGGTGAGAAGAACTAGATTGCAGGCTGTGAAAGGGAAACAAGGCTGATGTCTGCCTCCCTCCTAGGCTTGCTGAGATGTAAGAAAACAAACATCAAAGCATAGATCAAGTCACTCCTGCTGGGGAACTGACTGAGCTGCATCTCTCTGGCCTCTTTGACTAATCCACTTTGCTTCCTAACCCCCTGGCTGAACCTCCATTCTTCCTTGGGACTGGGGTAAGGTTGAGAGGGGTAGAGGGGAAGGTGAAGGGGCAGTTGGGAGTCCCTCCTGGGGACTCAGGTTTCTGGGAGGGTTGCTGTGTTTCTGTATTCCCTTTTCCCTTGTCTATCTCTGTCTATAACTGTATCTACTGTAACTATCTGCTTGTCTATTCTGCCAGCTGTAAAGAGAGGCTTCATTCAATGTCCAGAGGGCTGAGTCTAGTCTGGGTGATTTACAAACTGGGGGGGTGGGGAACACCCAAACCATCAGACCCAGCAAGGACAAGGCTCACTCCTGAGATACCATATTTTAATGTAGAAATCAGAGAAGACTGCAGCAGGGGACCCAGGCCCTTATCTGAATTGTTCTGAGGTCTGTGCTGCTGGGGGCTGCACTTGGACAAAGTTCACCTTGGGCAGACAGGAGCAGTCATGAGCCACGCACGACATTTGGTCATGAAAACAGAGATCAATCACAACTGCAGGCCATTTTACTAGAAAAAGGGGGAAAAAAGCTAATATAAAACCCCACAAGACAGTTTAGAATGATACTTGCTTGAGGATTTTATACTGGCTTGAACTGATTGTAGCTGTCCAGAGCTTGCCACCAAAACAGGTTAGTTTCAGACCAGAAGAGAACATTTCTGGGTAAGAAAAGAGAAAGCAGTTTTATTACACACTGCTGAACTGCTCCAGCCAGACTGAATGTTGATTAATTGTCCAAAACAGATATTTATTCTTGCCTGTCTCTCCAATAAGACTGTTTTTTCTCAGCACATTAGCTCTGGCAGAGAGCTGGAGGATCAGCCTGCTGGATGGAGTGACCCTAGCCTCTGACAGGTTCACATTTCTCCACTGGCATGACAAAATCAATATGCCATTTCCAATCCTTAAATGTGACCCAGGCAAGGCAATGTATTATCAGGAAGCTCCCAGATGCAGGGGCAGGTAAACAGAACAATGCCACTGTATGTCACTCCCCTTAACCTCTGCAGGCATGTCGAGCAGTGCCTGCACAACCCTGGCACACTGCGCTGCAGAGAGATGGCTCTGCCACCCCTGCATAGCACTGCCGACTGCAGGAGGCACTGCAACAGGATTCTGAGTCTTGGCTAATGAAGTGTGCAGGAGCTGGGGCTGTTGGCAGCAGTTGGCAGCAGTTGTTGTGTGCAGGACCTGAGGCTGTGTGCAGGAGCTGGGGCTGTGTGCAGGAGCTGAGGCTGTGTGCAGGACCTGAGGCTGTGTGCAGGAGCTGGGGCTGTGTGCAGGAGCTGAGGCTGTTGGCAGGAGCTGAGGCTGTGTGCAGGATCTGGGGCTGTTGGCAGGATCTGGGGCTGTTGGCAGGAGCTGAGGCTGTGTGCAGGAGCTGGGGCTGTGTGCAGGAGCTGGGGCTGTTGGCAGGAGCTGAGGTTGTGTGCAGGAGCTGAGGCTGTGTGCAGGATCTGGGGCTGTTGGCAGGAGCTGAGGCTGTGTGCAGGAGCTGGGGCTGTGTGCAGGAGCTGGGGCTGTTGGCAGCAGTTCACTGTCACACTCTGGTCTGCCTGCTGCTAGGGTACCAGAGCTTGCTCATTCAGACACCCTTTGAAACCTCCAGCCCGTTGAAGATAGGAAGAATTATCAATGCTAATTACTTCTGCTTGGGTGAATCTCCCTGTAAACATCTGTGAGCCACATCATTACCCTCCTTTAAATCCCTTATTTAAGCTCTTCTTTTGGTGATGCCATCCAAAACCTTGTCAGTGGTTAATCTCTCAGTGTGTTAACTGCTACTCAGGCTGGGCTGAGCATTCCAGCGGCTCCTTGCCCTTCCCCTCTGTACCCTTCTCTTTTAAGACTCAAGGTCAGTTGGACTGAAGATGACTTTCAGTTTGATGCCCACTGTTTGGGCCACTGAATCAAACCCTCACAGGAAAATACTCCTCTGGGGTTGTTGAAACACTGGACAGACACAGGACAGAGCCAGAGGAATGGTTGGAGAGGCTGCCTTGCAGAGCTCACTCTGCTTTAGGGATAAAATGACTCAGATAACTTGATCAGTGCAAACGTGGACCCTTCAGGGTTAGAATGTACAGCAGACTCCTTGGTATAGTGGAGAAAACCAGCAACAGGGAAGGATGGCAGGCAGTTCAAAACAATGCACTAGCAAGAAACTACTCCTACAGCAGGGGAACACAGAGTCACAGAATCAGTCAGGGCTGACAGGGACCACAAGGAGCAGCCAGTTCCATCCCCTCTGCCATGCCCAGGGACACCTCACACTAGATCAGGCTGGCCACAGCCTCATCCAACCTGGCCTTAAATACCTCCAGGCATGAGGCTTCCACCACCTCCCTGGGCAACCCCTGCCAGGCTCTCACCAACCTCATGCTGAACAACCTCTCACTCACATCCAGGCTGAATCTCCCCATTTCCAGCTTGGTTCCATTTCCCTCAGTCCTATCACTCCCTGACAGCCTCAAAAGTCCCTCCCCAGTTTTCCTGCAGTCTCCTGCAGATCCTGTAAGGCCACAAGAAGGTTCCCTGGGAGCCTTCTCCTCTCCAGACTGCACAGCCCCAACTGCCTCAGTCTCTCCTCACAGCAGAGCAGCTCCAGCCCTCTGCTCATCCTTGTGGCCCTTCTCTGGACCCCTTCCAGCACCTCCAGATCCCTCTTGTCCCAGGGGCTCCAGCACTGGATGCAGTACTCCAGGTGGGGTCTCAGCAGTGTGGAGCAGAGGGGCAGGATCCCTTCCCTGCCCTGCTGCCCACACTGCTCTGGCTGTGGCTCAGGCTCTGGTTGCTCTCTGGGCTGCCAGAGCACACTGACAGCTCAGACTGTGCTTCTCCTCCACCAGCACCCCCAAATGTCTCTCCTTAGGGGAGACGAGATGAGAAATTGACATCCCTTGATACCAGGAGAGGTTCGCTGTTTAGCATTGTCTGTGTTGCCCAGCAGGGGTCATGCATCCTCAGACTCCACAGCCCTGTAACAGCTGCTCATGGAGGAGGTCAGTCCAGAAGATCCTCTCTGATTGCTTTCAGCTTCACAAGTCTGCAAAAAGCAGATAACAATGCTGTGAGGATTTCAAAGCTTCACCTAAACAGGCTGCCCCTGAAGGTGTTCAAGGCCAGGTTGGATGAGGCCCTGAGCAACCTGTTCTAGTGGGAGGTGGCAGGACGTTGGAACTGGCTGAGCTTTGAGGTCCCTTCCAACCTAAACCAGTCTATGATTCCAAATGGCCTCTGCAATCCAGGAGCAGGAAGAGGGACAGGATCTCTGCCTGCAGCTTTGTGTACCTACTGAAAATTGCTGCTTTTGCTTTCCTTTTGCTGTGAGGAGAAATATTGGCTGCATGCTATAGCCAACGTGCCTGAAACTAGAGGGCAAGGTAAGAAATACAGCTTGCAAGGGGAAAACAACACAGCCCCTCCATACAGCCAGTGCTGCCCTGAGTTAGCATGTGCTGATGGAGCCCAGGGGGCTTTGGCAAGTGCAAATGAGGCAACAGACACAGTTGTTGTATGTAAAAGAAAACACCTACAAGAGTAGGCACTTCTAAATGCCAACAGTTTGTACTCAGATCAGCAGAACAGTTTGCATCAACCTTCTTAAGAATTTCTTTTTTCTTACACTTATGGTTAAACAAACTTGAGAGCCAAGGGCATGCTGGCCTGGCCAGCAGCAGTGTGCCCAGGTGGGCAGCAGAGCCGGGCATCCAGGACTGGCTCAGGAGCAGTGTGGGCAGCAGCACCAGGGGAATTATTCTGCCCCTGTGCTCAGCACTGCTCAGGACACACCTGGAGTGCTGTGTCCAGTTCTGGGCTCCTCCATTCAAGAGAGATGTTGAGGTGCTGGAAGGTGTTGAGAGAAGGGCAGCAAGGCTGGGGAGGGGCCTGGAGCACAGCCCTGTGAGGAGAGGCTGAGGGAGCTGGGGGTGTGCAGCCTGCAGCAGAGGAGGCTCAGGGCAGAGCTCATNCTGCCCATGGCTGACATTGCTTACAGATAGTGGCAATAAGCTGCTATGGCTTTAAGTAGTCAAAGGCACAGGTGTTTGAAAAGCCCCAATTGATGAGCAGAGGATACCTTCCCGTGCTCTTCATGCAGCTGCTCCTGGCTGCTGTGAAAGTTTAGATGGCATCACTGAACTGTTTAATAAGGCACTGACCTTACTGGTGCTATTCATTTACACCCCAAGCTCAGAATTAAAAGACCTCCAAGGGCAATGAGAAAATGTTTACTCCAGTTCACAGACTGAGATCCCCAGGGACTTGGATGGGCAGCAGGGATGCTGCAGATGGGTAGTTCTGCTGTTTCTTCCCTGCAGCCTCTATTAAAGGTAACATTGAAAAACTGCTTCCAGGGAAGAAAGGATCTGTGAAATCCATTGGTTTTTACTGGAGAGTTAACTGTCTGTCTGCCCTGAACAACCCTGGCTAACAAGACAGGCTGGGGGGGGAGGGAGTAGCAGCCCTGCGAAAAGGACTTGGGGGTGCTGGTGGAGGAGAAGCTGGACATGAGCAGTTGGTGTGAGCCTGCAGCACAGAAGGCAAGTCCCAGCCCGAGCTGCATCCAGAGCAGCGTTGCCAGCAGATCAGAGAGGGGATGCTGCCACTTTGCTCTGCTGAGACCTCACCTCCAGTGCTGCATTCACCTCTGGATCCCTCAATACAGCAAGGACATGGAGCTGATGGAGCAGGGCCAGAGGTGGCCACGAAAATGCTCAGGGATCACATTCTGTGCTTCTGTGCTCCACAACCTCCCTGGAGGTGTTCAAGGCCAGGTTGGATGAGGCCTTGAGTGACCTGTTCTAGTGGGAGGTGTCCCTGCCTATGGCAGGGGGTTGGACCTGGCTGAGTTTGAGCTCCCTTCCAACCTAAACCCTTCTGATTCTGAGAAAGAAAATATGTTGGGGTTTATGGCACTCAATTGGGTTGTTTTTTTTGCTGGCTGAGTGATGCTTTCTCAACAGACATTAGCAAGAGTGCAACAATAAAACTGTGAGATCATAGAATCATAGAATCAACCTGGTTGGAAGAGATAGAATAGAATAGAATAGAATAGAATAGAATAGAATAGAATAGAATAGAATAGAATAGAATAGAATAGAATAGAATAGAACAGGTTGGAAGAGACCTCCAAGATCATCCAGTCCAACCTNCCAACCCAGCACCCAGCCCTGGCCAATCAACCAGACCATGGCACTAAGTGCCCCAGCCAGGCTTGGCTTCAACACCTCCAGGGATGGCAACTCCACCACCTCCCTGGGCAGCCCGTTCCAATGCCAATCACTCTCTCTGCCAACAACTTCCTCCTAACATCCAGCCTGAGCCTGCCCTGGCACAATTTGAGGCTGTGTCCCCTTGTTCTGTTGCTGGCTGCCTGGCAGCAGAGCCCAACCCCACCTGGCTGCAGCCTCCTGCACAAACTCCAGTCAGCCCTGACATTAGTAAACTAGCCTGAAAGTGTCCAGGCCATTTTCTTTGAGTTATATCAGGCTTGAATTTCACTTAACTAGGCAGAGCTCTCCCTATCACTGCTTCCTATCAGCATAATGTGCAGTAATTGCTACTCTTTATTTTGCTTATCCACTGAAAAATATATAACCTGAGTCAGGCTCCAGCAGAAGTGTAGATAAATGATTAAAACCTCTGGGCACATGTGGGCAAATTGATTGTAAGAGGAAAGTAAAGGGTTACAGATGAAAAAATAAACTGCCACTGTCACCAGGCAATTATGATTATGTTTTGAATGCTTAATGTATGACTTCTTGGTGCCCAAGCTGAAAGCAAAGTCGTTTCCCCTGCAAACCTGCTGATCAATATTTGGATGAAGCACCACAGAGAGTTTTATCCAACTTTCAAGGGGCACATAAAATGAGCTTGACTAAAAGAAAGAATTGAGCAATGCAAACAGGGCAGGAGAAGCCTCCCAGTAATTCTTTGCAGGCTGCAGCCTGCTTCCTTCTACGCTCCCCAGCCTCATAAACGCCACTGCTGCACAGAGTGCAGAGCAGGGCTCCTATTGATCAATCTACTGCCACTCTCATTTCTCACTGCAATTAAGGCTTTTGGATAAGCTTTAAATAACATGAAATGCTGATAGCCCCCCTAAGATTGATTTCCTGGCAGTGGTTTACCTAAGCCTTTGCCTGATTGATCTGCCCACAGACCTGCGCTAGCCTCTCTGCTGTGCTTTCAGCCCTTTCCTTGCAGATGAGCTGAGAGCTACCCAATAGAACCATGGAGTTGGACCTTAGAATGGTTCAGGTTGGAAGGGAGCTCAAAGCTCAGCCAGTTCCAACCCCTGCCATAGGCAGGGACACCTCCCACTGGAACAGGTCACTCAAGGCCTCATCCAACCTGGCCTTGAACACCTCCAGCATGAGAGTGGTGAGAGGCTGGCAGGGGTTGCCCATGGAGGTGGTGGAAGCCTCATGCCTGGAGGTGTTTAAGGCCAGGCTGGATGAGGCTGTGGACAGCCTGATCTGGTGTGAGGTGTACCTGGGCACGGCAGGGGGGTTGGAACTGGCTGATCCTTGTGGTCCCTTCCCTGACTGACTCTGTGAGTCTACCATTCTGTGATTTAGAGTGCACCTTGTAGGGCAGGGATATGAGTTGGACTTGGTGATCCTGAGGATCTATTCCAGACTGAACCTTTCTGTCATTCTGTGCCCAAATCTCTTTTTTTTTCCAGTTGTTTTTTAGTGGCCAAAATGTTGGCAGGAGGGGTTGGAACTGGATGACTTTTGAGATCCCTTCCAGCCCTGAGAATTCTCTGATTTCATTGTGATCCAGGAATATTAACCTAAGTACCACAGCCTCATCCAGGTGGGAAAAGCCCCTCAGGATCACCAAGTCCAACCTACACTCCTGTGTCCCTACACACAGGTATCTGTGTATAAACTGAGCAGAAATTGAACCACAGCTTCTTGGTTTATTTTGCCTCATTCCCAGCCTGTTCTTCTTCAGTGAGGTAGCTTCGAAGCACTGCCACTCTTGGGTCGCGTTTGTCTTCACTTCCCTTGGTATCATCTGCTTCATTTCTGCTCTGTATCAGTTGTCATTTTATATAGATACCCACTTTAAATGGGTGACATCTATCTATGTCCCCACTGCAATGCTTGGCTGGCACAAGTTGCACCACTGACAGTATCCACACAGAGAATATTGAGTGTGAGGAAACAAAAGAAACAGCAACTGTGTGAACCAGAGCAAAATACAGCCACAACATGAGAGCACCATAAAGTGAGTGAGGCAGGAATCACAACTTACAGGATCATGGAATCAGGCAGGCTGGCAGAGAGCTCCAAGCTCAGCCAGCCCAACCTAGCACCCAGCACTGCCCAATCAACCAGACCATGGCACTAAGTGCCCCAGCCAGGCTTGGCTTCAACACCTCCAGGGGTGGGGACTCCACCACCTGCCCTGGCACAGCTTGAGGCTGTGTCCCCTTCTTCTGTCCCTGGCTGCCTGGGAGCAGAGCCCAACCCCACCTGGCTACAGCCTCCCTGCAGGGAGCTGCAGACAGCAATGAGCTCTGCCCTGAGCCTCCTCTTCTGCAGGCTGCACACCCCCAGCTCCCTCAGCCTCTCCTCACAGGGCTGTGCTCCAGGCCCCTCCCCAGCCTTGCTGCCCTTCTCCAAACACCTTCCAGCACCTCAACATCTCTCTGCAATGGAGGAGCCCAGAACTGGACACAGCACTCCAGGTGTGTCCTGAGCAGTGCTGAACACAGGGGCACAAGAACCTCCCTGGTCCTGCTGCCCACACTGCTCCTGAGCCAGCCCAGGATGCCATTGGCTCTGCTGCCCACCTGGGCACTGCTGCCTCCTCTTCAGCTCCTCTCTCCCAGCACCCCCAGGGCACACTCTGCCTGGCTGTTTTCTTTCCCTTTGCCATAGCTGCAGCCAGAGCACAGCTAAATCCACAAACTGAATTTTCCCAGCTATTGTTCCTTTTCATTCCATGTGCTCAGTGCTTCTCACACTTGGCAATTTGGAGAATTACCAGATGAAAGAAACTGCAGTGACACAGTGACTGCCTGGGCTGGATGGCAGGGAAGTGGTGGCATTACCTCCATACATCTTTGACATCTCTCTGCAGTCACAGAGACAAGTGCAGGCTTTTAATGCAACTCTGCCCTGGGAGACCTCATCTTGAGCACTGCCTTCAGTTTTGGGCTCCCCAGTTGAAGAGGGACAGGGATCTGCTGGAGAGGGTCCAGTGGAGGGCTATGAGGATGATGAGGGGACTGGAGCACTGCCTGGTGAGGAGAGGCTGAGGGCCCTGGGGCTGCTTAGTCTGCAGAAGAGAAGACTGAGAGGGGATTTAATCAATGTCTATAACTATCTGAGGGCTGGGGGTCAGGAGGGGGGACAGGCTCTGCTCACTGCTCCCTGGGATAGGACAAGCAGCAATGGATGGAAGCTGCAGCACAGGAGGTTCCAGCTCAACACAAGGGGAACTTCTTGTCTGGAAGGGTCCCAGAGCCCTGGCACAGGCTGCCCAGAGAGGTTGTGGAGTCTCCTTCTCTGGAGCCTTTCCAGGCCTGTCTGGATGTGTCCCTGTGTGACCTGAGCTAGATTGTGTGGTCCTGCTGTGGCAGGGGTTGGACTGGATGAGCTCCTTGGGTCCCTGACTCTTGACATCCTGTGAGCCTCTGTGATCTGATGATCCTCTGAAAAGTCAATTGTGGCTCTGTGGCCATTCCCCCTCGCTCTGCCTGCAGCTACCTGCGGGACCCTAAGTCCTGGTGACAGGCAGCAGGGGGCTGGAAAGAAGGAAGCTTTAACTGCCAGCATGACAACTGCCTCTGAAAAACACACCTGTACAAGTGTAAACCAGAGAGAGGGGATGGGAAAGAGAAGTTGTGGACCTGGAAATGTTTCTTTCTGAGTTCATTTCATAAAGGAAGCCATTCCCTGCAGCCTGCCTTGTGGCGCTTCCCCTCCCCATTCCATTGGCAAAGCTCAGCTCCGGCTGAAAGCTGAAGGGGAGAGAAAGCTTTCCAAAGGAGGGTGCATCTGCCAGTGACTAATGCAGCAGTCCTCTCCCCTCTCATGGGCCCAGGACCACTTGCACACCCACGGGGATGGGGCACGAGGTGTGCCGGTGCGTGTTAAACTCGCTCCTTCCGCTGCCTTGGCACCGAGTAACTGCTCCTGCTCCTGCTTGTGTGCCACTTCAGCGACAGAGAGGGCAATTTAGCCTCTCTTACACACAGCCCGAGGCACATGTGTCATACAAGCTTCACTCAGGAGGATGTTGGAAGATATTTATTTCTTTCTCTCTGCTAATCCAGCTTAAAGACAGCGCTGAGGGGAGTGCAGCGCTTCAGACGCGCTGGCGCAGGGTGAGGGTGGGAATGAACCCAGCCCTTCACCCCTAATTCTCACATATGCTCCCTAGCAGCCTGCTGGGCTCCTTAACAGCAACTGCTCTTAATCCCCTTCTGTATCTAGGAGAGGTTGCTGAGGCAAACAGTGACTTTGAGAGTTTCTCTGGGTCTTGAGGGGTGTCCTGCCCTGTGCAGTCAGGAGCCTGCCAGAAAATCCTTCCACCTTAATCACAGAGTCACAGAACCTTAGAGGCTGGAAGGGACCTCCAGAGATCCTCCAGTCCAACCCCCCTGCCAGAGCAGCATCACCCAGGGCACTCCACACAGGAAGGCATCCAGGTGGGGTTGGAAAGGCTCCAGAGAAGGAGACTCCACAACCTCTCTGGGCAGCCTGCTCCAGGGCTCTGGCACCCTCACGACAAAGAAGTTTCTCCTCCTGTGGAGCTGAAACCTTCTCTGCTCCAGTTTGTGTCCATTGCTCCTTGGCTTATTGCTGTGCACCACCCAAAAGAGCTTGGCCCCCTCCACTTGACCCCCAGCCCTCAGCTATTGATAGACATTGCTCAGATCCCCTCTCAGCCTTCTCTTCTGCAGACCAAACAGCCCCAGGGCTCTCAGTCTCTCTCCACAGGGGAGATGATAAAGTCCCCCACTCATTCTCGTGGCTCTCTAGCCTGGCCTTAAACACCTCCAGGCATGAGGCTTCCACCACCTCCCTGGGCAGCCCCTGCCAGCCTCTCACCACCCTCATGCTGAACAACTTCTTCCTCACATCCAGGCTCAATCTCCCCATTTCCAGCTCTGTTCCATCCCCCCCAGTCCTATCACTCCCTGACAGCCTCAAAAGTCCCTCCCCAGCTTTCTTGTAGCCCCCTGCAGATCCTGCAAGGCCACAAGAAGGTCCCCTTGGAGCCTTCTCCCCTCCAGACTGCACAGCCCCAACTGCCTCAGGCTCTCCTCACAGCAGAGCAGCTCCAGCCCTCTGCTCATCCTCGGGGCCCTTCTCTGGACCCCTTCCAGCACCTCCAGATCCCTCTTGTCCCAGGGGCTCCAGCACTGGATGCAGTACTGCAGGTGGGGTCTCAGCAGTGTGGAGCAGAGGGGCAGGATCCCTTCCCTGCCCTGCTGCCCACACTGCTCTGGCTGCAGCCCAGGCTCTGGTTGCTCTCTGGGCTGCCAGAGCACACTGACAGCTCAGACTGAGCTCCTCCACCAGCACCCCCAAGTCCAACTCCTTAGGGCTGCTCTGAAACCACAGCCCCAAGCACCACAGCCAAACCACCTTGAAACACATCCAGGCTTGGGGACTCCACCACCTCCCTGGGCAGCTCATTCCAATGCCTGATCACTCCTGACAGGAAAAAATTGCTCCTAATGTCCAGTTTAAACCTACCCAGTGGCAACTTGAGGCTGTTCCCTCACTATCTCTAACTATCACTATCACTAACTCTAGTGAGTTCCCTCACTAGAACTATTAGTTCTATCACTAATGACCTGTGAGAGAAGCCCAGCCCCAACCTCTCCACAAGCTCCTTTCAGGTAGCTGTAGGCAGCCATGAGGTCTGCCCTCAGCCTCCTCTCTTTGAAACTAACCAGCCCCAATGAGTACAGCTCTAATTCTCCTTAAGCCAGACTCAGTTTGCTGGGAGAAGAAATCATTTTTTGTGTGCATATGGTAACAAAAGGGGGGGAAAAAGAAGATGAGGGGGAAAAAAAGAAGGTGTGGGGGAAATCATGCAACAAACTTCAACTTGAGTGCTGATATTTACTCTGATTCCTCTGAAAGAGGCAGTCAAGTAGGAAATGATAGCAGACTCAGAATCAATATTTCTATGGGCCCCAAATGGTGTGACATATTAGCTTTGAGTAAGACAGATGAGCTCTTGCTTGAGAGAGGGAGCACTGAAAATTAAGGACCAGAAGTGATTATTCTTCTTAATTGAAAAAAAAAGCTGTGAAGCTTATTACAGCCAAATGGTACCACCAGGATGAACTGCTTCAAATCATCAGGAGGTAGTGGCAGAGAGGATCAGAAGTGTGTAAAAGTACAGCTCTAACCCTGGGCCCCTTCCCTATGCCTGGGTTGGTAACAAATGAAGTTTTGTCAAGTTCATTTCTTGCACAGTATTTCAGGTTCTCCTTCCCCAGCAGCTGCTGCCTGGTGCCCATTAGCTAAATCTTCTTACTGCCCAAAATATAGAGCTGATAAGCAACACTTTTGTGCCTCTCCATTCAGAAGAGGGAGAAAGATCTCCTAACCTTGTGGTGGTTTAAGGCAGCCTGCTCTCACCCCCAGTCCTCCTCACACGGATTAGGAGGGAATGATTCACACAGGAACAAACTCCCTGGGCTGATATAAAGAGAGAGTTTAATGGAAAGGCCACTGCAGACTTCCAGTGAGGACCCACCTGGAACACTGCATCCAGTTCTGGGCTGCCCACCTCAAGAGGGACAGGGATCTGCTGGAGGGAGTCCAATAGAGGGCTCCAGGATGCTGAAGGGACTGCAGCACTGCCTGAGGAGGAGAGGCTGAGAGCCCTGGGGCTGCTTAGGCTGCAGAGGAGAAGGCTGAGGGGGGACCTGAGCAATGTCTGTCAAGAGCTGAGGGCTGGGGGTCAGGAAGGAAGGGACAGGGACAGCCTCTGCTCACTTGTGCCCTGCCACAGGACAAGGGGCAAGGGATGGGAACTGCAGCACAGCAAGTTCCAGCTCAGCATGAGGAAGAAGTGCTTGAGTGTAAGGGTGAGAGAGGCCTGGCACAGGCTGCCCAGAGAGGTTGTGGAGTCTTCTTCTCTGGAGCCTTTCCAGCCCTGTCTGGATGTGTTCCTGTGCATCCTGCACTGGATTCTCTGCTCCTGCTCTGGCAGGGGTTGGACTGGAAGCTCTCCAGAGGTCTCTCCCAACCCCTGACACCTGTGAGCCTGTGATCTGTGAGGCATATTGATAGAAGAGCACAAATTGTTCTTTTCAACTCAGTAAAACCAAAGATGTTATTCATTTGCTGTTCAGCATAGAAGAAGTCCCAACAGACCTATGCAGCCACTTCAGAATCGTTCTGGGCAAGTGTTTGAGGGATTGTTGCTTGGTGAGGAGCCTTATTGCCACAGCACTACAAAGGATGTGTTACAAACTGTGCTCTGAGTTAAAAGTCCTGATGGAGATGCCTGATTTTTGCTGCCTTATCCATTTTTTTTTCCCTCTTTAAATTTCAGCCATCCTTCTGCTCTGTCCAAGGCTGTCCTGGGTTTACTAAAGGTAGGCGACAGAAATTAAAGTCTCAGATCAAATTGGAGAGAAAATACAGAATTGTATTTAGAGAGAGAGAGGTACAGTAACAGATCTTACAGAGCCATTTCCCATCCATGGCAATCCCCCTTGAAGTTTTCCCCATCCCCAAAAAAACTAAATCTGCCTTCCCCAGTGCTCCAATCCTCCTCCCCCCCCACTGTCTCCAGCCAGCCAGGAGGCCTCCTGCTTACATGTTCCTGATAGATTGGGTCCTGCCACACACCCAGGGCAGGAGGAGAAGGAAAGGAGAAGGAACTGATCTTGTTGTGAGTCTTTAAGGAGACAGCAGAATTATGGGATGGAATAACAAATTTCTAGTCCCCAGGAAACTTTTTTTAACCCTATAGCCTCAACCTGGGACAAAGGCTGTGATGTCCCTTCAGTGGCAGTGCAGGAAATGGAGCACCTGTGATCTTCTCTGTTTTGCTGATAATTGTAAATGGGAGGCAGTCATAGCTCAGGGACCTGTTTGTGTCCTCTGCTGGATCCTTTTCAACTCCAATGGCAAAAAAAAAAACCCAACCACAGCTATAATCCATGGCTAAAAAGTGCCACCTAAGACAAATCCAACAATTCTTCCAATGAATGTGAATCACTGGGAAGTGGGAAAATCTCCAGGCAACTTCTGCTGCTCAGTGTAGGCTGAAAAATAAGCAGAGAAGCTCCTGGTGCTCAAAGCAGTGTGAAGAAACAGAAGCGACAGTGCCTGCAGACGACCAGAGCCTGCAGATGTGCTCCTGGCACTGCCTGCTAAGCAGGGCAGGGTGTTCTGCACAGCCCCATATGGCACAGCAGCCATGGCAGTACCACACACCTGTACTGCCAGACACTCAGTGCACCACCTTGTAGAGCAGCAGCAGCAGAGGAAGGCAACAAATCTGCTGAAGGGCCTAGAGAATAAATGTGTTCAGGTTTGGGCACCACAACACAAGGGAGATGTGGAGGTGATGGAGCAGGTCCAGAGGAGGTCAACAAAGCCCTGACCTCCCTGGAGGTGTTCAAGGCCAGGTTGGATGAGGCCTTGAGCAACCTGTTCTAGTGGGAGATGTCCCTGCCTATGTTGGGGGGTTGGAACTGGCTGAGCTTTGAGCTCCCTTCCAACCTAACCCATTCTGATTCTATCAGTAAAAAAACCAAACCAAATGCAGAGTTAAAATGCTCTCTGCACTGAGGCTATTAAAGGGTTGTGTTGCTACATTAAAAGCAGTTCCAGCTCCAGAGTGACTCCTTTTAAGTGTAGAGAATGTTAAATAGGAAATAACCAGTTCTTAGCCAAGAACGCTTCTTTTTCCATTCATTTGCTTCCATTAATGATTTCTTTAAGAGCAGCAACTCACTCTCTTAATTCCCTGCAATTTTCCTTGCTACAATAACTGCTATTTTTATGTAGGATATCTTGGGGAAGATTTTTTTCATCTCAGTGCTTTGAGGAAAGAAAAATAAATGAAAAAGATAATTTCAAGCAAAGAAGAGGGTGAATGTATGCAGAGAGGGAAGATGCACTGGAGGAGATGCAGTCTCTCTTTCTGTATGTGTACTCACTAAGTACAGACTCACTGAATATCCCAGCTGGAAACTGGAACTCCACTTGGAATTGTGCCTGCATTTTCATAGAGTCACAGAGTGTCAGGGGCTGGAAGGGACCCCCACAGCTCATCCACTCCAACCCCTGCCACAGCAGCATCACCTACAGCAGATCACACAGCAACACATCCAGGCAGCTCTGGAATAGCTCCACAGAGGGAGACTCCACAGCCCCCCTGGGCAGCCTGTGCCAGGCTTCTGCCACCCTCACAGGGAAAACATTTTCCTTCTGTTTCCATGGAGCTTCCTATGCCTCAGCTGCCACCCATTGCCCCTTGTGCTGGCACTGGGCATCACCCAGCAGAGCCTGGCTCCAGCCTCCTGCCACTCACCTTTACACTTTTAGAACCATTGCTGAGGTCCCCTCTCAGTCTCCTCTCTCCCAGCAGCACAGCCCCAGCTCCCTCAGGCTCTCCTCCTAAGGAAGATGTTCAACTTCCTTAATCATTTTTCTATGTAACAGTGATTTGTGAGGCTTTGTACATGTGTGTGCTTCACCTGCTCAAGATGGACAGCTCAGGTAAGTTTGGCAGTAACCACCAAAGCCAAAGCCATGATTTGTCTTTGCTTACAGCAGGAGAACTTCTGGCCCTCAGACTGCAAAACCTTTGCTGGAATGGGAAGGGCTGAGCAGCAGCATTTAGATCTGGTGACTTCTGCAGCTGTGTCTGAGCAGCAAGCGACAAAAGTGGCCATGAGGATGAGCAGAGGGCTGGAGCTGCTCTGCTGTGAGGATAGGCTGAGAGAGTTGGGGCTGTTCAGTCTGGAGAGGAGGAGGCTCCCAGGGGACCTTCTCATGGCCTTGCAGGATCTGCAGGGGGCTACAAGAAAGCTGAGGAGGGACTTTTGAGGCTATCAGGTAGTGATAGGACTGGGGAGAATGGAATCAGAGGAGGGCAGATTTAGGTTAGATGTTAGAAAGAAGTTGTTCATCATGAGGGTGGTGAGAGCCTGGAATGGGCTGCCCAGGGAGGTGGTGGAAGCCTCATCCCTGGAGGTGTTGAAGAGGAGGCTGCACAAGGCACTTGGTGCCAAGGGTTAGTTCATTAGCAGGGTTAGATGCTAGGTTGGACTTGATGTTCTCAGAGGTCTGTTCCAACCTGCTTGCTTCTGTGATTCTGTTGAACAGGAGATATCTTCTAACCCCCCCCTGATATTTGGCAGGTAATTTGGGCTGCCTCTTTCTTCTGCCAGGGGCTGGAGCTTTTTGTGCAAAGCCATGTGTAGACCACAGGAATTAACTGAGGCACGGAGGCTCAGGCAGGAGGTGGTCAGTGGTTGTGAGAGCAACGGCATTTGGGTAGGCAGCATGAGAAATTGAAGCAGAGAGGAGGAATTAAACTCTATTATTTCTCCCAGTCCTTGGGAGTGTGAGCTGCAGCTATGCTAATGGTTAGATCAGCAGCACTGAGAAGAGCACAATGCTAATGGACCCACATGGCTGCCGTGATAACGCTCAGCACCCTGGATAGTTGCAGACTCACTGGTAGCATCCTCAGCTTCCCAGCCAATGTAATTGAGGCAGTTAGGAGCTCCTGTACTCACTGGAGCCTAAAGGTGGCCAAAAGGGCTCCTGCTTTGCAAGGTGCCAGGGTGGGAGCCACGGTGATCACACAGCCTGCCCAGGACACAGCCAAAGGAGACAACTACAGCCCAAAGAGCAGAGTATAGGTTAAACACTGTCACAGCCCTTGTTCCATGACACAATGGGGCCTAATGCTCACAACCAAGGCTTGAGCTTCCTTTTCACCTGAGAGCCACTCTGCTTTCTCTTAGTGAGAGTTTGCAACAACCCTGAGAAGCAGCAGCAGTAGTCTGTGCACGCTGGCAACATCCAACTCGTCCTAAATGAGTCCATGAGTGCATTTGGGCTCTTTGTAGGTGATGTCAAAACAGTTTGGTTGCTTCTGCTTGGGTTTTTCACTGCCAAAATCTTGCTTATAGCTGGTGCCAGATTCAGTCCTCATGATGAAAATGAGAAGTTCAACATGAAGCCTTGGTGTGCTCTGGCAGCCCAGAGAGCAACCAGAGCCTGGGCTGCAGCCAGGGCAGTGTGGGCAGCAGGGCAGGGAAGGGATCCTGCCCCTCTGCTCCACACTGCTGAGACCTCACCTGGAGTACTGCATCCAGTGCTGGAGCCCCTGGGACAAGAGGGATCTGGAGGTGCTGGAAGGGGTCCAGAGAAGGGCCCCGAGGATGAGCAGAGGGCTGGAGCTGCTCTGCTGTGAGGAGAGACTGAGGAAGGTGGAGGCTGTGCAGTCTGGAGAGGAGAAGGCTCCCAGGGGACCTTCTTGTGGTCTTCCACTATCTGCAGGGGGCTACAAGAAAGCTGGGGAGGGACTTTTGAGGGTGTCAGGGAGTGACAGGACTGGGGGGAATGGAACCGAGCTGGAAATGGGGAGATTCAGCCTGGGTGTTAGGAAGAAGTTGTTGAGCATGAGAGTGGTGAGAGGCTGGCAGAGGTTGCCCAGGGAGGTGGTGGCAGCCTCATCGCTGGAGGTGTTTAAGGCCAGGCTGGATGAGGCTGTGGACAGCCTGATCTGGTGTGAGGTGTCCCTGGGCATGGCAGGGGGGTTGGAACTGGCTGCTCCTTGTGGTCCCTTCCAGCCCTGACTGGTTCTATGAGTCTACAGTTCTGTGTTTCTATGAGTCTCTGATTCTGGAGTCTGTGCCTCTATGGTTCTGTGTCTCTCTGGTCCTGTGATCCTATCAAATGAACTCCTCAAGACTGAATTTTTCAGTCTGTCAGTTTATGGACAAAGAACTCTGTGCCTTTGGCTTTGGTTTCGTCCCTGACTCCTGAGGTTTTCCTTTCCCTAACCCTGCCCATCCCTGGTGGTCCCCTGCGGGCACCACCTGTTTGCCTTTCCCGGGCACCTCCTGTCTGCAGCTGGCTTCTCCCACAGCCCCAGGGCAGCTTTCCTCTGAGGAATCTCCTGCCGGTGGATGCCCTTTATTAAACAGGCTCTCCAACTACAATTAGATTAAGTAAAACAGAGCTTATTTGACAGAGGGAGCAGAAAACAGAGAGAAAAATCAAAGTTACTGAACGTAAGCAGAACAAATCCTGACTGCCACGTGGGCAGCCCAGCCAGTGAGACTCAGCCCCTTAAGTGCAAGGCACTGATTGAGGAGGACTAACAATCTGCTATCTCCTTGATGTTTCTGTGCCTAGTTTCAGCAGTCATTTGAGTCTGGCAGCTCAGAAGTCCTTTCAACCTGCCCTGGCAGGGGAGTTGGACTGGATGATCTCTTTGGGTCCCTTCCAACCCCTGACATGTTGTGAGCCTGTGAACAGAGCTGAGCAAGATGCTTCTCTTCCTCTGATGGTTCTTTCACTCTGCTTTTTCCTCCTCTTTTAATACTCCTGGGCCAGTATCTTTCTTTTCTTGCCTGATAATGCTCACTTAACTCTGCTCTCCTCAGACCCCACCTGCAGTCCTGGGTGCATTTCTGCAGCCCCCAGCACAAGCAGGACATGGAAGTGTTGGAGCCAGTCCAGAGGAGGCCACCAAGATGCTGAGAGGGCTGCAGCAGCTCTGCTCTGAGCACAGGCTGAGAGAGTTGGGGCTCTGCAGCCTGGAGAAGAGAAGGCTCTGAGGAGAGCTTGGAGTGGCCTTGCAGGATCTGAAGGGGGCTGCAGGAGGGCTGGGAAGTGACTATTGACAAAGTCTGGTAATGACAGGAGGAGGAGGAATGGGTTTGAAGTGTCAGAGAGGAGATTGAAAGTGGATGTGAGGAAGAAGTTTTTTGCAGTGAGGGTGGTGAGAGACTGGCACAGGTTGCCCAGGGAGGTGGTGGAGCACAGAAGCACAGAATGGGAGATCAAACATGCTATGCTGTGCCTCTGTGCTCCACAACCTCCCTGGGGTTGTTCAGGGCCAGTTTGGATGAGGTCTTGAGTGACCTGTACCAGTGTGAGGTGTCCCTGCCTATGTTGGGGGGTTGGAACTGGCTGAGCTTTGAACTCTCTTCCAACCTAAGCCATTCCATGATTCTACTTACAGCACTACCCAATTTCCATCCAAGCCAGCAGACTGTAAGATACAATATTCATATATCAGTCAATATTTTAGCATCTCTCAAGACATTCACATGTTCATACCTGAGACACTGCTGCTGCTTTAGTAATTTAACATCTGATATTAGCCTCAGAGTTCAAGCACAGTTCACAGCAGCACAGAGGTAATTCCTGATGCAAAGTGACATCTCCCCTCCCCAGGGCTGCAGCAGGTGTGCATGTTCCTTGAGTGCTAAGACAGTGCCAGCACAGCTCAGAACAACAAAGCAGAGGGGAAAAATCTTGAGGACTCTTCAAATTGTCTAAGCCTTACTTTATATTTCGCAGAACCACAGAATATCAGGGGCTGCAAAGGACCTACAAAGCTCATCCAGCCCAACCTAGCACCCAGCCCTGCCCAACCAACCAGACCATGGCACTAAGTGCCCCAGCCAGGCTTGGCTTCATCTCCTCCAGGCACAGCCACTCCACCACCTCCCTGGGCAGCCCATTCCAATGCCAATCACTCTCGATGACAACAACTTCCTCCTAACATCCAGCCTGAACCTGCCCTGGCACAGCTTGAGGCTGTGTCCCCTTCTTCTGTTGCTGCTTGCCTGGCAGCAGAGCCCAACCCCACCTGGCTACAGCCTCCCTTCAGGGAGCTGCAGACAGCAATGAGCTCTGCCCTGAGCCTCCTCTTCTGCAGGCTGCACACCCCCAGCTCCCTCAGCCTCTCCTCACAGGGCTGTGCTCCAGGCCCCTCCCCAGCCTTGCTGCCCTTCCCCAAACAC
>WAAF01019981.1:31690-46774 GCA_013400475.1 Tricholaema leucomelas
ACTGATGCTGGACTCAATCCCCTGGTCCAGATCATCAATAAAGATACAGGACTGTGCCCAGCACTGACCCCTGGGGCACACCACTGGTGCCAGCTGCCAGCTGGATGTGGCACCATTCACCACCACTCTCTGGGCCCAGCCCTGCAGCCAGTTCTTGACCCATACCAGAGTGAATCTGTCCAAGCCAGGAGCTGCCAGCTGTGCCAGGAGCTGCTTGTGTCAGACAGTGCCAAAAGCTTTGCTGCAGTCCAGGCAGACTCCATCCACAGCCTGCCCCACATGCACCAGGCAGGAACCTGATCATAAAAGGAGCTCAGGTTGGTCAGGCAGGACCTGCCCTTCCTAAACCCATGCTGGCTGGGCCTGATCCCTTGGCCATCCTGTAGGTGCTGTGTGATGGCACTCAAGATGACCTGCTCCATGCCCTTGCCTGGCACTGAGGTCAGGCTGACAGCTCTGGAATTTCCTGCTTCCTTCTTCCAGCCCTTCTCATTCTATCGCTGAGCTGATCAAGCCCTTCCTAAACTTCACAGAGTCTCTCTGGTCAAAATATTAACAGGAGAGCAAAGCTGAATAGATGAAATGTTTGTAGACCTCTGCTCCAACAGCTCCACTACTGTGAGACGTTCTGGTGTTGGCAGTGAGCATTATGGAGCTGCAATAACTGCTCTTCTAGTTAATAAAGGCTGCATATATCATAGCTAGCATCTAAAGGGCAAGCTTCAGGGATCAATTCACCTCTGTGGGTGAAAATTACATCTCCTGTGCCAGCAGGGTGCCATCCCTTAGGAGCAGGGGGTGAAGAATTCATTGTCAGGGAATGGCAAACTCCAACTGTTTTCATCTGTTCCCTCGGTGAGGGTTTACAGGGCGGCAGCAAAACATGAGAGCTGGGACATTCCCCCCAGCCCAGGCACACTGCTGTGTCAGTGCAGTACTTCCTTTCAGGCCAAACCACTTCTTTTCACATGAGCTTCTGGAGGAGCTGGAGATATGCTGTACATCACAGAATCACAGAGTGCCAAAGCTCATCCAGTCCAACCTCCCCTGCCAGGGCCAGAGCACCCACAGCAGATCACTAAGGAACACATCCAGGCAGCTCTTGAATGAGAGGGAGACTCCATAACTCCCCCTGGGTAGCCTGAGTTCATCAGTTCCATCAGATTCACAGTGAAAAAGAACTTTACTCATGTTTACATGGAAATGTCTTTTGTCTCTTACTGTCTTCTACACTCCCTTCAGGGCATCCATGGCTTGCTTCAGCCTGGAGAGGAGAAGGCTGCCAGGGGAACTTTATGTGGCCTTGCAGTATCCTAAAGGGGCTACAAGAAAGCTGGGGAGAGACTTCTGAGGCTGTCAGGCAGTGACAGGACTGGGAGGAATGGAACCAAGCTGGAAATGGGGAGATTCAGCCTGGAGGTGAGGAAGAAGTTGTTCAGCATGAGGGTGGTGAGAGGCTGGCAGGGGTTGCCCAGGGAGGTGGTGGAAGCCTCATGCCTGGAGGTGTTTAAGGCCAGGCTGGATGAGGCTGTGGACAGCCTGCTCTAGTGTGAGGTGTCCCTGGGCATGGCAGGGGGGCTGGAACTGGCTGATCCTTGTGGTCCCTTCCAGCCCTGACTGATTCTATGATTCTTTGTTTCTGTAATTCCATGATTCAGTGATTCCATGATTCTGTGATTCCATAACTCTATGATTACATGGATATATGATTCTTTTGATTCCATGATTCTCTGATTCCATGACTCTATGATTCTTTGATTCCATGATTCTTTGTTTCTCTAATTCCATGATTCTCTGATTCTGTCATTCCAGGATTCTGTGATTCTATGATTCCACAGTTCTATGCTTCTATGATTCCATGTTTCAGGCATCCAGACCTTCACTCCTGCTTTACAAACAGGACCTACTTTAACCTCACTTACTTCTTATCCCTATCATTCCTCCTCAAGCCATTCCTGGTGTATGCAGTAACAGTGAAAGTGCTAAGCAGAGGGGCTTGGTATCAATGCAGGGCTCACACAACCACCTCTGGCTGGGCAGTGCAGGGGTTGGGCTGCTGTTGGCTTGCTCTGCAGATCATACTCCACTGTGCTCTCCACCTGCAGGTGCAGGGTCTGTGTAATCTGCAGTGCTGCTGCCTTGGTGACATTTAATGCCATTTATACTAGATTATGCAGACAGGCTCTGTGTAGGTGACATTTCAGCCAGGACCCAGAGTTCAGCTGGCAAGTTTTGTTTCTAGCACCCTGAAGCATCCTTCAAGAGAAGTCTTCCTTAAGGTAAGTGGAAATGAAATGCAGAAGAAAGGGAAAAAAAGGAAATGGAAGTAGAAGACCTTTCCTACTGTCATCTCCTTTGTTGGTCTGAAGTTTGTGTCCAGTCCCCTCACTTCAAGAGAGATGCTGAGGTGCTGGGAGGTGTCCAGAGAAGGGCAGCAGGGCTGATGAGGGGCCTGGAGCACAGCCCTGTGCAGAGGCAGGATCCCATTCTGTGCTCCACAATCTCCCTGGAGGTGTTCAGAACGAGGCTGGATGAGGCCTTGAGTGACCTGTTCTAGAGGGAGGTGTCCCTGCCTACAGCAGGGGCTTGGAACTGGCTGAGCTTGGAGGTCCCTTCCAACCTAACCCATTCTGTGATTCTGTCATCCCTGTATCGCTCCTATGGCACCGCAGGAGCTGAGCACCTCACAGCAGCACCCAAAAGCACTGACCTGGGCAATCAGTCCCAAGGGCTTGGAGGATACTCTGCCAGGCTTAAAGTTTCAAATCTCCCAAAGCTTTGCTTCACATTTCACAGGTGGGAGCTGCTTGCTGGGGGCGGGTGGGAGACACTGACATGGGAAGAGCTCAGGGGGACAGAAGTGGGAGATTTGCACTCTTGCTCCAAGTAGGAGTCTCACTACAGATGTCTGCCAGAAACTAGGAGGAGTTCTTTACAGGGCACTTCAGAGAGGTGGACAGAGTGCAGCTGAATCTATTTCTCCTTGATTTAGCTACTTAGGCATTAAATGAGACAGCAAGTGGGTGGTGATACTGAACACGGTGATTAGGGCTCTGAACACTCTCCCTGTAGGCAACTCTAGCTCCATAGAGATGTAATCATCTGGTACAAACCACAGGCTCCTGGCAGCCTTTCTCTGGCTGTGGAAAAGCCAAGTGAAAGTTTTGAAGTCATAGATTAGGATTAGATGCCTAAAGGGATTCATATTGCTGTGTCCAGTTCTGGGCTCCTGAATTGCAGAGAGATGTTGAGGTGCTGGAAGGTGTTGAGAGAAGGGCAGCAAGGCTGGTGAGGGGCCTGGAGCACAGCCCTGTGAGGAGAGGCTGAGGGAGCTGGGGGTGTGCAGCCTGCAGCAGAGGAGGCTCAGGGCAGAGCTCATTGCTGTCTGCAGCTCCCTGCAGGGAGGCTGTAGCCAGGTGGGGTTGGGCTCTGCTGCCAGGCAGCCAGGGCCAGAACGAGGGGACACAGCCTCAAGCTGTGCCAGGGCAGGTTCAGGCTGGGTGTTAGGAGGAAGTTGTTGGCAGAGAGAGTGATTGGCATTGGAATGGGCTGCCCAGGGAGGTGGTGGAGTCCCCATCCCTGGAGGTGTTTAAGAGGAGACTGCATGAGGCACTTGGTGCCTTGGGTTAGTTAATTAGGAGGTGTTAGGTGATAGGTTGGACTTAGAGGTCTTCTCCAGCCTGGTTAGTTCTGTGGTTCTGTGGAATGTGACCTTATGAAGGAATCATTTCCAGAGAGTAGTTTGGAATAAAGAAAGGAAATGCAAAAGAAGCAGCAGTTACCTTCTTTACCCCTCTAGGGATGCTGTTGCATATATTAGTTTCCTCCTCTGTCCCAGGTGGTCAGGTTTGCATTGATGTGGATCAAAGACACTGTATACAAAAGCAGGGTAGATCAGTGAGGTATTTAGCCTACAAAACTCCACTTTGTCATAATTCTCAGGCAGTGTTTGTGATCAAAGAAGTTCCTGAATTCAACTGGCACTGACCCTTAGAGCATCCTAAAAAGATCCCTTTTGTACCCTCAGTGTTTTGAGGCATCACTTGTAACAGTGGCAGAAGGCAGTGTCCTCCTTAGTGCAATCCTGCAAACGCTGGGCAGCCATCCAGCAGTGCCCAGGGATGTGTATCTAGAGCAGGGGATCCCATTAAGCACACAATGCTGCTCTTAACCCAGCTCTGCTCCTAGGACTGAATGAAAACCATTCCTTACTTCTGCCCTTCTCTCCTGAGTGAGTTCCAGTGCTCTGAAAGACTTCCAAATGCAAGGTCCTGTTTGTCACTGCTTCTATGCAGTGTGTATATTGGGTGCCTAGAGAGCACCAAGGGGTTCTTTGTACTGCAGCCTCACCAGTTTCCTTATCTTTTCCCCTGAAATCGTTCTCTGAAATAACCTGCTTGCAAGGGAGACAGGGAGGAAGAGACACACGCCAGAAAGGAGCAGTATCAGGAGGAATGTATGGAGGATTAGCTGCTGGACTCCTTCTTACCCATGCAGGGAAATGTATATTCATTCCTTGGCAAGAAAATGTCCAACCACACTCCCTGTGCACTTAAAGCTGCCCCTGGGGTCTTTGCTGGAGGTAGTGACGGGATGCAGGTTCTACTGTTTGAGTCTGGTCAACAGGCAGCCTGTGGTTGGTCTGTTTGTTAAGGTGGAAACCTTCTATTAATATATCTGCTGGAAATGCTGCAGTGTGAGTTGAGTGGTCACTCCCTGTGACCTTGATAGACCTTAGCCCTATGCTGCAGTGTGAGTTGAGTGGTCACTCCCTGTGACCTTGATAGATAGACCTTAGCCCTATGCTGCAGTGTGAGTTGAGTGGTCACTCCATGTGACCTTGATAGACCTTAGCCCTATGCTGCAATGTGAGTTGAGTGGTCACTCCATGTGACCTTAATAGATAGACCTTAGCCCTATGCTGCAGTGTGAGTTGAGTGGTCACTCCATGTGACCTTGATCGACCTTAGCCCTATTCCAGAGCTGCCTGGAGGTGCTGCTGTGTGATCTGCTGTAGGTGATGCTGCTCTGGCAGAGTGGGCTGGACTGGATGAGCTGTGGAGGTCCCTTCCACCCCTGACGCTCTGTGGTTCTGTGATTCATACAACATATTTCCAGCTCCTCCAAAAGCTCGTGTGAGAAGGAAGAAAGGTGGATTGTCCATCAGCACTGCCTGGTAAAGAGTGCTCAGACATCCTGCCCCATAGGCACTGAGGTGGGAAGAGCTGCCAGCCCTCCAAGTTGAGTCAGTGTGAAGGGAAGCTGTGGTGAGAAGCACAATCCTCCACTTTCCCCTTTGAGAAGCAGCAGAGAGCTGTTAACTGTGGGACCCTGCAGCTCTGCACCAAAATCTCCCTGCAGGAGATGTTTGTCCTTCCTTTTGTTGTCATTTTTGTGCCGTAGTACAAAATGCACTCTCAGCGTAAAGTGCACTCCTCTTTGTTGTTTGTTTGGGGTTTTTTTTTGTCAGAGAGATTCCCAGGAATTTCAAGTCCCAGCTTAATAGCTCAGAGCCACTTAGCTAGAAAATTAAACTGAAGAAGGATTAGAAAAGCTTAGTCAGAGGTAAACAGAGACTTGGTACCAGCACTGAGGGTTGCTCTTTGTTCTGTGCCATCAGTGGGTGATGAAAAACTCAACTTTTTCATCCTCTGTGGAGGAAAACTGCAATCAATATTTTTCCACCTGTCATCATAACAAAACCAAATCATTCAGGGAATCTAATGAGCCTGTAATTATCAGGTGATAATTAACACCACTTCCTGTATCTTGCCTCCTCTGAAAGTTACAGTTGTGCCACGAGAGAAAATGAGACGAGGAAGAGCTTTCGGTGCTGTGCTGTCAAGAGAGGGGGCCTGAGATTCTAAATAGCTTAGGAAGTAGCCATTGAGAGCAAAAAATAATCTTCTTATAATGTCAAATGATCAATTAATCAAAAGCTCTCCATGAGCAGGGGAATGAGGAATATTAGTGATTCATTAATTACAAATCCAATAAGCAGAGGAGATGAATGGGAGCGGTTAGAGGGATCGATAAGGAGTGCAAAGAGAGATTCAGGGGAGGAGTGTCTGTGCTGGAGCAGGGGAATGAGGAAAAGGGAGCAAGGCTCCAAGCTCTTGAAATCACTCAGGCTCTTGCTTGTGTATTTATGCAGCATAGAATCATAGAGTCAACAGGTCGGAAGAGAGCTCCAAGCTCAGCCAGCCCAACCTAGCACCCAGCCCTGCCCAAGCAACCAGACCATGGCACTAAGTGCCCCAGCCAGGCTTTGTTTGAATCAATCCACAAGGGTTATTCTGCTGTTGCTTTTTCCCCCCCTGTCTCCATGGGTTTAAGAGGAAGCCCTGGAGAAACTGAGTATGTGAGGATGGATTTTTAACATGAGTTTTGTACGAAATATGCCCTGGTGCTCTCCTGAAGACAGAGCACTTTAATTACCTGGTACACGAGTGGTGTGCTTCACATTTTAAGAGGTCTCGCCTGAGGTCTAAGCTTCTCACCAAATTACCTAATGAGCAAGAAGCAAGCACTGTGATCTTGTTACACCTGCTGCTGCGAGCACTGCCATGAACATCATTAACCATGGGATTGCTGTTAAGCAGCAGCCAATACCGACTGGAACCAGAGTGGTTTTATGAGGACCTTGCTCCTAGCACCTGATTTCCTGTCTCCATTTCTCTTCTAAAGGAAACAACCTCCAAGTCTCTCTCTGGCTGAGATTTTCTCTGCTTAGCCTTGGCCTTCTGAAAGAGGAGACATTTAGGTGAAAGCCATTGAGCTGCCTCGGGAGAAAGGCAATGTGTGTTTGGAAGAGCACACAACAACAGTTCAGTGCTCAATTGGCTGTTCCACACAACCTGTGCCTTTTTCAAGCTGTCCGTGGGGAGGGCAACAACTCTGATCTCAGTTTGGCACCAAATTCTTCTTTCCTTAGTGAATTTCACATGAAAGCTCATGATTTGTGTTGCTTCTTGTTTGAAAACAAGCCAAGAGAATCACCACACAGTTGAGGAGTTGTAGAATCAGTCAGGGCTGGAAGGGAGCTCAAGGATCAGCCAGTTCCAACCCCCTGCCATGCCCAGGGACACCTCACACTAGATCAGACTGTCCACAGCCTCATCCAGCCTGGCCTTAAACACCTCCAGGGATGAGGCTTCCACCACCTCCCTGGGCAACCCCTGCCAGGCTCTCACCACCCTCATGCTGAACAACTTCTTCCTCACATCCAGGCTGACTCTCCCCATTTCCAGCTTTCACAGAATCATAGAATCAAGCAAATTGGAAGAGACCTCCAAGCTCATCCAGCCCAACCTATCACCCAGCCCTACCCAGTTAACTAATTTTGTTCCATTCCCCTCAATCCTGTCACTACCTGACAGCCTAAAAAGTCCCTCCCCAGCTTTCTTGTAGGCTCTCTTAAGACTGAGTAATGAATGAGAATAGTTCAGCATTATTTCCAAGATGATTGCTGCCTGCAGAGGCTCATCTAGCCCTGGTGGTTGGAGTGCAGGTCACAGCAGGGCTGGTGGCAGCTAACGTTTCTATAGCCATGTGGAAGATGTTGGAACAGAGCTGGGTGCCTACAGAGGCAGTAAGCACAGAGGCACTTTCCTTCTTGCTGTACCATATATTCCATTCCATCACATCATTATCCCACCAAATGCAGTTGCAGCTGGAGGCACCTTTTGGACTTAACTGCATTCCTGAAGGAAGAACAGCAATAATTAGGATCTTTCTGCTCTCTGTGAAACCACAGCCTATGTGCTTCAGTGGCTGATGTAGTGGGACTTGACTTTATCCCCTAATAGGTCCAAATGAACTGTAAATGACAATGGTAGACAACAATGGGGACTCCTTTTGTCAGTGTCATTATCACTATGGGTGAAAACCTAAGCTAGGAACCAGACCCTGCATGGCAGCTCTGCTGTACTAGAAGTGAAAAAAGCACTCCAAGCAATTTGTGTTTTCACAGCATCACAGAGTGTCAGGGCTGGAAGGGACCTCCACAGCTCGTCCAGTCCAACCTCCTCTGTCACAGCAGCATCACCTACAGCAGATCACACAGCAACACATCCAGGCAGCTCTGGAATAGCTCCACAGAGGGAGACTCCACAGCCCCCCTGGGCAGCCTGTGCCAGGCTTCTGTCACCCTCGCAGGGAAAAAAAATCCTCCTCAGGTTCACATGGAACTTCCTGTGTCTCAACTGCCACCCAGTGCTCCTTACCATGGCACTGGGCATCACCCAGCAGAGCCTGGCTCCAGCCTCCTGGCACTCACCTTTACATCTTTATCACCATTGCTGAGGTCCCCCCTCAAGCTCTCCTCATAAGGAAGAGGTTCAGGTTTCTTATCATTTTTGTGGCTCTGTGCTGGACTCTTTCAAGCAGTTCCCTGAGTTCATTCTTGAGCTGGAGGGCCCAGAACTGGGCACAGTACTCCAGATGTGGCCTCAGCAGGGCAGAGTAGAGGGGCAGGAGAACTTCCCTCCACCTCCTACCCACAGCCCTTCTCATCCCCCCCAGAATGGCATTGCCCCTCCTGCCCACCAGAGCACACTGCTGGCTCATGCCCATCCTTCCATCCACCAGCACTCCCGAGTCTCTCTCCCCTTCCCTGCTCTCCAGCAGGTCAGTCCCCAGCCTATCCTGCTCCCTGGGGTTGCTCTTTCCCAGGTGCCAGACTCTGCACTTGCCCCTGTTGAACTTTAGCCAATTTCTCCCTGCCCAGCTCTCAGCCTGGCCGAGTCTCTCTGAGTGCCAGCACAACTCTGCTGTGGCAGCCACTCCTCCCAGCTTGGTGTCACCAGCAAACTTGCTGCCAGTGCCCTCTGTGCCCTCTGTGCCCTCAGCCAGGGCACTGATGAGTGCATTGAATAAAACTGGTCCCAGTACCCCCTGAGGAGCTCATGGTTAAACGAACCTCCTCTGCCTCAGCTTCCAGCCACTGCCCCTCCAGATGCGCTGTTTTCTGTGGATCCAGAGGCCATCCTTGTTCAGGGGTTAGAATTTTGGACAACAAACCATTTCAGCAAGCTCTTCAGCTCTAAGCTATGCACTGACTGTTATCTCTCTGTGTACATTTTGATATCTTCTTGTGACTGTGCCATCATTAAAATAAGCCCAAGCTTGTCAGTGGACAGCGACGAGTACAATAGAGTGGATTTTCATCCCCTGCTCGCTCTGAATATGTCTTCTGCCTTGATGGTGCCAGGCTTATTTCCTCACAAAGCATCCTGTGTCTGATTCAGCCCCAGATATAATCCTGATGTCTGCAAATCACCTGTTGGGAAATATCTCTGATTAAAGCATTCAGACTGTAACAAAGCAGTTAGGAAGAGACGCTGGGAATGCATTCAGAGCTCGTTGCCACGCTCGCAGTATCCTGCATCTCAGGGCGAGTTAATAGAAGGCAGCAAAGCTCCCATTTGCTGTGTGTATAAAAGGCTGATAGCTCTAACGTGCTGTAAATGCTGGAGAGAATAAGAACTCAGAAATTAGTGTCACAGAGTCACTTCTGTTTGCAGTTTTATTTTCCTGTCTGCTCTACTTAGGAGAAGAAAAATGGGAAGTTCTCTTTCAAGGCTGAGGCTCTGGGGGTGAAATTATTAGCTACAAAGGGCCAAGGAAACTCTTCCTGGGAGGAAAACGCAGTTTCCCCAGAAAATGTGGTTGCTTTGTGTTAGTTGCCCATTTCACCATCTCCTTACCTGTCTCTCCAGCTAAACACTGCCTAAACTGTTGCTTGCTCAAGCTGTGCCCCCTGATCTCTCCCTGTTGTATTGTCTGACACTCCTGAGCTGTGCTTGTTGCTGCTGTCTTTGAGGGTCCTCTGAATGTCTTGCAACTTCTCTCTTGGAGTGAAGGAGCTCAGTTCCCCCAATGACTCCTCCTTCCACCTCACTCTCCTGCACAGACTCACACAGTCCTGAGCAATCCTTGCATCATGGGCAGAGGTGAATGGTGCTCTGGAAGCCACTGGCTCTGCTCCAGCCCCTCCCCAGCCTTTCTGCCCTACTCTGGACACCTTCCAGCACCTCAACATCTCTCTGCAATTCAGGAGCCCAGAACTGGACACAGCACTCAAGGGGTGTCCTGAGCAGTGCTGAGCACAGGGGCAGAAGAACCTCCCTTGTCCTGCTGCCCACACTGCTCCTGAGCCAGCCCAGGATGCCATTGGCTCTGCTGCCCACCTGGGCACTGCTGCCTCCTCTTCAGCTCCTCTCTCCCAGCACCCCCAGCTCCCTCTCTGCCTGGCTGCTCTCAGCCACTCTGTCCCCAGCCTGTAGTGCTAAGTCCAACCTATCACCTAACACCTTCTAATTAACTAACCCATGGCACCAAGTGCTTCATGCAGCCTCCTCTTAAACACCTCCAGGGATGGAGACTCCACCACCTCCCTGGGCAGCCCATTCCAATGCCAATCACTCTCTCTGCCAACAACTTCCTCCTGACATCCAGCCTGACCCTGACCTGGCACAGCTGGAGGCTGTGTCTTCTTGCTCTGTGCCTGGGTGCCTGGGTGAAGAGACCAGGGAGGTGTATTCTGCCCCAGACAGCAGATCTGGGGATAAGGATGTTGCTGAGCTAGAAGTGGCTGCACTTGTTGAGTGGATTGTCTGAAACACTGATTATGTATCATCACCCTTAGATTAAAACATGCACACAGCAACAAAGGAGAGAAAGCAGCAGCACACTATGAAAGCTCCTTGCTTTGATGTTCTGAAATGATTTCCTTTTTTATTAAACTGCTTAGTTGAAATGCCCTAAAATTCTTTGTATCATCTTAAGACAACATTTTGATTTTGAGACTTATTTTAAGGGGGAGACACTTTGCAGAATCCTTCAACATAGCAAAGCAGAGATAAACTAATTCCTCTGGCAAGTACTGACAGTTTCTTCTGCAGATATATATATATATATTTATTTCACTGTGAGACAAAGGAGCTCCAGATTTCCTCATGCAAATACCTAAGAGCTCAGCCTTACCACGGATAGCAGAAAGTGATGTCTTTAATTAAGAGTCCTCAGCAAACTCTGCTAGGGAGCACATGGGTGCTGAAACCAGCCTCTCATCCTCTCAAGCTGCAATGCTGTATAACATTGTCCACTTAAGCTCTTGGTGTCTCATTTGCTTTGCTTTAGCTTCCTAAGAATTGAGAAGGAAAGTTGCTGTTCTCCTGCAAAGAGTGGGGCTAAACCTTCTCCTGCCATGGCCTAACAAGGCAGAAGTTGTTGCTGTTCAGCCTGCCCTCATTAAAGCTTTTTGAATGAAAATAAGCTCAGTAGGGAATGATTCTGTGCATTGTGTGTGGCACAACTGTCACTCCATGGCTGGATGGAGAAGAGCCTCTTGTTTTATCACAGAGCCACAGCACCATGCAGGCTGCCACAGCCCCTCAGGAGCACCAAGTCCAGCCTAGAACCCTGCTCTACAAGAGTCACCTTAAACCATAGCCCCAAGCACCACAGACAAACCACCCTGAAACACAGCCAGGCTGGGGGACTCCACCACCTCCCTGGGCAGCTCATTCCACTCCCTGACCACTCTCTCCATGTTTCCTAATGTCCAATATAGACCTCCCCAGCCTCAGCTTGAGGCCATTCTCCTTGTTCTGTCTCCAGTTCCCTGTGAGCAGAGCCCAGCATCAACCTCTCCACAATGTCCCTTCAGGCAGCTGCAGACAGCCATGAGGTCTGCCCTCAGCCTCCTCTGTTTCACACTACCCATCCCCAGCTCCCTCAGTCTCTCCTCATCAGATTTACTCTCCAGGCCCTTCCCCAGCTCCCTTGCCCTCCTCTGCACTGGCTCCAGCACCTCCACATCTCCCTTGTATTGAGGTGTCCAAAACTGAACACAACTCTCACAGAATCAAAGAATTAAGCAGGTTGGAAAAGAACTTTGAGATCATTGAGTCCAACCTAGCACCCAGCACCTAATTAACTAAACCATGGCACCAAGTGCCTCATCCAGGAACACATCCAGGCAGGTCTGGAATACCTCCAGAGTGGGAGACTCCACAACCCGCCCTGGGCAGCCTGTGCCAGTGCTCTGTCACCCTCACTGTAAGAAAGTTCCTCCTCATGTCAGCCCTCAGTCTCCTCTTCTCCAGGCTAAAGAGCCTCAGCTCCCTCCATTATTTTTGTGACTCTATGTTGGGCTCTTTCAAGCAGTTCCCTGAGGTCCTTCCTGAACTGAGAGGCTCAGGACTGGACACAATATTCCAGATGCAGCCTCAGCAGGGCAGAGTAGAGGAGGAGGAGAACCTCTCTCTACCTATCCACAGCCCTCCTAATCCAGCCCAGGATGCCATTGGCCTTCTTGGCCACCAGAGCACATTGCTGGCCAGTGACAGAGGTTTGTATCATCTCGTTGCACGATGCTGATTTTGACTACTCTTCTCCTGAAGAGCTTCTGTAGGCTCTGGCTCTGGGAATCCAGGTCCTGGCACTGTCCAGTCTTGCTGTTTATGATCTCTGACAGCATTTTATGCTTCTGATTCTTCCAAAACCCTTTCCCAGCGTTTTGCTCAGTTGAACTGAGAACAATTCCTGATCTAAGTTCTTTTTTTCTGACAATTGAAATGTGCCTTTTATTACTGATTTCGCTTTACTTTCTCCATCATTAATGAGTAGCACAAAACCCAGGGATCATTTGTTTAAGATGTGTCCCCATTCCTGTTTGAAAATATCATTTTTAGAAGCTAGAGGTGGAACATGTCTGCAGTCTCTCAGCTCCCTCCAGGTCCTTTGTTCTCTCTGTAGAACATTGACAAGGGAGCTCTATGCCAACCAAATCTAATTTTCCTTCCTCCAATGTTCCTCTAAATGGTTATAATATTCCTTTCACATCCTCTTCTTTCAACTGATTTAGCTCCAAAAAGATCAGTTGAAGGCTCTGTAGGGCTCTGTGAGTTTCTTCCTTAAGAAAGGAAGAAGTGCAGCTTGTTCTCCCTGTTAGTGCTGGGCAAAGCCTTCTTTTTACCCCTCCCTGCTCTTCTGCCAGGCTGTTTTCATTGCTAACCTATAGCATTGTCTGTGGTGATGCTATCAGCACAGCACTGCACTGAAAAATCCTTTCAAGGATCCTGGAACATCTTAGTGGCAAGAAAATAAAGCTCCATGGTGGCAAGACATGTGGCTTTAGACAAGATAGAGTCAGGGAAGCATGGAGCCCTAAAATCAGAGAGTCCTGGAACCATGGAGCCCTAAAATCAGAGAAACCTGGAACCATGGAGCCCTAAAATCAGAGAAACCTGGAACCATGGAGCCCTAAAATCAGAGAATCCTGGTATCATGGAACCATAGAATCCTGAAATCATAGAATCACAAAACTGTATAATCCTAAAATCATAGAATCATAGAGAAATGGAATTGTAAGATCATAGAATCAGGGACTCATGGACTCCTCCATCATATAATCATAGCTTAGAGTCCTAGAAACACAAAATCATAAATCATAGGATCATAGAATCTTGGAATCATAGAATCATAGAATAGTATCATGGAATCAGTCAGGGCTGGAAGGGACCACAAGGATCAGCCAGCTCCAACCCCCCTGCCATGCCCAGGGACACCTCACACTAGAGCAGGCTGTCCACAGCCTCATCCAGCCTGGCCTTAAACACCTCCAGGCAAGAGGCTTCTACCAGCTCCTGGGAAACCTGTTCCAGGCTCTCACCACCCTCATGCTCAACAATTTCTTCCTCACATCCAGGCTGAATCTTCCACTTCCATCTTTGTTCCATTCCCCCCAGTCTTGTCACTAGCATAAAAGTCCCTCCCCAGCTTTCTTGCAGTCCCCTTTAAGATACTGAAAGGCCACAAGAAGGTCCCCTGGGAGCCTTCTCCTCTCCAGACTGCACAGCCCCAACTGCCTCAGTCTCTGCTCACAGCAGAGCAGCTCCAGCCCTCTGCTCATCCTCGGGGCCCTTCTCTGGACCCCTTCCAGCACATCACTCAGATGATTAGTTTCATGTCCATTATTCTCATGTCCAAAGGAGGGACTGTGCCGTAAGAAAGGCAAAAGGACACTTTCTGTCGTGAGCAATGTGCTGCTAAAGTTCATGGCAAGGCTGCTTCAGAAGGAGATAAAGCCAGAAGGACAAGAGATGGATGAAAGTGACATTTCTATTACAGGGTTTGCATATCCCAGCACTGAAAGGGGACATCTGCCCGAGGGAGGGATGCAGGTAGGGTGAGGGCAGGGTTGCTGCAGCTGCTTTTTTTCTTGGTTCACATTTGTGGGAATTGTCTTCTTGATTTTATTTTAATTTCCAGGAGTTGTGTTGCTGCTTATCTCCAGCCACAGATTCAGTGATTCTGAGCAGCAGAGCCAGGACATGTGTGATAACATTCCTGCCTTTTTTATTAGAGCAAATGTCACTATTTCTTATTACTCTGAAAGAGGAAGAACTGCCTGTCCGTGTGATTGCATCTCCAGCTCCTCCAGCGCCAGTAAACATTGGCTGCTTGCCAGCCAGCACCGGGGATGGGCAAACTTTTCCAGTGCTAAAGCTGGCTTAAACACCTTCATTTCTAGACACAAAGATACCCTAAACTCAGCTCCTGGATATCTCACCGAGGTGGAGGAGCCTACTCTCTGCAGCAGCTTATGGGCTGCAGCCAGAGCAGTGTGGGCAGCAGGGCAGGGAAGGGATCCTGCCCCTCTGCTCCACACTGCTGAGACCCCACCTGGAGTACTGCATCCAGTGCTGGAGCCCCTGGGACAAGAGGGATCTGGAGGTGCTGGAAGGGGTCCAGAGAAGGGCCCCGAGGATGAGCAGAGGGCTGGAGCTGCTCTGCTGTGAGGAGAGCCTGAGGCAGTTGGGGCTGTGCAGTCTGGAGGGGAGAAGGCTCCCAGGGGACCTTCTTGTGGCCTTTCAGTATCTGCAGGGGGCGACAAGAGAGCTGGGGAGGGACTTTTTAGTCTGTCAGGTAGTGATAGGACTGGGGGGGATGGAACCGAGCTGGAAATGGGGAGATTGAGCAAGTCCCAGACAGCTGCTCAGGGAAACAGATGGAGGCTGCACCAGAAGTCAAACCTAGAATCACAGAATCAGTCAGGGTTGGAAGGGACCACAAGGA
>WAAF01019981.1:51750-61750 GCA_013400475.1 Tricholaema leucomelas
GTGATGCACTGAGAATGGAGCTCAGAGTGATGCACTGAGAACTGGGCTCAGGGTGATGCACTGAGAATGGAGCTCAGAGTGGTGCACTGAGAACTGGGCTCAGGGTGATGCACTGAGAACTGGGCTCAGGGTGATGCACTCAGTGTGCCCTGCCAGGAAGGATGCACTTTTCCAAAGCATCCATTTTGCTCTGAGAGGCTGACAAAGCAAGATTTCTACTGCACACACCATCACCTGGACTGCTACTGACATCTGGCCAAGCCAGGCCCTGCAGGGCAGAAGCTGAGCAGGTGTCAGGCTAAACTTCCCTGGGGTTTTGATTCTTCAGAGGTGTTCTTCTTCCTCTCAAAAGTAAATGGAGATTGCTCATTGAATCGGCACAGGACTGTGCTTGCTGACCCAGCTGCTGACTTTCACAGTGTGGGTGTTCTTGAGGAGCAGGTCACTGAAAACTTAGCCTTGCAGCCCCATGAGGGCTGCTGATGTACCAAGCATTCTGTCCTTTCTGTCCCACTGTGTGCGTGGAGTTCAAACCACCTGGAGCCAGCTCAGCTCTGAGATACTCTGATTTTGTTCCCTTTATGCTTCCCAGAGTTTGTTTCCATTGCCCTGGCTGCAGTATGGCTCCCACGTGGCTCTTAGGCTGTGATGCCTTCTCCCTGGGAATGTGATTGGGTTTTTTCACTTGAGGCACTGAGCAGCTTCTAGTGGAGTTGTAACCAGTGGTGAGAGCTGTACCTTTACACAGCAGGAGAGAAGGACTGCAAAGTACTAACCTTGTCCTGCCTTTAGCAAGGAAACAGACTCACAGCATTGCCAGAGCTGGAGGGGACCACAGGTGCGGGGAGCAGGCTGCCGGGGAGGCCGGGAATCGATCGGGGTACTGACGAGGACTCAGTCAGCTGCCAGCAGCCTTATGCTCAGTGCAGTGCAGTGCAGTGCAGTGCAGTGCAGTGCAGTACAGCTTTATTCTGGAAGTGCAACAGCTTATACAGCCCTTTAGCAGAGGTGTGCACAACTAGCTGAGGGTTACACAAGTGGAAGGTACAGGTTGGTTCAGAGTTATAACCAAGGTATCCATAGGTCACTCAATCCCTGGTGTCCACCCCGTGGGACGGCAAGCTCAGCCCCCTGCAGGTGTGCGTGGGGGGCTCATTGTTTGCAGCTTCCTGTCCTGGGCCCCAGGCAGCCCAAGGACAGCTCGCAGCAGGAGCTCAGATGTTTACAGCTCATGCCCTGCCTAGGGAGAGTGCTCTCCCACACACAGGCATCATCCAGTTCCAGCCCCTCTGCCACGGGCAGGGACACCTCACACTACACCAGGTTGCCCACATCCATACCCAGCCTGGCCTTAAAAACATATAGGGGTGAGACTTCTACCACCTCCCTGGGCAACCTGTGCCAGTGTCTCACCACCCTCATGCTGAAGACCTCCTTCAGGCAGTGATAGGACTGGGGGGAATGGAACAAAGCTGGACATGGGGAGATTCAGCCTGGATGTTAGGGAGAAGTTGTTCAGCATGAGGGTGGCGAGAGCCTGGCAGGGGTTGCCCAGGGAGGTGGTGGAAGCCTCTTGCCTGGAGGTGTTTAAGGCCAGGCTGGGTGAGGCTGTGGGCAGCCTGCTCTAGTGTGAGGTGTCCCTGGGCATGGCAGGGGGGTTGGAACTGGCTGATCCTTGTGGTCCCTTCCAGCCCTGACTGATTCTGTGATTCTAACCTTTAATCTCAATCTCTCCTCCTCTAGCTTGGATCCATTTCCCCCAGTCCTATCCCTGCCTGACACCCTACAGAGTCCCTCAGCAGCTTCCTTGTAGTCCCCTGCAGATAATAGAAGGCCACAATAAGGTCTCCTGGGAGCCCTCTCTTCTCCAAAGTGAGCAGCCCCAACAGTCCTCACAGCAGAGCAGCTCCAGCCCTCTGATCATCCTTCTCTGGACATTTCCCAGCACAAGCAAACCTAAGTACGAAGAGGGAAAGCTTCTAGGCTCAGGAGGAGCTGCATCAGAACATTTCCTTCTAGAATTCTATTTCATTTCTGACCCATTCTTCAGGTTGTGGCTACAGAGCTTCTGCTTCTCAGTGTGGCCTTGGTTAGCAGTGAATTATCCTGATGATTTTAACTTCTGACTAATGAGAGCTACTCCCCAGCAGTTAATTTATTCCAAGGCCAGCAAGATGCATTCAGCTCCCTTCAGCCCCAGCAGGGCTCTTTATTCTGAGCTTTTCTTGGGTGAGGTAAATGACAGCAGCAATTCACTGAGATGCAGCCTGGCACTGAATGTCAAGAAAGACAGAGTCTGTGTCCCCTTGTTCTGCCCCTGGGTGCCTGGCAGCAGAGCCCAATCCCACCTGGCTAGAGCCTCCCTTCAGGTAGCTGCAGACACCTGGGCACGCTGCTGCCTCATGTTCACCTGCAACCAGCACCCCCAGCTCCCTCTCTGCCTGGCTGCTCTCAGCCACTGTCTCCAACCTGTAGCATTTCTTGGGGTTGCTGTGGCCAAAGTGCAGATCCTGGCACTTGGCCTTGTTCAAACTCCTGGCACTGGGCTGTGCCCATCTGTGCAGCCTGCCCAGGTCCCTCCGCAGGGCCCTGCTGCCCTCTAACACATCCACACTTGCTCCCAGGTTGGTGTTGTCTGCAGACTTACTGCTGGAGGACTCAATCCTCTCCTCCAGATCATTAGTGAAGACACTGAAGAGGACTGTGCCCAGCACTGATCCCTGGGCACACCACTAGTGCCTGGCTGCCAGCTGGATGTGGCACCATCCACCACCACTGCCTGGGCATGTGGTTGAACCACATGTGTCAGTGTGGCCTATTGAATGGGTTTGTTTTTGTCCTGGGCGTTGTGCCCCCAAAATATCTCCACTTGCAGCCATGCTACAGCACCATTGTCCCCCGGAGCGCGGTCTGCTGAGGCACAGCAGCGGGAGGAGACTCCAATCTGCCAGCATTGTTCATGTGCTGAATAGAGTTGGATTACAATCATCTGGCATCTCCGTGCAGCCTTCTGGCAGGAAGGAGCATTGTGCTTCTTGAAGACAAGTGAAATAGGTGAGGAGAGCAAGGCTTTGAGATTGGGCTCAAGACAAAAAAGGTGTAATTAGCCCCCAGAAGCTGGGTCTAGCTCTGGAAGCCCTTTATCCTCCAAGCATGTCAGCACCAGCAACCCTTCCACTGCCTGCATTGTCTCAGCTGACAGCTAGAAAGAGGCAATGAAGAGTTCTAAGCGATTAACTACACCTCTAATTTGCTCCCCATTCAGATCAGCAAGTAGATCTCCTTCCAAAATAAGACCTCTAGGTCAAAACAAAGAGAGAAACGAAAGGAGAGAATCTTGGTGCTGTGCAGCAGAGCCGCGTGGATGAGGAGCAGGATAACCAGGGCAGGCAAAATGCAGCTGCAAGAACCTCGTTAAAGCTCAGGTGAAGTCCTTTCCCTGGAAGAGGAGCAGCTCCTTCTGAAGTGAGAGTTGCTCTAACTGAAAACAGAGTTCAGCGTATCCGTGACAGGCAGGACCAGGCTGCTTTGCACTCGAGTCAGATGGGTTAGCCTGGGGCAGCTTGGGGCACCTCTACAGCAGCCACTCACCCTGGCTGAGCTGTGGAACTTGCAGCTGCAGGCAGTGGAGAGCAGTGGGCTGAGCACAGTTGGTCTGTTCCACTGAGGTACTGAGCTGGGGATGAACCAGAGCTACCTCAGGAGCAATTAACATCTCCTCACTGACTAAAGTGAAATGCCTCACCCTCATCATGCCTACTTGTTACAGCTTCCTCAGCTGACACATGCTTTAAAACTACACTTTGTCCCCCTCCACTCTGCCCTAGTGAGGCCACACCTGGAATTCTGCATCCAGTTCTGGGCTGCCCACCTCAAGAGGGACAGGGATCTGCTGGAGGGAGTCCAAGGGAGGGCTACAAGGATGCTGAAGGGACTGCAGCACTGCCTGAGGAGGAGAGGCTGAGAGCCCTGGGGCTGCTTAGGCTGCAGAGGAGAAGGCTGAGAGGGGATCTGAGCAATGTCTGTCAAGAGCTGAGGTCTGGGGGTCAGGAAGGAAGGGACAGGGACAGCCTCTGCTCACTTGTGCCTTGCCATAGGACAAGGGGCAAGGGATGGGAACTGCAGCACAGCAAGTTCCAGCTCAGCAGGACGAAGAACTCCTTGAGTGTAAGGGTGAGAGAGCCTGGCACAGGCTGCCCAGAGAGGTTGTGGAGTCTCCTTCTCTGAAGCCTTTCCAGCCCTGTCTGGATGTGTTCCTGTGTGACCTGTGCTGGATTCTCTGCTCCTGCTGTGGCAGGGGGATTGGACTGGAAGCTCTCCAGAGGTCCCTTCCAACCCCTGACATTCTGTGAACTCCATCACCCTGTCACTATGTTATGAAGACCATGACCTAAGCCACCAGCTGCCTGTAACAGTCGATGCTGATAGAATAAGTGTCAATAGTGCAGGAGAAATGTGAAGAAAACAGGTCTAATATTCTCTAACCTTCCCTTTACCTTCACCCCTGGGTTGCTTTGCCAGATGGACTTACCCAAATAAAAGCACAGCTCACTCATCTCTTTGGTGTCTCAATACCAATGTGCACTTGCTGTGTGAAGCTGCTGAGGAGATGGTCTGTAAATTCTAGGTCTGGGGTTTTAACTGCCCAAGAATCTGCAGCTCCCTACTGTCCCATAAAGATCTGTTCCACCTTGTTAGGAACTGTGCACAATTAATAATGGATATTAGCTCTGGTACCCAGGTGAAGATTGTTAATGCATGTGAAAGTTGTTTGTTAACATTAAATCTCAACACAGCACCTATTTACTGTGTTCAGAGTGCAGGGTTTGGGTACTTAGGAGACACAGCCTCAAGCTGTGCCAGGGCAGGTTCAGGCTGGATGTGAGGAGGAAGTTGTTGGCAGAGAGAGTGATTGGCATTGGAATGGGCTGCCCAGGGAGGTGGTGGAGTGCCCATCCCTGGAGGTGCTGAAGCCAAGCCTGGCTGGGGCACTTAGTGCCATGGTCTGGTTGGTTGGGCAGGGCTGGGTGCTAGGTTGGGCTGGCTGAGCTTGGAGCTCTCTCCAACCTGGCTGATTCTGTGCTTTCTCTGTGTTTTTGCTTCAGGAGCAGAGGAGCCATGGCAGCTCATATTTCAGTGCAGGCTAGCAGCTTGGAAGCAAACCTCTTTGCTGGCATGCCTGAGAAGTCTGATAGAAAGCCAAGAAAGCCTCTAGATTTCCACTGCTGCCTGCTGGCTCAAGCTACATTAACACTCTCCTGCAAGTGCATCTCCATGTGTGTGAGCAGCCATCCCCAAGCCCCACATAAGCTGTCACACGGCAGGATGCAGAGGGTGAGCTGCAGGAAAGGCCAAGGTCACAAAGCAGAGTGGCTGCAGCACACAACCAGCTTGTGCCTTTTCTTCCCACACAGGTGCCCAGGTTTCAAGCTAGCAGGTGCCTCTGAGGTCATCTGGCCTGGTTTCTTTCACTCAGCCATCCCAGCTCATAGATAGGTGCTTGAGGGCTGGAGTGCTGATCTAAGCTGGAGCTGGAACGTGGCTAACCCATCTGTGGCAGGGGCTGCTGGACCAGAACATAACACACACAGGTCTGGTTGGGCTGGATGAGCTTGGAGGTCTCTCCCAACCTGGTTGGCTCTATGATTCTCAGGTTATTTTTCCCTGCTAGGTTTCAAATCAGGCTTCTGTGGAATGCTCTGGAGTTTTTGGGCCCACATCACAGCTCTCCAGGCTATTAGAGACAGTATCCAACACTGCAGGCATGTCAGCACTCACTCTGCTGCTTTGCCTTCTCTTTGTTTCCTCCCTGTCTTCTGTCACAGGTTTATGCTGCCTGTCCCACAGGAGGATTTGAAGCCCTGGGTAATAGGCTATGGGATTGCTGTTAGCACATCTGTTAATTTCCTACCCTCTTCTTCATTCCCTGTGTGTTATTAGAGAGATGATCTATGAACAGATATGTTCTTACTGATATTTCCCTTAATCCTGCCTTCCTCTGCTTTATTTTAATCCAGAAAAGAGCTGAGCTGCTTTGGTCTTAAAGGGTACCTGTGCCAAGCCCTTAAGAGCATGCATCAGCACCAAGCCAGCTGCTTGTCAGGCACTGGGTAGTAGCTGTGAGCAAATGAAGCACAGCAAATTATCGAGTTGCTGGGCTGGGCTCCCTTCATTCTCTCTTTTATTCAGCACAGAACATGCCAAGCACAGTGCTCTGCAGACTGATGGCTCTGGAAATGCAGGCAGTGCTGCCTGCCCGGCTGTGGCCGCATGGAGCTGTTCCTGCTCCCTTCCTTAGTAAGCCAGCTCAGTGCTCACAGAATCACAGCCACAGGGTGTCAGGGGCTGGAAGGGACCTCCAGAGCTCATCCAGGCCAACCCCCCTGCCACAGCAGCAGCACCTACAGCAGATCACACAATGGCTCCAGGCCCCAGTGGAGGCCAGGGACAAGTGGAGTCCCTCAGGGGTGAGTCCTGGGACCAGTCTTGTTTAAGATCTTTGTGGGCACCATGGGCAGTGGCACTGAGGCACCCTCAGCAAGTTTGCCAATGGCACCAAGCTGTGTGGTGCTGCTGACAGCTGGGGGGAAGGATCCATCCAGAGGGACCTGAACAGGCTGCAGAGCTGTGCCCAAGCCAACCTCAGGAACTTCAACAAGATCAAGTGCAAGGTCCTGCAGCTGCATAGAGGCAATGCCAAGCACAAAGACAGGCTGGGCAGGGACTGGCTTGAGAGCAGCCCTGAGGAGAGGGACTTGGGGGTGCTGGTGGAGCTGTCAGTGTGCTCTGGCAGCTCAGAGAGCAACCAGAGCCTGGGCTGCAGCCAGAGCAGTGTGGGCAGCAGGGCAGGGAAGGGATCCTGCCCCTCTGCTCCACACTGCTGAGACCTCACCTGGAGTACTGCATCCAGTGCCGGAGCCCCTGGGACAAGAGGGATTTGGAGGTGCTGGAAGGGGTCCAGAGAAGGGCCCCGAGGATGAGCAGAGGGCTGGAGCTGCTCTGCTGTGAGGAGAGCCTGAGGCAGTTGGGGCTGTGCAGTCTGGAGAGAAGGCTCCCAGGGGACCTTCTTGTGGCATTGCAGGATCTTAAAGAGGACTGCAATAAAGCTGGGGAGGGACTTTTGAGGCTGTCAGGGAGTGACAGGACTGGGGGGAATGGAACAAAGCTGGAAATGGGGAGAGTCAGCCTGGATGTTAGAAAGAAGTTGTTGAGCATGAGGGTGGTGAGAGCCTGGCAGGGGTTGCTCAGGGAGGTGGTGGAAGCCTCTTGCCTGGAGGTGTTTAAGGCCAGGCTGGGTGAGGCTGTGGGCAGCCTGCTCTAGTGTGAGGTGTCCCTGGGCATGGCAGGGGGTTGGAACTGGCTGCTCCTTGTGGTCCCTTCCAGCCCTGACTGATTCTGTGATTATAAGACACAGGAACACATCCAGGCAGCTCTGGAATAGCTCCAGAGAGGGAGACTGCACAACCCCCCTGGGCAGTTTGTTCCAGAGATCTGTCACCCTCACAGGGAAAAAATCCTCCTCCTGTTTCCATGGAGCTTCCTATGCCTCAGCTGCCACCCACTGCCCCTTGTGCTGGCACTGGGCATCACCCAGCAGAGCCTGGCTCCAGCCTCCTGCCACTCACCTTTACATCTTTAGAACCATTGCTGAGGTCCCCTCTCAGTCTCCTCACTCCCAGCAGCACAGCCCCAGCTCCCTCAGGCTCTCCTCCTAACAGAGCTGTTCCAATCCCTTCAGAATCTTTTCCATAAGGCTGCTTTCCCTTCTTGATGTGCAGGGAGCAAGGCTGGGCTGGAATTGGGGCAGATGGCTGCAGGACAGCTTGCTGCAGCTCAGCCCTTCGGCTGCAGACAGGCTCATTCAGCAGCCAGGGGAGTGCTCTGTATGAGCACAATGCAGCACAGAGGCTTTAAGAGCAGAGCTGAGACTTCATTTTCACCATCCTCAGAGGTGCTGCTCTGAACACTTCTTTCTGTCTGCTTTTCTACATATACTGGACCTGGTGGCCACCAGGGCAGGGGAGCTCATCAGGGATGTCAAGACTGAAGGCAGTGTGGGCTTCAGTGATCACACCCTGGTGGAGTTCACTGTCCTAAGGGCTGTCAGTCACACAAGGCATGTAGTCAGGACCTCCAATTTAGGAAAGATTTTCAAGGATTTAGTCAATAGGACCCCTGGGGAAAGTCTTCAGGATCCAGACTTGTGATAGGACAAGCAGCAGTGGATGGAAGCTGCAGCACAGGAGGTTCCAGCTCAACACAAGGGGCAGCTTCTTGGCTGGAAGGGTCCCAGAGCCCTGGCACAGGCTGCCCAGAGAGGTTGTGGAGTCTCCTTCTGTGGAGCCTTTCCAGGCCTGTCTGGATGTGTTCCTGTGTGCCCTGAGCTAGATTGTATGGTCCTGCTCTGGCAGGGAGTTGGACTGGATGATCTCTTTGGGTCCCTTCCAACCCATAATATCCTGTGAGCCTGTGATCTGTGATCCTGTGAACAGAGGGGCAGAGCAGAGGAGGCAGGTCTATTAAAGACACTGAAGGGAGGCTGTAGCCAGGTGGGGTTGGGCTCTTCTCCCAGGCAATCAGCAACAGAACGAGGGGACACAGTCTCAAGTTGTGCCAGGGGAGGTCTAGGCTGGATGTTAGGAGGAAGTTGTTGGCAGAGAGAGTGATTGGCATTGGAATGGGCTGCCCAGGGAGGTGCTGGAGTCGCCGTGCCTGGAGGTGTCCAAGAAGTGTGTGGCCATGGCACTCCGGGATGCTGTTTAATGGCCATGGTGGTGTCAGGTCGATGGTTGGACAGGATGTGGGATGTGGTCTAATGGCCATGGTGGTGTCAGGTTGATGGCTGGACAGGATGTGGGATGTGGTCTAATGGCCATGGTGGTGTCAGGTTGATGGTTGGACAGGATGTGGGATGTGGTCTAATGGCCATGGTGGTGTCAGGTTGATGCTTGGTCTGGATAATCTTAGAGGACTCTTCCAAACAGAACAGTTCTATGATTTTTCCCATTCCCATTCCCAGCTAAGTCTGGCAGGAGTTAAGTGAGAGTGTTTTAGTTAATTGTGTTGTTTGAACTGAGGCCTTAATTACTCTCAAAGAAGCTCAAGTTTATTAAAGCTCAGCTGCAGCTCATTTCTTGCCTTGGTTCTTAAAGATACACCCAGCACCTGAGCACAATGCCCTAATTTTGGAACAACTGAGCAGGCTTTGATTATCAGTTGCTAATTGGATTTCAGGCTAGCTTGTGTAGCAGAGATTTGAATTCTGTAGCACTTTAAATGCAGCAGTCTGGAGTAGCTGGGGTTCTGCAGACAAAAACCATTCACATTAAACATTTCCTCTGCCAGCTTAGTAAATATTCACCCAAGTAAATAGCTTGGAAAAATTAATTGGCCCGTGAGGGGTTGTCATGTTAAATGTGTGTGCTAGGCTGAGAGTCAGAAGCTGTGGAACAGAGAGTGCTTCCTTTCCAAGGGCACCTCTGATGCAGTCAGGAGTCAGCAGAGCACCCCAGTAACAAAGCAGCTCTCACAGCAGCAGTGTTACCACCTTGCTCTGGGAAGCTGCAGGTTGTCTGCACTAACCTGAGATTCCCCACAGCAGCTGCCCATTAACCCAGCACACACCAGTGGGAAATGCCTTGAACTCACTCTGCTAACCACTGGCCCTTTCTGCTGGTGAGTGAAAAGGAGATTCCGAGCGAGGTCCACCCAAACCACGAGAGTGTGGGTGCTGACCCTGCCACTGCATTTTCTCTCACTGGCAAAAGAGAGTCAAAGGGCAGCTCAGCCCCACTGCTCTCCCAGGGCAACCAGCTGGGAAACCTGGCTGAAACGAGGGCACTGGTGAGAGCAAACACAAATGGCCTGAGGAGCAGAGGTTATGAGCAGCTGAAAGGAATCAGTGGCAGGTTGGATGCTGCTTTCCAGAGCAGGGCAAGTCGTTGCCTCAGGAAGAACCAGGAGCTGCCATATCTACTTAGAGTGTCTTAAACATCAGGCA
>WAAF01019981.1:72821-86214 GCA_013400475.1 Tricholaema leucomelas
TGGGTTAGTTAATTAGAAGGTGTTAGGTGCTAGGCTGGACTGGATGATCTCGAAGGTCTCTTCCAACCTGGTTAATTCTGTGGTCCTGTGGTTTAGCTAAGAACAAGGGGCAATGGGTGGAATTTGAGGCATAGGAAGTTCCATGTGAACCTGAGGAGGACTTTTATCCCTGTGAAGGTAACAGAGGAACCAGCTGCCTAGGGAGATTGTGGAGTCTCCCTCTCTGGAGCTATTCCAGAGCTGCCTGGATGTGTTCCTGTGTGATCTGCTGTAGGTGATGCTGCTCTGGCAGGGGGTCTGGACCAGATGAGCTTTGGGGGTCCCTTCCAACCCCTGACATTCTGTGATTCTAACAAGCAATGAAAAAGAAGGCAACATTTTCTTCAGCCTGCAGAAGAGAAGGTTTTTGAGGAGAGCCTTGCAGGATCTGAAGGGGGCTCCAGGGGGGCTCGGGAGGGACTATTGACAAGGTCTGGTAATGACAGGACAAGGAGGAATGGGTTTGAAGTGGCAGAGGGGAGGTTGAAAGTGGATGCTGGGAAGAAGTTGTTTGCAGTGATTCTTTGATTCTGTGATTCTGTGACTGATTCTAAGGTGACTGCAAGTTGCAATCGTTTCATTTGCCTCCTTTCCTCAACCCAGGGCTTTTTGTGTTGCTTTCCCTGCTGATCTTTGCATGGAGGGCTGGCTTGTGAGAGCAGGCTGTGTTACACCAGAATACTACTCAGCCCCCTCAAAGGAATGCCTTTTGAGTAAGATTCACAACTTTGGCTACTCCCAATTGCCTCCTTGGGAGATTTTATGCTTCTAATTAGAGTTGTATTTTAGAGCTGTTCTGCAGTTCAGTGTATTTATCACCAGCAAGCTGAAAGAACCTCTCTGTGTTGCATAAACAGAATCCAAACTCTTAGTGTATGTGGCTGCTTCTTGTGGCTGTAGAGGCAGCCTCAGCAGGCAGGCTGCTCCTGCATCTGGTGTTGGAAAGGGAGGTGGATCCTCACCGCAGCTACTTAAGCCCTACCTTATTCCTACCAGTGCAAAATGATGAGGGGAATGAGCCTGCATGAGCAGCAGTGCTCGACATCCACATTGCCTTTGACTCAAGGTCAGCATAAGGCACTCCACATCCCCTTGCACCCTTTTATCAGGCTTTGCACTGTTACTGAAGCTTGCCCTGAGCTGTGCAGAGCAGCAGTTCTCTGGGGCTAGGCTGTGAAATGAATGGTCTAAACTATTTGTTGGAAATGAGAAGTGGCAGGCTGGAACAGTGGGAGGACTGTCAAAAGTCTGACATTTGAGCAACTTGATCCTGTAACACCAGACTGAAAAGAACTTGGGACTTTGGGAGCTATTTTTAACTATGGCTTGGTGTGTGCAAAACTGCACAGACTCCCTCTGCCAGCACACCTGAAGTGACAACTTAAGAAGGGGGAGAAAGTGGAAAAGATCAGGGAAGGAGGTGTCTAATTAGCTGGAAATAAAAGGAAAGTTTGCCAATCTGTCCCCTCAAACTTTGCTGCAGCCTGGTACTGCCTGATACTGAACTGAGGATTGAGCAGGGAGCCATAGGAGAATCACAGAAGCATAGAATGGGTCAGGTTGGAAGGGACCTCAAAGCTCAGCCACTTCCAACCTCCTGCCATAGGCAGGAACATCTCCCACTAGAACAGGTCAATCAAGGTCTCATCCAACCTGGTCCTGAACACCTCCAGGGAGGTTGTGGAGCACAGAAGCACAGAATGTGCCACAGCCTCATCCAGCCTGGCCTTAAACATTTCCAAGCATGAGGCTTCCACCACCTCCCTGGGCAACCCCTGCCAGCCTCTCACCACCCTCATGCTCAACAACTTCTTCCTCACATCCAGGCTGAATATGCCCTCCTCTAGCTTTGTTTCATTCCCCTCCAGTCCTATCACTACCGGAGACTATAAAAAGTCCCTCCCCAGCTTTCTTATAGCCCTCTGCAGACCCTGCAAGGCCACAAGAAGGTCCCCTGGGAGCCTTCTCCTCTCCAGACTGCACAGCCCCAACTGCCTCAGTATCTGCTCACAGCAGAGCAGCTCCAGCCCTCTGCTCATTCTCATGGCCCTTCTCTGGACTCCTTCCAGCACCTTTCCTGCAATAGTGGCTCCAGCACTGGACAGATTGCTCCAGGTGGGGTCTCAGCAGAGTGCTGTAGATGGGGAGAATCTCCTCCCTTGCCCTGCTGGCCACAATTCTCTGGATGCAGCCTAGGAGAGGGTTGGCTTTCTGGGCACACAGAGTTGGAGAGATAGCAAATGCAGGTGAAGATATCGCAACTATCAACTCTTTACTGATCCCCTTGCCCAAGTGTGCTTTGCTGAGCTGGCTGCCTTTCATCTCTGCTGCCAGAACTAGGCCTTCCTCAGCTTTTACTTTGTCAAGAGTTGGCTCCTTTGGTCCTGCATGGCCCTCACACCTTCTTCATAACCTGTCTGCATATGGCAGTGTCTGCACTGTTGGATAGAATTCTCACCTAGAGAATTGCCTTCTCTTGCTCAGGCATGACTAGGACAGATTATTTGGAATCACTCCTGGCTTTCATCATGCTGTGATTATTCCTTTGTCAGTGGAAACTTTCAGGGCAAAAAGCCCAGATGGAACAATAGCTCAGAGCTTATCTATTGTGATGCAAAGGCTTTCTTATGGGGGAAAAATGAAACAAAAAGAGAGAAAGAGAGAGAGAGAGAGAAAGGAAGAAAGAAAGAAAGAAAGAAAGAAAGAAAGAAAGAAAGAAAGAAAGAAAGAAAGAAAGAAAGAAAGAAAGAGAGAGAAGCAATATAGAAAGTTCATCAAGTTGACCATTAGGTAACACCCTTGAACATTGGAAGGAAACTCTCTCCCCTTTGGAAAACATCATTTCCAGAGTGGCAAATCTCTCTTGCATACCTTCAGCCAGGCGTTGGTGCAGAGACAGAGAGAAGCTTTCCTGCTGGCTAGGGAGACCCCTGAGAGTCCTAGCACTGGATTGCAGTTGTCATTTTGCACTCAGGCAGGCACTGCAACACCTTTTTCCAAGGAAATTATAAGCCACAGCATGACAGAACCACAGAAAGAATCAGGTTGGAATAGCCCCTCAGGATCACCAAGCTGAATCCATGGCCCTACTCTACAAGAGTCACCTTAAACCATAGCCCCAAGCACCACAGCCAAACCACCCTGAAACACAGCCAGGCTTGAGGACTTCACCACCTCCCTGGGCAGCTCATCCCAGTGCCTGATCACTTTTGTTGGGAGTCCAGTTCCAGTCTCTCACTACCCTCATGCTGAACAACTTCTTCCTAACATCCAGTCTAAATCTCCCCTCCTCTAGCTTGGATCCATTCCCTCCAGTCCTATTACTGCCTGACAGCCTCAGAAGTCCTTCCCCAGCTTTCTTGTAGCCCCCTGCAGGTTGGACTGGATGATCTTGGAGGTCTCTTCCAACCTGGTTGACTCTATGATTCTATGATTCTATGAATAAGGTCCCCTGGGAGCCTTCTCCTCTCCAGACTGCACAGCCCCAACTGCCTCAGTCTCTCCTCACAGCAGAGCAGCTCCAGCCCTCTGCTCATCCTCGTGGCCCTTCTCTGGACCCCTTCCAGCACCTCCTGACCTTTCTTGTCATAGTGTCTCCAGAACTGGACATTGCTTATCTTCCAAAGAGAATAAAAATTATGTGACACCTACTTAGCAGGCAGTTTAAAGGTCCAAAAGTTAATATTCACCTATCCTTGATTTTATCAATGCAGCCCAAAGTCATTTCAGCTGGGGGAAGATCTTGAGGTGTATAAAGACATGTAAGAGAGTGCAGAGTTGGAAATCTCTGGTGCAGGGTGTCTAGGCTTGGCTGCAATATTGTGAACACATTTTGCCTTTAGAAAGTGCTCAGTGGATGTCTTTATGCATTTTAATTATAGCTTTATTTTCCCATTGGACAATTCACACCAAAATGATTGCTGGGTATAAGTGGCTGCTGCATAGAAGTGCAGGCACACTTCCAAAACAGCAAGGAGCTGATAAAGGAGCAGCCATAAAACTTGCTTTTGATTTCTCTGGTCACTTTCTACCTAAGTGTGTCTCTATTATACTTGCTTACAGTGGGGCATTAATATTTAGAGACCTGGATGAGGGTTTTTTGGCTCATGTTAGCAATCCTTCATCTGGGAAGCAGATGATAATAGTCAATCACAGCAACAGACTTTACTTTGCAGTAAAGAGTCAAAGGCATTACTATTTAATAGCCTCTCCTCTTGTTCTTCATTGACAGCTCTTGTGAAGCACCACATCACTGGGAGTATAAATCACAGAATCACAGAACCTTAGAGGCTGGAAGGGACCTCCAGAGATCCTCCAGTCCAACCCCCTGCCAAAACAGCATCACCCAGGGCAGTCCACACAGGAAGGCATCCAGGTGGGGTTGGAAAGGCTCCAGAGGAGACTCCACAACCTGTCTGGGCAGCCTGCTCCAGGGCTCTGGCACCCTCACAACAAAGGTTTCTCCTCCTGTGGAGCTGAAACCTTCTCTGTTCCAGTTTGGGTCCATTGCTTCTTGGCTTATTGCTGTGCACCACCCAAAAGAGCTTGGCCCCCTCCACTTGCCCCCCACCCCTCAGCTATTGATAGACATTGCTCAGATCCTCTCTCAGCCTTCTCTTCTCCAGACTAAACAGCCCCAGGGCTCTCAGTCTCTCTCCAGAGAGGAGATGCTCAATCCCCCAGTGATCCCATTTCTAGCCTTCTTCCATTCCCCCCAGTCCTATCACTCCCTGACAGCCTAAAAAGTCCCTCCCCAGCTTTCTTGTAGTCCCCTTCAGCCACTGAAAGTTCCCAATAAGGTCACCTGGGAGCCCTCTCCTTCCCTTCATTGCCTTCAGTGGCTGAAGGAACTGGACCTGTCAGGCTGCCATTCAGTCAGGTAAACACAGTTCATGTAAGTCACTGAAGAAATACCTCTGCATTAGACATTGTATTTGCCTTCACTTCTTCCCTTCTGCCTAAGTTATTTCCAGATCCAGAGCTACATATTTCATTATTCATCTCATTTGCTGACCTGCTCCTTCCTGGAAAGTAAGGTTTATTTTGCATTGAGCTCTGCAGAACCATTCAGCAATCTTTGGTGCTCAAATCAGTTCAGTCCTGTTGAAGTTGTTGCCATTGTCTCCTTCTTCTTGTGCTGCTTCTTCTCCTTGCTCTGTGTTCAGACATCTTTACCAAATCTCTTTATACCTTCTGACATAATCCATGTACTCAATGTTGTTAGTCAATGTTGTTTTATCTGACACTGACTCCAAGCTTGGATTTTTCCAGTGGTACTAAATCCATACTGAAGGCTTCTTAAGTTCAGAGTTTGATTCCTTTTAATGCAGTCTGTGTGGCTGAAAGTGGTACCAAGGATCCCCACCCAATGGACAAAAAGGCTTAGGCATCGAAATGTTTGATGTATGTGGTGCTTGTGGAGCTTCCCTCTCCCCCATAATTCACCAGACTAAGCTGGCTGGAAGTTAAGGAATGAAGCTATGTTTACATAGCAGAATCTGCAGGCATATGGACACAACAGGACTGAGGGGGCTGGAGATGGTTAGTTGGACTAAGAGGAGACTGAGGGAAAACCTCGCTGCTGTCTCCAGCTACCTGTGGAGAGGCTGCTCCTGGTCTCTTCTCACAGGGGATTAGAGACAGGACAAGTTAAAATGGCCTCAGGCTGAAGCTGGGGAGGTTTAGATTATACTAGGAAAAGCTTTTTCACTGAGAGAGTGGTCAAGGACTGGAATGAGCTGGCCAGGGAGGTGGCTGAGTCCCCAACCCTGGGTGGGACATGGGGATGCTGGTAAATAGCAGCTGAAGAGGAGGCAGCAGAGTGCCCAGGTGGGCAGCAGAGCCAATGGCATCCTGGGCTGGCTCAGGAGCAGTGTGGGCAGCAGGACAAGGGAGGTTCTTCTGCCCCTGTGCTCAGCACTGCTCAGGACACACCTGGAGTGCTGTGTCCAGTTCTGGGCTCCTCCATTGCAGAGAGATGTTGAGGTGCTGGAAGGTGTTTGGAGAAGGGCAGCAAGGCTGGGGAGGGGCCTGGAGCACAGCCCTGTGAGGAGAGGCTGAGGGAGCTGGGGGTGTGCAGCCTGCAGCAGAGGAGGCTCAGGGCAGAGCTCATTGCTGTCTGCAGCTCCCTGCAGGGAGGCTGTAGCCAGGTGGGGTTGGGCTCTGCTGCCAGGCAAGCAGCAACAGAAGAAGGGGACACAGCCTCAAGCTGTGCCAGGGCAGGTTCAGGCTGGATGTTAGGAGGAAGTTGTTGGCAGAGAGAGTGATTGGCATTGGAATGGGCTGCCCAGGGAGGTGGTGGAGTGGCTGTTCCTGGAGGTGCTGAAGCCAAGCCTGGCTGGGGCACTTAGTGCCATGGTCTGGTTGATTGGGCAGGGCTGGGTGCTAGGTTGGGCTGGCTGAGCTTGGAGGTCCCTTCCAACCTGCTTGATTCCATGATTCTGTGATTCATCTGGGATGTGTGTCTCTTTCTAAAGGCATATTTGTGCCCTCTGCTTTTCATCCTCAAATGAATCTACTCTTTTTGATCCCTAAGCCCACCTGGGAGAGGAAGGAAATACTCAGGTTACAGAGGTGCTGGCTTTTGCAGTGACATTTAAATGCCCAAGATCCATTTGCAGATCTGCAGCAGAGCTTCCACATCTCATACTTCAATGCTCATCTTCATGACATTCCATTTCCAGCCCTTCCCTTAATGTTAATGCAGCTCCACCACAGTCTCAGTTCAGCAGAATGAACTGCTTCTAACTTACTTGTCTGTCTCCTGCTGACCCACAGGGTTACTGTGCAAAGACAATTACAAGCCTGATTAGAACCTGATCTCACAAAACTCATTACCTTTAGCCTGCATCTGAGCCAATACCTGACCTAGCTTCTCTTCCATTGCCTTTAGACTTAGGCTGGCTCAGTCTCAGTTCCTCTGGATGAAGCTGAGCAGCTTATCATGCACTGTGGTTGTTTATCCTTGTCTAAATACTGCTCTAGTTTGTTTTAATATTAGACATATTAAACCTTGTAGCCATTTCCAGTCCACTTGCTATTAATTCCAATATAACAGGAAGAGACATGAAATGATTAGGAGCTGAAGATGCTAAATCATCCAAGCATAGAAGCCTTCTGCAGAGTTTCCACTGAATAAGTAAATCCAGCACATTTATTGATACAAGATGTTGGAATCGTCATAAGCAGCCCTGATGTTCCAAAGCCACAGCTGGAACAGCAGCTTCATTGGGAAATAAAAAGGTGGTCAAAGTGGGAGCTATTTGTGCAGGCAAAATCAAGTTGTGATTGCCTGCTGCAGAGTAATCAAGTGCTCCTCTATATGTCTGATAGCTTCAAAAACTAATTAGTAATACTATTTTAATCTTGGACTAGAGAAATGCCACTGAAACAATGCAGCACTTCCCTGAGAACAAGAGGAGAGCTCCTGTAAAAGCAGTCAGAGAATCACAGCAGAGCTGAGAATGGAAGAGACAGAATCACAGAACTGGCAGGGCTGGGAGGCACCACAAGGACCATCCAGTCCCAACCCCCTGCCATGCCCAGGGACACCTCACACTAGAGCAGGCTGTCCACAGCCTCATCCAGCCTGGCCTTAAACACCTCCAGGCATGAGGCTTCTAACACCTGGGCAACCCCTGCCAGGCTCTCACCACCCTCATGCTGGAGGTGCTCAAGGCCAGTCTGGATGAGGCCTTGAGTGACCTGTTCCAGTGGGAGGTGTCCCTGCCTATGGCAGGGGTTGGAACTGGCTGAGCTTTGAGCTCCCTTCCAACCTGAACCATTCTAAGGTCCAACTCCATGGTTCTATTGGGTAGCTCTCAGCTCATCTGCTAGGAAAGGGCTGAAAGCACAGCAGAGAGGCTAGCGCAGGTCTGTGGGCAGATCAATCAGGCAAAGGCTTAGGTAAACCACTGCCAGGAAATCAATCTTAGGGGGGCTATCAGCATTTCAACTTCTCCCTCACATCCAGGCTGACTCTCCCCATTTCCAGCTCTGTTCCATCCCCCCCCAGTCCTATCACTCCCTGACAGCCTCAAAAGTCCCTCCCCAAGTGTCTTGTAGCCCCCTTCAGATCCTGCAAGGCTACAAGAATGTCCCCTGGGAGCCTTCTCCTCTTCAGACTGCACAGCCCCAACTGCCTCAGGCTCTCCTCACAGCAGAGCAGCTCCAGCCCTCTGCTCATCCTCGGGGCCCTTCTCTGGACCCCTTCCAGCACCTCCAGATCCCTCTTGTCCCAGCGGCTCCAGCACTGGATGCAGTACTCCAGGTGAGGTCTCAGCAGTATGGAGCAGAGGGGCAGGATCCCTTCCCTGCCCTGCTGCCCACACTGCTCTGGTTGTGGCCCAGGCTCTGGTTGCTCTCTGGGCTGCCCCCTCTATCTTCTCAACACTATAAACAAAATGTAATGCAGCAATCTCTCTTCAGAATTTTTTTCCTCCTGAATGCCTTTTATTTCTTCAAAGCAAGGATATGTGAGAAATAGTCCATGGATGAATTCAGGTAGTTGCTTTCCTGCTGGGAAGGTGTCTGTAACACATACCCTTGCAGTAGGCACCTCATGTTCTTTGAATCGTAGAATCAGGCAGGGTTGGAAGGGACCACAAGGAGCAGCCAGTCCCAACCCCCTGCCATGCCCAGGGACACCTCACACTAGATCAGGCTGTCCACAGCCTCATCCAGCCTGGCCTTAAACACCTCCAGGCATGAGGCTTCCAACACCTGGGCAACCCATTCCAGGCTTTCACCACTCTCATGCTGAACAACTTCTTTCCAACCTCCAGGCTGACTCTCCCCATTTCCAGCTTAGTCCCATTCTCCCCACTCCCATCACTCCCTGACAGCCTCAAAAGTCCCTCCTCAGCTTTCTTGTAGCCCCCTTCAGATACTGCAAGGCCACAATAATGTCCCCTGGGAGCCTTCTCCTCTCCAGACTGAATATCCCATGGATAATTTCAGCTAGATGTCTTCCTGCTGGAAGGTGTCTTTATAGGCACACACCTGCAGCTGTCACCTCATCCTCAATAGGCAGTGGACAGAACTATGCTTTTGAGCAACAATGCACCTCATCCTGAGGTAGAGACCTAAAATAAGTGAGGTGACTCACATCCTTATTGGATCAACTTCTTTCCACTGGCAGTGAAGAGAGCCTGTGTCACAGGCTCACAGGATGCCAGGGGTTGGAAGGGATCATCCAGTCCAACCCCCCTGCCACAGCAGGAGCACACAATGTGGCTCAGGGCACACAGGAACACATCCAGACAGGCTTTGAAAGGCTCCAGAGGATTTCACTACCTCTCTGGGCAGTCTGTGCCAGGGCTCTGGGACCCTTCCAGTCAAGAAGTTCCCCTTGTGTTGAGCTGGAACCTCCTGTGCTGCTGCTGGAGAGGGTCCATCAGAGGGCTACGATGATGATGAGGGGACTGGAGCACTGCCTGAGGAGGAGAGGCTGAGGGGCCTGGGGCTGCTTAGTCTGGAGAAGAGAAGACTGAGAGGGGATTTAATCAATGTCTACAACTATCTGAGGGCTGGGGGTCAGGAGGGGGGGACAGGCTCTGCTCACTGCTCCCTGGGATAGGACAAGCAGCAATGGATGGAAGCTGCAGCACAGGAGGTTCCTGCCCCCTATGGCAGAGGGTTGGAACTGGATGAGCTTTGAGGTCCCTTCCTACCTAAACCATTCTAGGATTCTGTTATTCTATGATGAAGGCCTTGAGATGCCCTCCTGCAGGAGCTGCTCCATCATTCTTCCAGGGATGGAGGTGAGGCTGATGCCTCCCTCCTGTTACACAACCTAGCAAACTGCTCTCTGGATTAACATGCAATGATCTGTGCCTAACAAAGTCTCATCTCTTACACCGATGGCCAAACATCACCTTGGTGGCTGTGATGTCTGTTAATGGACTGCTGCCAGACACTGTATGGACACAAAGCAGAGCCACAGCCTCTTGGAGGAAAAACTTGTCTCATTCATCCCAAGCAGCAAAAGATGCTCATAGACAATCAAGGCTCATATAAATCAGCCAGGCAGAAGTGTCCACCAGAAGTGTCTGGTGGAAATTATGTCAGCACTCCACTGCCTTTTAACAAGTTGTTATTTCTAACAGCTCTCAGCAAAAAGGAACTTCAGAAGTTGTTTTTTAAGGGGTATTGAATGCTGAGGCTGAAGGGAGACCTCATGGCTGTCAGCTTTAACTACCTGAAAGGAGGTTGTGGAGAGCTTGGGTCTCTTCTCACAGGTCATTATAGAATCATAGAATCAAGCAGGTTGGAAGAGACCTCCAAGCTCATCCAGTCCAACCTAGCACCCAGCCCTGTCCAGTCAACCAGACCATGGCACTAAGTGCCTCATCCAGGCTTTGCATGAACACCACCAGGGAGCCTGGACTAAGCTGCAACCCCTCCAAGCATGACATCTGTGAAATACCTCTCTGGAAGAAGCATGAATGAAGGAGTTCCTGTGAAAGCTGCACTTAAAATGCCTCCTGTGTCAGTGCTGCTATCAGTGAAAATCACATCTCAAATGTAGTCATTTAGAGAAATAGGTCAAAGAGGACTTTAAACCCAAATCAATATTTGTGTTGGTTTTGGTTTTGTTCACAGTGGAGAACCCTTAGAAGCTTCTCCTACAGGAAAGGTGTCAGAACTGGGTTTGTGCTGTGTCCTGAGTGGCTTTGGAAACCTTCAAAGTGAAACATTTTCCTATCAGTGAGGACATCTTTTGGATGACTCTGAAATGCTAAAATCTGTCTCTTCTGGGAAAAAAAATGATGTTCAACTTAATCAAGGCACTTCATATAATGGAGAGGGGTGAGTCATTGGCTGCTGTCAGCTCTGGGTGTGAAGTGTGTTTGTGAAGACAGATCAAAACACAACAAATATAATTTCCTTGGGCAGCTCTTAACTGTGTTAGTGATTGCTTTGGGTTCTTTTTTCCTCCCTGGAAAGACAGGCTACAGAGTCAGGCTGGGCCTGGAAAAGTGAAGGCTCCAGATTGAGATTGGATGTAAGCAACAGGTTCTACACCATGAGGGTACTGGAACACTGCAACAGGTTTCCCAGGGAGGTGTTTGGGGCCCATCCCAGGAAGGTTCTTTCTCTATCTGCCCCTTGCTCAGGATTCTGGCTTTGGGTGATTTTAGTCAAAACATTGCTTGTCTTGAACGTGTTCAGCACTTTTGCAGCAGGCTTCTTCCTCCTGACCTGTTTTTCTTTACCCACAAAGCAGACTTCTATAAAGCACTTAGAACAGAATAGAATAGAATAGGATTGGATAGGGTAGAATAGGACAGAATATCATAGAATAGAATAGGATTGGATAGGATAGGCTAGGACAGAATATCATAGAATAGAATAGGATAGAATGGAATAGGATAGGATAGGATAGGATAGATTAGGATAGAATAGGACAGGATAGAATAGAATGGAATAGAATAGAATTGGATAGGATGGAATGGAATGGAATGGTTTAGGTTGGAAGGGAGCTCAAAGCTCAGCCAGTTCTGACCCCCTGCCATAGGCAGGGACACCTCCCACTAGAACAGGTCACTCAAGGCCTCATCCAACCTGACCTTGAGCACCTCCAGGGAGGTTGTGGAGCACAGAAGCTTCTGTGTTTCACAACCTCCCTGGCAGCCTGTGCCAGTCTCTCACCACCCTCACTGAAAACAGCTTCTTCCTCACATCCAGTTTCAGTCTCCTCTGTTCCAGTTCAAACCCATTCCTCCTTCTCCTGTCATTCCCAGACCTTGTCAATAATCCCTCCCCAGCCCTCCTGGAGCCCCCTTCAGATCCTGGAAGGCCACTCCAAGGTCTCCTCCAAGCCTTCTCTTCCCAGACACATGCCTCTGTTTTGCCTATCCACTCACCTGCCTGGCAGGCAGCTCTCACTGGTTTCAAAGCAATAGGTCTGAAGACAGCTGAAGCCCACAGCTCCTTGTGTAAGAGCCTCACTGCTTGTGATTATGGGGGTGACGCGTTGCAAATGTATTGGCCATTGCTTCCCTAAAGGCCATCAGGTGCTGTGCAGTGTGCTTCAGCTGCTGCTCAGAGTGCTGTACACACATTGCACATTACACCTGCCAGCCCTCTGTGGATCTCTCAGACACTTGAAGCCTTTGCTGAGAGCCCCAGACGAAGGCTGAGGTGTTTGGCTGAGCGAGGAAGGGATTCAGCTGGTCACGGACTGCAGTAAAACACTGGGAGTCGAGGAGCTTTGGCATGCCTCATGTGCCTGTGACAATGTGACTCATTTCCCCTGGCAGTAGGCTCTTCAATTTGGTATAAATATCCTTTCTCCTTTTTGACAGGTTGTGTTTGTTATGTGTCTACCTTCCCTCTCAGCCAGGTGTCCTTGGTGAGAAATAAATGCACCTCTTGGAAACACAACTCTGGATTGGAAGAGAAGGCTCCCTAAACTGGCTGTTCCTTTTGTCTTTCAGATCCAGTTAATGCCCTTCCTCCCTCCCCCCAGCTGCATTCTGCCCCATGAGAGTGGAGAGAGCCTGGAAGGAGTTGCCCAGGATGGTGGTTGAGGCCCCATCCCTGGAGGTGTTTAAGGCCAGGCTGGCTGAGGCTGTGGGCAGCCTGCTCTAGGGTAGGGTGTCCCTGGGCATGGCAGGGGGCTTGGAACTGGCTGCTCCTTGTGGTCCCTTCCAACCCTGGCTGATTCTGTGATTCTAAGCCAAAGGAGGAACCTCTCCCTCTAATAATAAAGCTAAATTGTAATGATTTCATCAGGTGTTTGCTTTAGACCACAGATCTTCTACAGCTGATGCGAAGCTGCTGGGACATGGGTAGTGTATTAATCACTGTTGGCAAACTGGAGGGATGATTAAGGGAACAAAAGTGGCTAATTTCACAGCTTATCTGCACCATAGAACCCTCAGAAAAGCCTCTTTGTATTGCTGAAAAAGATTTCTAGCTACTTTAGGGTGTTTTTTTTTCCCCTTTCTATTTTTCAGTGGAACAAAATAATAACAAAGATTAATCCTGGCTCTAAACTGGCCTGCAATTTATTCTTTTAATCAGAAAGTAAATATAGAACATTAAAGAGCTCAGTTGTTGGAAAATCTAACATTGCACTGGATAAAAAGCAGATCCACACAGAGTTCTTATTGTCTCCTACTAGTCAGAACAAGGGAGAGCCTTCTACCTGCATAGGCTGAGAGCTGGGCACAGAGGAACCAACTGAGGTGCACCAAGGACAAGTGCAGAGTCCTGCACCTGGGGAGGGACAATAAATTGCAGCAGTACAGGCTGGGAGGTGACTGCTGGAGAGCAGCCCTGTGGAGAGGGACCTGGGAGTGCTGCTGGAGAACATCCATGGCACAGCAATGTGCCCTGGTGGCCAAGA
>WAAF01019981.1:86300-144084 GCA_013400475.1 Tricholaema leucomelas
AAGGGTCCCAGAGCCCTGGCACAGGCTGCCCAGAGAGGTTGTGGAGTCTCCTTCTGTGGAGCCTTTCCAGGCCTGTCTGGATGTGTCCCTGTGTGTCCTGAGCTAGACTGTATGGTCCTGCTGTGGCAGGGGGTTGGACTGGATGATCTCTGTGGTTCCCTTCCAACTCCTGACATCCTGTGAGCCTGTGGAAGGGTCCCCTCCTGGGGAGGGGCTGGGGAGGTTTAGATTGGACATTAGGAAAATGTTTTTCGTAGAGACAGTGGTCAGGGAGTGGAATGAGCTGCCCAGGGAGGTGGTGGAGTCCCCCAGCCTGGCTGTGTTTCAGGGTGGTTTGGCTGTGGTGCTTGGGGCTATGGTTTAAGGTGAACCATGTAGAGTAGGGCTCTAGGGTGGGCTTGGTGGTCCTGAGGGGCTTTGCCAGCCTGCATGGTGCTGTGCTTCTCTGATAGTCTTGTATCTGAAAAGCAGATGCTGAATGTTTAATAGCCTCAGTGGCTATTATGGACTGTGCCTTAGTTTTCCCTTTGTTCTTCTCCCCACCAGCAGAAACAATGCCTAAATATCCTGCTTCTGCTGAGCCGCGCTGGGCTCCTGCGGGGGAGCTTGCGGACTCCTGTGGATCTGCCTGTGTCTTTACCACATATTTCATCCGTGCTGCATGCAGCCAGCTGCTGAGTGCAATCTTAGCCCTACTTGACATCAGGAGCTCTTCTGCCCCCTGCCATTGCTGCCCAGAAGAATCATTTGTTTTGGTGGATGTTTATTGCAGTTTTCTTCTTTATTGTGGCGCCCTTCAAGGAGAGAAACTTTGCAGCTGGGTTCAAGAGAAGGAGTTCAGTAAGAGCCATGGAAAGGGGCTGGAGTGCCAAACATCTTCTTGCAACTAAGTGCAAGCTGATTGTAAGAGTGGTGCTGCTCTGAAAGGCCATTCTTGGCAAGACCATAGGGAGAGACACCCATTTCAAATCATGAAATGAGCTGCCCGTGCCTAGGAGTGCACTCAGCTCTCTGGACACTGCTCTTTACCACTGCTGCTCACTGAATGAGGAAAGAAAGGGGCAGGTGGGATGAGAATGGTGCTTTTGCTGCAGTTCCTTCAACTCTCAACAAATTCTCCAACACTTTAGGGATGAAATTATACCCACACTAAAAATGAGGAAATAAGGCTGGCAGGAGTGTAGAAGGGTAGGGCTCTCGGGTGAGAGCAAGTAACACACACACACTGCCAGCAGCTGATAAGGGAGAAACCACCCCACCAGGATGCTCACGTCAAAGCCATGGGCTTCTCTAGATTAAGACTTCAAAGACACTGGAAAACAGATCAGAAATTCAGGTCAGTCCCCAGTCCAGCCCCTTCCTCCTGCTTTGCACTGACCTGTGCTGGGGAACCTTTCCAGAGCCAGCACCGAGTGCTTCACAGCTTCATCATTGCCACTGCTTCTAATGAGGGGAAGCAACAGCTGCCAAAGCCTTGCTTGTTGCTGCTGCTGCTGTTATTAGTTAGGCAGGAAAAATCTATTCTAGATCTATGCCCTTGTGCTCAGACTTCCCTGTAAGTACATCTGCAGGCAGCTGGGGAGGCTCTGGGTTTTAGCACAGTGGCTAAAACGTAGCAAAGGGTCCAAAATCAATAAGCAGGATGAGATGGTCATTGTCATTCCAAGCTGGCTCTTCACACTGACAGCTGTGAAGGCTTTCTAAACTGAACTGAGCCTGAGAGTGGAGGGCACAGCACTGACTGGGGCATGCCACATGGCAGAGATTTGCTTTTTTAGGCTCCTGTCAATTTTGCTGTGATGTTTGGAGCAGAAGTTCGATGTGACTGCAGCAGCAGCTCTTGTTATGACCAGGTGACACTCTGGGGGACGTGGGGCAGGCTGTGGGTGTAGCCTGCCTGAGCTTCAGCAAAGCCTTTGGCACTGTCTGCCACAGCGACTCCTGGCTGAGCTGGAAGTCCATGGCTGCTGTGCTCCACAACCTCCTGGAGGTGTTCAGGGACAGCTTGGATGAGGCCTTGAGTGACCTGTTCTGGTGAGAGGTGTCCCTGCCTGTGGTGGGGGGTTGGAACTGGCTGAGCTTTGAGCTCCCTTCCAACCTAATCCACTCTATGACTCTATGATCTTTTGAGGTCTCCTTCAGCCCCTTGACATTCTGTGACTCTATGAGTCTATGACAACAAGCTCAGCATTGCAAGAGGTTTTAAATTGGCCATCACTGGGAGCTCAGCAATATGCAGCATTTAATCATCACCCATGCTTTGTGAGCTGTCCTCTGTCTGCTCACAGCAAGTGAGGGAGGGAGTCTTGTTTGGGGGAACTGAGAAGGCCAGAGCAAAATCATGCTTGTAGTACATGAAGACTAAGACCACAATATCAGTGAGCCAAGAGCTTCTTGATAACCTGTGTGATCAGCCAGAAAGGCTTCTCTTCATGACCTCTGCAGCACAGGCTCCAAGCTCCCGGTGTTCCTGTCGGATCCTCCTTGGCAATGCCCCAAGGAGGTTGTTTGTCTTTCTTTCAGGAGCAAATGAGGTCAAACCCATGAAGTAGACAGTGGAGCAGCCTGAGCTGGGTCTTCAAGGAGCTCTGGGTTTTGGTTTTGCTTTTTCCCACTTCTGGAAATCTCTGTTCACATGAGAACAAGGTTACCCCTGAGCCATTTGTGTAGCAGCGCTTACACAAGGGGCAAGGGGTGGAAACTGCAGCACTGGAAGCTCCACCTCAGTGTGAGGAAGAACTTCTTGAGGGTAAGGGTCCCAGAGCCCTGGCACAGGCTGCCCAGAGAGATTCTGGAGTCTCCTTCTCTGGAGCCTTTCCAGCCCTGTCTGGATGTGTTCCTGTGTGACCTGCACTGGATTCTCTGTTCCTGCTATGGCAGGTAGGGTTGGACTGGAAGCTCTGCAGAGCTCACAGAGAGATCCTGTGGTCCTGTGGTCCTGTGGTCCTGTGGTTTAACCTCCTTTGTGCACTTGCAGTTAGAGCAAGGGGCTGCAGCCGAGTTTCCTGATTGAGAGATGACTTTCTCATGGAGCTGGTTGTGTTAGTGAAAATTCCCTGAAGATTAAACCCAGAATAGAGGAGCTGATACAGCTGCAACTGGCCAGCTGGGCTAAGTCCTGACCACTGCCAGGCTGATGTCTGCTTTCAGCTTTTCTCACCGTTAGTGGCAGCCCAGAACTTACAGAATCATGGAAGAGGTCAAGGTTAGAAGGGACCACAAGCATCATCCAGCTCCAAACCCCCTGCCATGGGCAGGGACACCTCACACTAGAGCAGGCTCTCCACAGCCTCATCCAGCCTGGCCTTAAACACCTCCAGGGCAACCCCTGCCAGGCTCTCACCACTCTCATTCTAAACAACTTCTTCCTCACATCCAGGCTGAATCTCCCCATTTCCAGCTCTGCTCCATTCCCCCCAGTCCTATCACTCCCTGACAGCCTCAAAAGTCCCTCCCCAGCGTTCTTGTAGCCCCCTGCAGACCCTGCAAGGCCACAAGGAGGTCCCTTGGGAGCCTTCTCCTCTCCAGACTGCACAGCCCCAACTGCCTCAGGCTCTCCTCACAGCAGAGCAGCTCCAGCCCTCTGCTCATCCTCGGGGCCCTTCTCTGGACCCCTTCCAGCACCTCCAGATCCCTCTTGTCCCAGGGGCTCCAGCACTGGATGCAGTACTCCAGGTGAGGTCTCAGCAGTGTGGAGCAGAGGGGCAGGATCCCTTCCCTGCCCTGCTGCCCACACTGCTCTGGCTGCAGCCCAGGCTCTGGTTGCTCTCTGGGCTGCCAGAGGTCACTGACAGCTCAGACTGAGCTTCTTCTCCACCAGCACCCCCAAGTCCCTCTCCTCAGGGCTGCTCTCAAGCCAGTCCCTGCCCAGCCTGCATTGGTGCTTTTTCCTTGTGTAAATCCTCCTGGGCTGACAGGAGTGCAAAGCGAATTCATACAGCATGAGAGAGCTGCAAAGAACTTTAATGCTGTTAAGTTTGATTTGAACTTTCTCCTCACAGCAGCTCACAGGAATTAATTCCTACCCTCATCTCTAATAGACAGAGATGAATTGTTAGTCTTTATCAGGACGTTTGGCAATTAGGAATGTTCTCCCCTCACACACGTAGCTTCCATCACCGAGCACAGCCGCTCAATAAAAAGATGTGCTCCAAACCACAGCCTTCATTTTTCAGCACAGCAACCTGCAGCAACAGGTTGCTGTTTTGGTAAAGCTATTACTTTTACTGTCAACATGTCTGCTGCTAGAAGCTGTCTCATTAGACAGGATAAATTGGAACTGCATGAGAGAATTTGACCCTGCAAGAAACAAAGCTTCATTGCATACCTGTATACCCCTGAACACATGCATGTATGCCTGTGTGCATGTATGCCTGTGCACATGCATGCAGGAGGATAGGGTTGAAAGAATGAGTGGGCAGTGAGTGGCAGAGTGCACAGGGGCTTCTCTGAAACAGAAATAAGTGTTACCTGCCTCTGGACAGACTGATGATGTAGCATCAGATCTGACAAAGCGTGTGAAAAAAATGGATAGACTGATAAGGGAGCATCAGCCCTACTGAAGGGGTTAACCAAAGCTGACGCCAGACCGATAAGGGAGCATCAGTCCCATCAAAGGGCTTAAACAAAGCTGTGGGCAGATTGATAAGGGAGCATCAGCCCTACTGAAGGGGTTAAACAAAGCTCTGGGCAGACTGATAAGGGAGCATCAGCCCTACTGAAGGGGTTAAACAAAGCTGTGGGCAGACTGATAAGGGAGCATCAGTCCCATCAAAGGGCTTAAACAAAACTGTGGGCAGATTGCTAAGGGAGCATCAGCTCTATCAAAGGGGTTAAACAAAACTGTGGGCAGATTGATAAGGTAGCATCAGATCTATTAAAGGGCTTAAACACAACTCTGGACAAACTGATAATGTAGCATCAGTGCTATCAAAGAGGTTAAACAAAACTGTGGGTAGACTGATAACATAGCATCAGCCCTATCAAAGGGATTAAACACAACTCTGGACAGGCTGATAATGTGGCATCAGATCTATCAAAGGGGTTAAACAAAGCTGTGGGCAGATTGATAATGTGGCATCAGATCTATCAAAAGGGTTAAACATACCTGTGGGCAGACTGATAACATAGCATCAGTCCTATTAAAGGGGTTAAACAAAGCTGTGGGCAGACAGACAATGTAGCCTCAGATCTATCAAAGAGCTTAAACGAAGCTGTGGGCAGATTGATAAGGTAGCATCAGATCTATCAAAGGGCTTAAAGAAAGCCGTGGGCTGATTGATAATCTCCCATCAACCCTACCAAAGGGGTTAAACAAAACTGGGCAGACTGACAGTGTATCATCAGTCCTGTTGAAGGGGTTAAAGAAAGCTGTGGGCAGGCTGATAAGGTAACATCAGCCTTATCAAAGGGGTTAAGCAAAGCTATGCAGTGCAAGCAGCCAGGTGCCTGTTCTGGGGGTGTTATGGATGGGCAAGAACAGAAAAGTGGGAACAAAATGACAGTGGTATTAAACAATATTGCAGCTCTTTCCTTGCCAGATGAAGTCCCAGAGATGGCTCTGGGATGTAAAAATAAACTTCAGCATTTGAGGAGCAACTGATTTGCCTGGTTTAATCATGCAATTTCCTCAGCAGCAGAGACATGAGAAGTGTAATCCCCGAGGGTGCGCAGCTGAAGGAGCCAAGTGAGCCGGCACTGAAATCCTGGCTTGAGTTGTCACTCATAATTAAGCCTACAAGTGTCTGCTTTGATTGTGGGTCAAGGAGTAGCTCAAGCTGCTTTAAATATTCATCAAACAAAAGATAGAAGATCTTCGGGGGCCAAGAAGGGGCAGGGTAAGCTTGTACCATCAACCCTTTCCTGCCCACTGGTCTCACTGCCTGTGAAAGCAGGCAGCTGGCAGAAGCATGAAGTTGTAGGAGACACAAGTGAGCAGACCTCTGCTGTAGGCTGGATTTTGCCTCTCAAAACCATATTGGTGTCTAAGTATCAAAGCTCATGCATGCACATGCATACCAGCCTGTCCATCTGCATGTGGACCTTCCCCCAGCCTTCACTTCTCCTGTACTCACAGAATCATAGACTCAAAGGCTCGAAGCATCATAGACTCACAGAGTCATAGAATCACAGAATCAGTCAGGATGGAAGGGACCACAAGGAGCAGCCAGTTCCAACCCTCCTGCCATGCCCAGGGACACCTCACACCAGATCAGGCTGTCCACAGCCTCATCCAGCCTGGCCTGAAACACCTCCAGGGATGAGGCTTCCACCACCTCCCTGGGCAACCCCTGCCAGAACACCTTTGAACTAACCCATGGCACTAACTGCCTCATGCAGCCTCCTTTTAAACACCTCCAGGGATGGAGACTCCACCACCTCCCTGGGCAGCCCATTCCAGTGCCAATCACTCTTGCTGGGAAGAACTTCCTCCTAACACCCAGCCTGAATCTGCCCTGGCACAGCTTGAGGCTGTGTCCCCTTGTTTTGTCCCTGGGTGCCTGGCAGCAGAGCCCAACCCCAGCTGGCCACAACCTCCTTTCACAGGTAGGTGTGAGGAGCAGGGAGGTCTGCCCTGAGCCTCCTCTTTCTAGAGAATATTTTTCTTCCTAGAACATACTTTTTTTTAGGGGTTTTATTGGGCTTGCAGAATACTGACCAGAAGAGTTCCAAATTCATCAGCCTCTCCACAGTGATCACTTCCAGGCTGGGTATGCAAATGCTGATGACATGCTATTAGGAGGATATTTTATGCTTCACTCTCCTAGCTGGCCAGAGTAGGTTCTAAGGATTAAGACGGGATGCAAGAACATGAAATTGAAGTGCAAAGCTGCTTTGCTGCCCTGCCTAAGCTGGCCATTACTACCGCCACTGATGGGCTCAAATCCCCTCAACAATACACTCCTCCACTTCATCTAATTGCTCAATTAGCAGCAAGGCAATCGCCAGCTCCTCTGCAGCAGACCTGAAGGCAAGAAAGGGGCTCTGAGCTCCACGCTTAGGCCTTGCCATTGCACTGGTTTGGTAGGGGTGTCGAGCTTCTGGCTGGAACAGGGAAGGTGAATCTTAGGCTCCCCAGCTCAAGAGAGGCAGGGACCTGCTGGAGAGAGTCCATCAGAGAGCCATGAGGATGAGTGGGAGACTTGAGCACCTCCCCTCTGGAGAGAGACTGAGAGCCCTGGGGCTGTTTGGTCTGCAGAAGAGAAGGCTGAGAGGGGATCTGAGCAATGTCTCTCAATAGCTGAGGGCTGGGGGTCAAGTGGAGGGGGCCAAGCTCTTTTGGGTGGTGCACAGCAATAAGCCAAGGAGCAATGGACACAAACTGGAACAGAGAAGGTTTCAGCTCCACATGAGGAGAAACTTCATTGGAGTGAGGGTGGAAGAGCCCTGGAGCAGGCTGCCCAGAGAGGCTGTGGAGTCTCCTTCTCTGGAGCCTTTCCAACCCCACCTGGATGCCTTCCTGTGTGGACTGCCCTGGGTGATGCTGCTTTGGCAGGGGGGTTGGACTGGAGGATCTCTGGAGGTCCCTTCCAACCTCTAAGGTTCTGTGCTTCTGCACTATGGAGCATGCTCTGTGTGACTACAGTTAACAGCCTCTTCAGGGGAGAGAAGCAATTTCCACATGAAGTGACTGTTGTAAATTTAATGAGTTTCCAAATAGTTGCAAGCCAAGATAAAGTAATTTTATATTAGAGTTAATCTTTTTAAATGAGAAGAGTCCTGCAGATGTTTGCTTTGCCGCTCTGTTTTTTTAATCTCCCTTCCAGATGATGATGAGGGATGGGGAGATATTTATTCTGCTGCCACAGACAACAGACTCCATGGAGAGTGAGCCTTCAGGTCACATCAGGATGGTGAGAGAGTCAAGACACAGCTGAATTTCCCAGGAGCAAATTCATTCCTTTACTTATTTATTTATTTAAATCAGAAGTTTGCTCCATGGCTGCTCCATTTCCCCTGACATTGTTTGCACCACGCTGGGGGCTCTCTCCCTCCCCAGCAGGCACCAACATTTGATTAGTTTTGAATATCTACACAAACACAGGAGTTGGCTCACAGGATGTCAGGGGTTGGAAGGGACCCAAAGAGATCATAGGATCAGAGAACCAGACAGGTTGGGAAGGGAGCTCCAAGCTCATCCAGCCCAGCCTAGCACCCAGCCCTCTTCAATCAACCAGACCATGGCACTAAGTGCCCCAGCCAGGCTTGGCTTCAACACCTCCAGGCACGGCGACTCCACCACCTCCCTGGGCAGCCCATTCCAATGCCAATCACTTTCTCTGGGAAGATCATCCAGTCCAACCCCCCTGCCACAGCAGGACCACACAATCTAGCTCAGGACACACAGGAACACATCCAGACAGGCCTGGAAAGGCTCCACAGAAGGAGACTCCACAACCTCTCTGGGCAGCCTGTGCCAGGGCTCTGGGACCCTTCCAGTCAAGAAGTTTCCCTTGTGTTGAGCTGGAACCTCCTGTGCTGCAGCTTCCATCCATTGCTGCTTGTCCTATCCCAGGGAGCAGTGAGCAGAGCCTGTCCCCCCCTCCTGACCCCCAGCCCTCAGATAGTTATAGACATTGATTAAATCCCCTCTCAGTCTTCTCTTCTGCAGACTAAGCAGCCCCAGGTCCCTCAGCCTCTCCTCTCCAGGCAGTGCTCCAGTCCCCTCATCATCCTCATAGCCCTCCCTTGGACCCTCTCCAGCAGATCCCTGTCCCTCTTCAGCTGGGGAGCCCAAAGCTGAAGGCAGTACTCAAGATGAGGTCTCACCAGGGCAGAGTAGAGTATTTGTCACTCTTCTTACCTTGCAGCTTCTTTCCTTTTTATGGCACTAAATTGTAACTGAGGGAGGGCAAGGATCTGCTTTGCAGGGTTCCAGCCAGTAGTTTGTTGTGCTTTTTATGTGCACCTCCCTTCTCTTCTGATAGAGTGGAAAAGGAGGTGCTTCTGTGACTCTGCCATGGTGGGAGGAAAGGATTCTGATGGTCTGTAGTATCACTCACATTTGCCATCTTCCTCTGTCTGGTGGAATGGATAACCACCTCCACCACAACCTGGAAATGGGCAAAGAGGAGTTCCCATCTCTCAACAGGTTCTCAGCTACAGCAGCTCTAACTGAGAAGGTCAGAGGAGAAGTGGATATTCTGCTGTCTTCTCACAAATATTGTCACTTGTTCCGTCCTGTGCTGCACCAACAGACTCCATAAACCACAGAAAAGTCACCTGAGCAAACTTTTCTGAGCCAGAGCAGCAGCTTCATCCTCACTATCTGTGGTGTTGTCTGTACACAGAATCACAGAAGGTCAGGGGCTAGAAGGGGTCTCCAAACTCATCCACTCCAACCCCCTGCCAGAGCAGCATCACCCACAGCAGATCACACAGGAACACATCCAGGCAGCTCTGGAATAGCTCCACAGCCCCCCCGGGCAGCCTGTGCCAGGCTTCTGTCACCCTCACAGGGGAAAAACTTTGTCTCCTGTTTCCATGGAGCTTCCTATGCCTCAGCTGCCACCCACTGCCCCTTGTGCTGGCACTGGGCATCACCCAGCAGAGCCTGGCTCCAGCCTCCTGCCACTCACCTTTACATCTTTAGAACCATTGCTGAGGTCCCCCCTCAGGCTGCTCCTCTCCCGGCAGCACAGCCCCAGCTCCCTCAGGCTCTCCTCCTAAGCAAGATCTTCCACTGCCTTCAGCATTGCTGTGGCTCTGTGCTGGACTCTTTCAAGCAGTTCTATGTCCCTCTTGAACTGGGGGAGCACTGCAGTGGCAGTCTTTGTGCCAGCAGGAAAACAAGTTAGTGCTCCTAAAGCAAATCCCTTGCCATTGACTCTCCCAGTCCACACTGGCAAGGATTTTCTCCCATTTCCAGCTAGGAATTCAGGATGTGCACTGAAACATCCTAGCAATGTGGATCCCTGCAGCTCTGCCAATGCAATTAGCTAACTCCATTGCCACATGCTGAAACACCACCAGTTGGTTTGTGCTTTAGAGCTTCACAGTTTGCAGCTACAGACATTTTTAATAGGTTTATCTGTTTCCACTGCCACATCAACAGCTGATGTGGCAAATGGGCAGCAAGTGCCAGGGTCATGCTGTGGCTGGGAGGCTCAGTGTGGCACAGTCACTTCCTAACGAGCAGGCAATGAATTCTCCCAGCAGTGATCTGGCTCTGTCAGGGGCAGTTTGCTATTCCCATTGCCACCTTGAAGCCTGTAGCCACTGATCAGTCCTCATCCCTTGAGCCACACACACCCAACACGAAATGAAGAGAGCCCAAAGGAAGCCCCTTGTGAATCAGCACCTTCAGATGCTCTGCTTCCTCAGTTCCTTTGCTTTCATTCTCTTGTTGGTGCAGCTGCAGCTGCCAACGAAAATGTAACTGCTGCTGCTGCAAAAACTGCAGCCCAAACCTATTGATTAGTGCAGCAATGGCAAAGTTGCAGCTGTCCAGACAAATATCTCCACTTATACTCAAATGCAACTGCTGCTGCAAAAATTGCAGCCAAAAGCTATCGATCAGTGCAGCAATTGCAAAGCTGCAGCCCTCCCTTCCTTCCCTCCTTCCCTCCTTCCTTCCCTCCTTCCTTCCTTCCTTCCTTCCTTCCTTCCTCCCTTCCTTCCTTCCTCCCTTCCTTCCTTCCTCCCTTCCTTCCTTCCTTCCTTCCTTCCTTCCTTCCTTTCTCTCTTTCTCTCTCTCTCTTTCTCTCCCTCTCTTCCTCTCTGTTTCTCTTCCTCTCTTTCCCCTTCCCCTTCCCCCCTTGGCTGTGTTCCTGTGTGCTCTGCTCCAGGTGTTCCTACTGTGGCAGGGGGTTGGTTTGGATGAGCTTTGGAGGTCCCTCCCAACCCTTAGCATTCTGTGACTCTTCCAAGGCATCAGTTAACAATAACATTGCTGCTTAACAGAACTTAGAGTCAGTTTCTGTTCACTTTGGCTTTGGATGTGGACTTCATTTGCTCTTCATCTCGATGATAATCCATTACTATTAGGCCTGAATCTGCCTCCTCTACCTGGCTTGTGCCATGGTTTGCTTCCAGGAGGTGCCTTGTGCTGGATCAGCCCCTGAAATGAGCACTAAGGCAGCACCATGACATAATGTCTGTCCTCCTCTGGATTTTTACCCCACACTCTTGCTCCTGGTATTCCTTTCAGGATAGAGCAGTTTACCATGTGTGTCATATGGGGAAGCAGAGTGTAAACTGTTCAGCAAGATTAGATTTTGTTCATTACAAGCAGGGGTATTACTCTGCAGACACTACAGAAATTGTGTTTTCTAGCCAGAGCTCTTCCAAACTGATTTTAGTGAACCCCAGAGCATATGGCAAGCTGTGTGTGTGACCTGCCTGCAGCTGAACAAAAATCTCCAAGGAGAAAAACAAAACCAAACCAAGCCCAAAAGCACCTTCTCACTTGTTCAGATAAAGGGGCAAATCTCAATTACAGCTTCAAACAGTCATTAATGTTTCAAGTTCACTTCAGTCCTGAGTGCAACCCTTTAGCCTTGGGATTCTGCACTGCCTCATTCTTCTGTTTTCAGAAGAAAGAGATTTGTGGAACTAGAATATGTCTCCTAGAAGTGTGAAACTTGTCCTGGGCAAACCATGAAATGTGGACTAGGTGATCTTAGAATCATAGAATCAAGCAGGTTGGAAGAGACCTCCAAGCTCATCCAGCCCAACCTAGCACCCAGCCCTGGACAATCAACCAGACCATGGCACTAAGTGCCCCAGCCAGGCTTGGCTTCAGCACCTCCAGGGATGGGCACTCCACCACCTCCCTGGGCAGCCCATTCCAATGCCAATCACTCTCTCTGCCAACAACTTCCTCCTAACATCCAGCCTGAACCTGCCCTGGCACAGCTTGAGGCTGTGTCCTCTTGTTCTGTCCCTGGCTGCCTGGCAGCAGAGCCCAACCCCACCTGGCTACAGCCTCCTTGCAGGTAGCTGAGCTCTGCCCTGAGCCTCCTCCTCTGCAGGCTGTCTTATCTTTGCTCGTGTCTGTGTTTTCCTGTGTCCCAACAGAAGGAAGGGGCAATACAGACATCACCATTATTGCTTTTCACAGCCAATGATCTAAGTTCTCCTTCTGCCTCAAAGCAGCACAACAGTACATTTCCAGGCACTTTGCAGTGCCTGTGTGATTCCCTCTCAGCTGGAAGCATCTGGGGTTTCTCCTCTCCAGCAAGAACATAACCTTTACCACTGCAGATTTTACTGTGACCCTAAAGTTAATTTCATTTCATGAAGCTATTCACCATGCCTCCTGCCACGTGGCTTTTCCTCCAGCCATTTACCCTGTCTTGCTCCTGTCTCTTTAACAGGGGGCTCCTGTCTTGCTAGGCTGATGAAGCAGCCTGAGGATGAGAGAGGCAGAGCCCTTGTGGAGGTTTCACCATCCGTATGCAGACTGCACCTCTGAAGGTGTTTACTGCTTTTACAAGCAGCAGCAGCAATCTTTCTCACATTTGCTGTGCCAATAATGAAGTCTTTATTAACACCCCAGCCTCTTTATAGACTTGATGGAGGCAGATGCTCCATCTGCTTAAAGATTTGAAGAGTTACTCCTAAACCAACACTTCCAAACATGCTCGTCCCAGCGAGAGTGCTGGGGATGAGTTATTGCTGCGTATCGCTAGGGGAAGGCAGCAGGAGTAATTCTTACTTCCGTATTGCTGTTGTCCTAATTGGATTCTGCATTCATAAGAAGACAAAAGCCAATTGTGGGTGCCTAAGGAAGAGGTGAGGATTTGGCACTTCCATCACAACAATCTGTTTATGCCACCTCTGAGCCCTGATTGATTTCGTTTACACTTAAGTGGTGTCCTCGTCTTCTCTCTGGCAGTTTGGATATGTGGGCTGGCCTCTGGGCCACTGAAGGAGAGCAGAAATCACAGAATCACAGAAACAGGCAGGTTGGCAAAACCTCTTCAGGGCTCCTCTCTAGGGAGCCAAAATGTGGCCTCGTGGTTCACTGCAAAGCGCTTCCCTCTGATTCTGGCTGGAAGTGCTCTGCAGTGTGATGATTCCATTGCTCCTGAAGAAAAATCCATCTACCCTTTCTGATGGAGAAAGGCAGACTTGCATTTGTGTGATGCATCACAGAGCCACAGCACCATGCAGGCTGCCACAGCCCTTCAGGACCACCAAGCCCAACGTAGAACCCTGCTCTATAAGATTCACCTTAAACCATAGCCCCAAGCACCACAGCCAAACCACCTTGAAACACAGCCAGGCTGGGGACTCCACCACCTCCCTGGGCAGCTCATTCCACTCCCTGACCACTCTCTCCATGAAAAACTCTTTCCTAATGTCCAATCTAAACCTGCCCAGCCTCAGCTTGAGGCCATTCCCCCTTGTTCTGTCTGCAGTTCCCTGTGAGCAGAGCCCAGCAGCAGCTTCTCCACATTGTCCCTTCAGGTCTTTTCGGACCTTTCAAGCCTTTCAGTGCTGTTTTGCACCTAGATTCTGCAGGTTGTGCTTAAGGTGGCTGAAAACCTGGAGTAAGCATTTTTGTTTAAGAATGATCCATGAGCTGTGTGTAATAGCTACAGGAAAAAAATCAATGTAAATCTGTAGGAAACCAAACCCAAACAAAAACCAAGACAAAAGATCCCCACAGAATACTTAAGTATCTCAAAATCATCTTTCTCTTGCAATTGAAAAAATGAAGTATTCCCTCCAAGATTCATCTCTTCCTATTTGTCTGGTAAATGAGAAACACTAAGGCTTGGCTTTGTCTCAGGTAGTCACTTTCTGAAATTGATTTTCATCATTTCAAAGGGAAAAAAAACCCAAACCATGGCCACTGGCCTGGGCTCTGACTTCCACTTGTGTCAAATGAAATGCCTTATGTGCTCTCTGAGATGTGTCTTGAGCACTGTGTGCAGCTCTGGGCACTCGCTGCGAGGGAGAGCTTGAGGGGCTGCAGCAGGGCCGGAGGAGAGCAACGAGAGTGGGGAAGGGGCTGGAGGGGAAGGCTGCTGAGGAGAGGCTGAGGGAGCTGGGCTGGGTTAGCCTGGATCAGAGGAGACTCAGGGGGGGACCTCAGCACACTCTGCAGATACCTGAAGGGAAGGGGTAGTCAGCTACGGGGGTCAGGCTCTGCTGCCAGGCAACTTGTGCCAGGACAAGAATCATAGAATCACAGAATGGTTCATGTTGGAAGGGACTTCAGAATCATCCAGTCCCAGCCCTCCACCATAGGCAGGGACACCTCCCACTAGAACAGGTTGCTCAAGGCCTGATCCAACCTTCATGGCCAGAAGCTGTGCCAGGGGAGGGTTAGGTGGGAAGTTAGGAAGCACTTCCTGATGGAAAGGGGAATTAGAGCCTGGGATGGAGCCAAGATGAGAGTGTCCAAACCCCTGCAGCCAGCAGGGACATGCTCAGCTGGACTAGAAGCTTCACTAGCAAGAATAAAGAGGTTTGCAGAAGGGGTGGCTGAACACATCCTGTCTTCCAATGCCTGATCTCTTGAGTCCCTGACACAATCAACAGCAGCTTAGGAGCCACTGGAGATGCTTTGCCCCATGATCTGCTGGCTGTTAGCCCAGCTAATATGCCCTCCCTCAACATGCAGCCACTGTAGAGAGTGTCTGGGGCACCAGCACAGCCCTTCCACCATCCCTGTGCTGAGGGTGTTGCACAGTTCCTTCCCTCCCACCTCTCCTCCCAGGCCAGACCACGGCAGTGGCACAGCATAAAGGAGCAACAAGTCGAGTCCTTAAAACATGGCCTGAGACTGCACATGGGGAGGGTTAGGTTGGATGTTAGGAAGCACTTCCTGATGGAAAGGGGAATTAGAGCCTGGAATGGGCTGCCCAGGGAGGTGGTGGAGTTGCTGTGCCTGGAGGTGTTTGAGGCAAGCTTGGCTGTGGCACTCAGTGCCATGGTCTGGTGGCTGTGGTGGTGTTAGGTGCTAGGCTGGGCTGGATGATCCCAGAGCTCTATTCCAGCCTCACTGACTCTGTGACTCTGTAATCTACAGCCACAGTTTGGCCTCCTGACCAAGCAGCTCTGTGCAAGCAGCCTGCTGTTTCCTTGTGTACTGGTCAATGGTAAGCATGAACTTCAGTTCTTGGAGGCATTAAGGAGTTGGGGGCTGAACACCCACTTTGGCACAGCACTCAGGCATCTGCTAAGAGATCAGCCCAGCACTTGCTTAGATGCATCTGCTAAAGTGCCAGGCTGAATTAGCCTAAGAGTTGGAGAACCAGGCCCAGCCTTCACTTTGGTCCATGATGTTTCTGCTACTAAGAGCTGCCTAAGAAGGAACAAATCCAATGGTTTGCCCCAGGACTGTCTCCAGGTGTTCCAAATGTTGGTGCACAGCAGTGGTTGTTGTACCTTTGGAAATTCTGAACATCTTGGCTGGGCAATGCCAGGCTTGAGAGCAGCCCTGAGGAGTAGGACTTGGGGGTGCTGGTGGAGGAGAAGCTCAGTCTGAGCTGTCAGTGACCTCTGGCAGCCCAGAGAGCAACCAGAGCCTGGGCTGCAGCCAGAGCAGTGTGGGCAGCAGGGCAGGGAAGGGATCCTGCCCCTGTGCTCTGCACTGCTGAGACCTCACCTGGAGTACTGCATCCAGTGCTGGAGCCCCTGGGACAAGAGGGATCTGGAGGTGCTGGAAGGGGTCCAGAGAAGGGCCAGGAGGATGAGCAGAGGGCTGGAGCTGCTCTGCTGTGAGGAGAGCCTGAGGCAGTTGGGGCTGTGCAGTCTGGGGAGGAGAAGGCTCCCAGGGGAGCTTCTTGTGGCCTTGCAGGGTCTGCAGGGGGCTACAAGAAAGCTGCGGAGGGACTTTTGAGGCTGTCAGGGAGTGATAGGACTGGGGGGAATGGAACAGAGCTGGAAATGGGGAGAGTCAGCCTGGATGTGAGGGAGAAGTTGTTGAGCATGAGGGTGGTGAGAGCCTGGCAGGGGTTGCCCATGGAGGTGGTGGAAGCCTCATGCCTGGAGGTGTTTAAGGCCAGGCTGGATGAGGCTGTGGACAGCCTGCTCTAGTGTGAGGTGTCCCTGGGCATGGCAGGGGGTTGGGACTGGCTGCTCCTTGTGGTCCCTTCCAACCCTGCCTGATTCTGTGATAATAAATTAGAAACCAAATTGCCATCTGAAAGCATTAAAAAGTGAAGCATCCTATTAAATCAACCTGGCAATAGAATTAGCAGTAATCAATATGAGCTTATGGAAGAATTATTCTATTTAATTAATTGGATACCTCTTTGGATCAGGTTACAGGACTGTAACACACAGTGGAATTGCTGTTACTTATTCAGCCTCCTCTCAGCCTCCTCTTCATATTAAATACTACTGGGTCATTGCAGCATATACCAAAACATTAAACCATCTTTGAGTAAATCCTGGGGAGGGATTATTGACAAGGTCTTGCAACGACAAGGTGAGGAGGAATGGGTTTAGACTGGCAGAGGGGAGGCTGAAACTGGATGTTAGGGAGAAGTTGTTTGCAGGGAGGGTGGTGAGACACTGGCACAGGTTGCCCAGGGAGGTTGCGGAGTACAAAAGCACAGAATGGGATTGAAGATGCAGTGCTGCAGGCTGGGGACAGAGTGGCTGAGAGCAGCCAGGCAGAGAGTGACCTGAGGGTGCTGGTTGGCAGCTGAAGATGAGGCAGCAGTGTGCCCAGGTGGCCAAGGAGGCCAGTGGCATCCTGGCCTAGATTAGCAATAGTGTGGGCAGCAGGACCAGGGCAGTCCTTCTGCCCCTGTGCTCAGCACTGCTCAGGACACCCCTGGAGTGCTGTGTCCAGTTCTGGGCTCCTCCATTGCAGAGAGATGTTGAGGTGCTGGAAGGTGTTGAGAGAAGGGCAGCAAGGCTGGGGAGGGGCCTGGAGCACAGCCCTGTGAGGAGAGGCTGAGGGAGCTGGGGGTGTGCAGCCTGCAGCAGAGGAGGCTCAGGGCAGAGCTCATTGCTGTCTGCAGCTCCCTGCAGGGAGGCTGTAGCCAGGTGGGGTTGGGCTCTGCTGCCAGGCCCCCAGGGACAGAAGAAGGGGACACAGCCTCAAGCTGTACCAGGGCAGGTTCAGGCTGGATGTTAGGAGGAAGTTGTTGGCAGAGAGAGTGATTGGCATTGGAATGGGCTGCCCAGGGAGGTGGTGGAGTGGCTGTGCCTGGAGGTGTTTCAGAGGAGGCTGCATGAGGCACTTGGTGCCAGGGGTCAGTTAATTAGAAGGGTTAGGTGCTAGGTTGGACTTGATCTCAGAGGTCTTTCCCAATCTGCTTCATTCTGTGATTCTGTGATTCTATGTGGTGGAAGCAAATTCTGATTTTAAATCATCATCAGTCAGAACTTTAATTGCTTGCCCCTGCAGACACAGTCCCCTGCAGACATGCCCTTGCCAGGCCATATTGCACTGCCATCTCTGCCAGCCTCCAGCACCGCTGCTATTTATCGCTGCCGTGCCCTCAATCCCTGCAAGTGGCCATATTCAGATCGTAAGTGGAGTCTCCATGCCTAAACATTTGACAGCTTCCTGATGCCAGACTCGTTCCTTGGGAGCATTCTGTAATTTGCAACCCTAGAAGAAGATGCCAGAGCTCATAGGGGGAAAGAGTGAAGTCCCTGGCAGAGATTCAGCAGGCTGTCAGGCAGCCTTTCCTGCCACCAAGCAGTTGAGATGCTTAGAACCAAAGCTTCATTACATGGAATTTTGTTTTTGCATGGGATTTTTTTCATACAATCATAGAATCAAGCAGGTTGGAAGAGAGCTCCAAACTCATCCAGCCCAACCTAGCACCCAGCCCTGGACAATCAACCAGACCATGGCACTAAGTGCCCCAGCCAGGCTTGGCTTCAACACCTCCAGGGACGGTGACTCCACCACTGCCCTGGCAGCCCATTCCAATGCCAATCACTCTCTCTGCCAACAACTTCCTCCTAACATCCAGCCTAGACCTCCCCTGCCACAACTTGAGGCTCTGTCCCCTTGTTCTGTTGCTGCCTGCCTGGCAGCAGAGCCCAACCCCCACCTGGCTACAGCCTCCCTTCAGGTAGTTGTAGACAGCAATGAGCTCTGCCCTGAGCCTCCTCTTCTGCAGGCTGCACACCCCCAGCTCCTCTTCTGTCCTTAAAAACTGTCCCTTGGGCCATGCTCATTTGACTGTTGAGGATATTTTTAAGAGGATTGAGCAGTGATTAAAGTAAAACCAAATCCTGCCCTCTAACAGACCCACACTTGCTCTCAACCTTGTGCCATCTGGGAGCTCACTGATGGTGGACTCAATCCTCTCATCTGGATCATCAATGAAGAGATTGAAGGTCCCTGGGGCAGCAGGGATCCAACCATGGAGGAGACCCACTAAATCCTGGATGGAAACACCAGGTTACTTTTTCCATCCTTCAAGCAGACATCCTTGCTGGGCCTTACAACTCCTGCAGAGAACTCCTTCATGATTCATGTATCACAGTGGGCTTGTGTAGGATTGGTTTCTAGGAGGTGAAATTGGAGGTCTCCTCTGAGCTGGAGGTCACTCCAGATGAAAAGCTCCAGCAGGGCTCCCGGATCTGAGGGCTGCACAGTTCTGATGTTTAATGAACAGAGTAGATTCCAAAGTAGAGCTCAGCAGGAGGAAAGATCTTGCACTGATTTCAGAAGTGATTACAGCCCTGCCTGTTAGCTCACATAAATCACTCTGCTCTTCCCCCAGCGTGGCACCTCTCTGAGGCGTGCACCGTCCCTTATCTGGGCACAGAACTCTGGCACCATCGTTTGGTAGCACAATGTAGTTCTGGGCTGTGTCAGTGCAGCTTGCTGCAGCTAAGGAACCTAAGGGCAGACCCTTGTTGATGCGATGCCTCCCAGCCTCCACGGGTATTGCTTCTACACACATGGCTCCTGTCTGGGAACCCCAGCAAGTACCCAGAGCTGACAAGGCACTCATCAGGAGGAGTCGAGATGCAGTTTGGCAGTGTGAAGGTGATGTGAGACAGCAGGTCCTGCTGATAAGCTTGGGTTTGTTCCCTCAACAATTTGGCCTCACCACCCAGGCATATAACTCCACTCACCAAGAGCAGGGCCAGGGGTGCTGACCATACAGCACCAATGGGTTTGCTCTCTCAGGCACCTGTGCACCACAGCCAGCTGCAAAGGCTACCTGCTCAGGGTCAATATGCACCTCTGAGCCTCTCAGATACATCTTAGATTTCAGCTCAAAGCCCTGTTCTCCTTTCTGCTAGTGGTCATCATAAACCCTGGCTCTGACACCTGAGCTGCAACTTAGAATCATAGAACAGAATCACAGAATCAGTCAGGGCTGGAAGGGACCACAAGGATCAGCCAGTTCCAACCCCCCTGCCATGCCCAGGGACACCTCACACTAGAGCAGGCTGCCCACAGCCTCATTCAGCCTGGCCTTAAACACCTCCAGGCAAGAGGCTTCCAACACCTTCCTGGGCAACCCCTGCCAGGCTCTCACCACCCTCACACTGAACAACTTCCTCCTCATGGCCAGCCTGACTCTCCCCATTTCCAGCTCTCTTCCATTCCTCCCAGTCCTGTCACTCCCTGACAGCCTCAGAAGTCCTTCCCCAGCTTTCTTGTAGCCCCCTGCAGACCCTGCAAGGCCACAAGAAGGTCCCTTGGGAGCCTTCTCCTCTCCAGACTGCACAGCCCCAACTGCCTCATTCTCTCCTCACAGCAGAGCAGCTCCAGCCCTCTGCTCATCCTCGTGGCCCTTCTCTGGACCCCTTCCAGCACCTCCACATCCCTCTTGGAATGGGGGCTCCAGAGCTGGATGCAGTACTCCAGATGGGGTCCCACCAGAGTGGAGCAGAGGGGCAGAATCCCCTCCCTGTCCCTGCTGGCCACACTTCTGCTGCTGCAGTCCAGGCTCTGCTTGGCTTTCTGAGCTGCAAGTGCACACTGCTGGCTCCTGCTGAGCTTCTCATCCAGCAGTACCCCCAAGCCTGCCCAGCCTGGATTTCTGTGTGAGATTGGCTCCAATTCCAATTCTGATTCCAAGGCCAATCACTCTCTCTGGGAAGAACTTCCTGCTAACATCCAGCCTGAACCTGCCCTGGCCCAACTTGAGGCTGTGTCCCCTCCTTCTGTTGCTGGGTGTTTGGCCAATCTTGGCCCGAACCCTGTGTATCTCATTTCTGCCCCAGGTAACTCCCTGGTTGCCATTTAAAGCCACCTTATTGCCTCCTCTCAGCTGCTGTGAGCTCTTCCTTTGCTTAAGGCCTCTCAGAGCATTACACCAGCCATTAAATTACAGCAGGCAATAATTAGTCTGGCAAGGGAGGGCTGAGGCATCTCTGTGCTGCCCATGAAGCAGAGGGAGAGGCAGGAGAGACTTGGGTCTATCTTTAATGTGCTGTTAAAGGAATGGGGCAGGTCCAAGAGCAGCATTTCACAACTGGAGAAGTCAGAATTAACATGGGGGGGAGGGAGGGGGAGAGAATCTTTTTCTTCTCTCTTGCTTTAAAGCAGATTTTTTTTTGCTGTGCTTATCAACATCAAGCTTCCCTCACCTTCAAAGCAGTTATGTGCTCTCCCTTTCCTGGGATGCACCTGGGAGCCCCCAGGCAGAGTCTCTGTGATTGGAATGGGACCACAAAAATGAGAGCAGAGACTTTGTGCAGAGTATTAAACACACAGGTAGGGGTAATTAGGAGCTCTGATGAGGAAAGCCTTTAAGGAAGTGCTGGCTAAGGAGTGGTTAGACCTCTCAACACATGGAGCCAGGCTGTTTGCTTGGAGTGTCTTTATCCCACACTGAAGAACCAAGGTGGGTTGTAAAAGTCTTTATTCAGCCTGCAGAGCAGTTGTGTTTTCTAGATGCTGTGTGGATTGTGGTGATCAGGGGAAACAATGCTCAGGAATCGCACTCCAGTGCTTGTGGTGCTCAGAGTTGATTTGGGAGGCTTCCTCACTAACTAAACTATGAGTACTTGCTCTGAAACAGGGCAAAGGCTTCAGAGAGAGCTTCCTTGCACAGAGTTAAAGCCATGGTGGATACTTGCTACAAGCCTTATAAAGGGCAGCACTGGAACAGGGTAAAGAAGGAAGTTCTTCACAGAGAGAGTGATTGGCTTTGGAATGGGCTGCCCAGGGAGGTGGTGGAGTCACCATCCCTGGAGGTGTTCAAGAAAAGCCTGGATGAGGCACTTAGTGCCATGGTCTGGTTGACTGGATAGGGCTGGGTGCTAGGTTGGACTGGATGAGCTTGGAGGTCTCTTCCAACCTGCTTGATTCTATTCTATTCTATTCTATTCTATTCTATCCCATTCTATTCTATTCTATTCTATTCTATTCTATTCTATTCTATTCTATTCTATTCAGAGAGAGCTTCCTTGCACAGAAGAGTTAAAGCCATTGCTGTCTGCAGCTCCCTGCAGGGAGGCTGTAGCCAGGTGGGGTTGGGCTTTGCTGCCAGGCAGCCAGGGACAGAACAATGGGACACAGCCTCAAGCTGTGCCAGGGCAGATTCAGGCTGGGTGTTAGGAGGTCTCTCTCAGCTGGATTTTTTCTGTGCAGGTTATTCTGTGTGTGGTGAGAATGTTCTGATCTTCTAAGCTGCACTGCTGTGGAATGCAGAATCCTTGACATCTAAGAGCAGTAATATCCACAGCACAACCTCAACTCGCACGCTGTAGAGTGCTGCTGCTGCTGTTGATGCGTTCCAGGCCTGCCCAGGCTCTGATGGATGCTGAGCTGCTCTCCACCAGTAGGGCTGTGTGTTTACAGGGCTCCATACATCTGGCTGACTCTAATTGCATCAGCTTTGCAGCACCAGAGGTGGCATAACTTTCATGCCAGCTAATTAGATTTGCTCAATTTAAACAGACACATTAATGCGGCTCAGCAAGGCTCAATTAAGTCTCGTTTCAAAGCAAAGGCACAACGTGAAGCATCCTGGGTAATGCTATGCAAATTGCCATATTGACAGGGAGGTCGAATGAGTTGTTTGGGATGCCTGTTGGCACAAAGTGGGCACCTCCAGTTGGACTGTGAAGTCTGGAGCATCGAGATAGGGTCTGCACCCTCGTCCTTGGGGGTCTTCAAAGTGCTGCTCTGTCTTGCCAAGCAAAGGAAGTGATTTGTGCACCAGGGCAGGTTTAGCCTGGACATTGTCTCCCAGACAACCAGCAACAGAACAAGGGGACACAGCCTCAAGTTGTGCCAGGGCAGGTTCAGGCTGGATGTTAGGAGGAAGTTGTTGTCAGAGAGAGTGATTGGCATTGGAATGGGCTGCCCAGGGAGGTGGTGGAGTCATCATCCCTGGAGGTGTTGAAGCAAAGCCTGGATGAGGCACTTAGTGCCATGGTCTGGTTGACTGGATAGGGCTGGGTGCTAGGTTGGACTGGATGAGCTTGGAGGTCTCTTCCAACCTGCTTGATTCTATTCTATTCTATTAGGAGGAAGTTCTTCACAACAGGAGTGATTGGCATTGGAATGGGCTGCCCGGGGAGGTGGTGGAGTCCCCATCCCTAGAGGTGTCTAAAAGGAGGCTGGATGAGGCACTTGGTGCCATGGGTTAGTTGATGAGAAGGGTTAGGTGGTAGGCTGGACTGGATGATCCTAGTCCTGTGACTTCTGTGATTTGTTTAGGAAGCTGAGACCTGGAGATCTGACACCAACCTCTGTGCCCACTGGTTTGTGTTCTCTGTGCTCTCCCTTACTGAGGCAGCAGTGCAGCCTAATAATAATGCATCTCCATAATGGCATTGCAGAACAATTGTGTGGTCCTGCTGCTTCAGACTTATTACCCTTAACATTGTTCTTACCTTTTGTTACTGCTCAAGCAGAACTGTTTCTCATTGCATTTCCCCCCCCCCAGTTAGGTACTGTGACCCCAAATGCTCAGCTGTGCAAGTTCACTCTTCTGAGAAATGAGACTGGATGAGGGAGGGACACATTTTCTTGGGGATGTTCAGTGTGAGAAGCCTTTTAGAAATATTTCCATCCAGTAATGATATTTGTGGCCAGCAGGAGCAGGGAGGGGATTGTCCCCTTGGAAACAGATTTGGCGAGGCCACACCTTGGGTGTTGAGTTCAGTTTTGGGCACCACAATGCAAGAGAGATGTGGAGGTGCTGGAGCAAGTCCAGAGGAGGGCAACGAAGCCCAAGGAGGTGATGGAGTCACTGTGCCAGGGGAGGGTTAGGTTGGATGTTAGGAAGCAGTTCCTGCTGGAAAGGGGAATTAGAGCCTGGAATGGGCTGCCCAGGGAGGTGATGGAGTCACTGTGCCTGGAGGTGTTTGAGGCAAGCTTGGCTGTGGCACTCAGTGCCATGGTCTGGTGGCTGTGGTGGTGTTAGGTGCTAGGCTGGGCTGGATGATCCCAGAGCTCTATTCCAGCCTCAGTAAGTCTTTGATCCTGGGATCCTGTGAACCAGCTGTGCACTATGCACCGAGGATCACTTCTGAACTCCCCTCTGTTTGACAGGAGCGACTGAGATTGGTTCTAGTGCCTTTCCTCTCTGCCTGCAGTGCCACATCCATTCTGCAAGAGCAGCCTTTCACAGCACCTCAGCACCTCTGAGCCCCAGCTGCAGAAGGTGACTGTCCTCCTGCCTTTGAGCCTGGAATGACTTCAGGGAGAGGAGTGGAGATCAAAGGAAGCTTAATTGCATTTTATCCTCTTAATGCTAAGGCTAACAACATTTAAACTCTATACCTCTTGAACAAATTATGACCTTTAACTAAACTATTCCCAGCTGGAGCCATTATAATTGCAATGTTTATTTATTAATATGCCTGATAATGCACAAAAAGCACAGTTGCAGTCGTAGGGAAGTCAATTAGTGGAACACCCTGGAGGACACAATCTAAATGGGTAAAATTCAATAATAATGGTAATGACTTTCATCCAGAAGGATTAAAGAATAGATTATGAAGCTAACATGGTGGATCCATGTTGAAAAGCTCCTGACAGCCCTGTTTGATGCCACTCATTGTGTGCTTGATCCTCCAAATTCCAGGAAATACTTTCCCCTCTGAGTTGAGTTTGTTCTCTTTTGAGAGGAAAAGGAGAATGAAATGGATGCTGGAGTGGACAATGGTTCAGAAGAAGTGAACACTTCTGAGTCAAGGACATGTCAGAATTGCCCCTGACAATTCTGTGATGGTTTCTTAGTCACAGAATCATAGAACTGTAGAATCACAGAATCATAGAGGCATGGAATAATAGAATCACAGAACCACAGAATCATGGAATCACAGAAATACAGAACCTTAGAATCAAAGAATCATGGAATCAAAAAATCACAGACTCATAGAATCACAGGATTATAGAATCACAGAATCACAGAATGACAGAATCATGGGATTATAGAATCACAGAGTCAGTCAGGGCTGGAAGGGACCACAAGGAGCAGCCAGTTCCAACCCCCTGCCATGCCCAGGGACACCCTACCCTAGATCAGGCTGTCCACAGCCTCATCCAGCCTGGCCTTAAACACCTCCAGCGATGAGGCTGCCACCACCTCCCTGGGCAGCCCCTGCCAGGCTCTCACCACCCTCATGCTCAACAACTTCTTCCTCAGATCCAGGCTGAATCTCCCCATTTCCAGCTCTCTTCCATTCCCCCCAGTCCTATCACTCCCTGACAGCCTCGAAAGTCCCTCCCCAGCTTTCTTATAACGCACTTCAGATCCTGAAAGGCCACAATAAGGTCCCCTGGGAGCCTTCTCCTCTCCAGACTGCACAGCCCCAACTGCCTCAGGCTCTCCTCACAGCAGAGCAGCTCCAGCCCTCTGCTCATCCTCCTGGTCCTTCTCTGGACCCCTTCCAGCACCTCCAGATCCCTCTTGTCCCAAGGGCTCCAGCACTGGATGCAGTACTCCAGATGGGGTCTCAGCAGTGTGGAGCAGAGGGGCAGGATCCCTTCCCTGCCCTGCTGCCCACACTGCTCTGGCTGCAGCCCAGGCTCTGGTTGCTCTCTGGGCTGCCAGAGGTCACTGACAGCTCAGACTGAGCTTCTCCTCCACCAGCATCCCCAAGTCCCTCTCCTCAGGGCTGCTCTCAAGCCAGTCCCTGCCCAGCCTGCATTGGTGCTTGGCATTGCCTCGGCCCAGGTACTTGTTTCACACTATCTCACCTTCCGCAGCAGTCCAGGTGGGAGCCAGAGCAAAGCAGGTGACTGTCTCCAACTCTTCGCTGGACGTTTATGTAGCTGACCTGCCAGAGACCTTTTCACAATATGTTGTTAGGGAAAACAATTCACAGTGTCCTGAAATTAGTTATTGCACAGAAATGGGAGGAGACCCTGCAGCAAAGTCCATAGACTATAGAGTGTGAATAATTCCCTTCTATCTGGGGGGAAAAGAAAGAGATTTTCATCTCTTGCCTTTAAATATTGTCTGTTCATGGAGCCACTTGCTTGGCAGTTGAGCATTAAGGAGGTGTGGAAGGGGAGCACTACAAACACTGTCCAGCAGCTGCTGGTTTCCACTTTAATTTACTTAACCTGCTCGGTTATTTGGCCACTCTTCAGAGCACATAAATCAGTCTCATGCTCTCAGTGGCTGCCTGAAAGTGCCTGTCTGAGTGCTGACGACAAAGGGAGCCTTGGGAGAGCAGCTGCCAGCCCTGCTGCCTGAATCTCCACGATGCAGTTGGGCTTCTCTTGAAGTCAAAGGGAAGGCTGATTTCAATATTTTCAGCAGTATGTTTGTTTACCAAAGCTAACTTGTCCCAGAGGTGGTACAAAAATCACTGACACAGCAACAAGAGCTCTGCAGCTCTTCCTACAGGCAGCTGGGAATCGTGGAGGTCGCAGGCGCACCTGTGACAAACCGCCAGGAGCCACAGTCTGGTTTGTTAGCTCTCTGAATAGGAGTCAACTACACATGCTGAAGAGAAGAAGCAGTGAAGGAGCCTCGAGCATCATCTAGACTTTCCTTCTCCTCCAGGGCAGAGTCAGATTCTGATAGATGCTATTCCTGTCAGCAGCTATTCTTGACAAATCACTGCCTGAGCCATCCTAAAGCAGGCCCAGAGATGACAACTTCACCACCTCCCTAGGCAAACTATTCCACTCCTTCATTATCTGTGCCAGTCCTTCGCAGCTTCTTCTGCTTCCTGACTTGAACCCTGCTCGAGGCAGCTAAGATCCACCCCTGCCTGTCATGCCTTACCTGAAATGCAGGGGATAGATTATTCCTTTCCTTTTTGCAGTAACCTTTTGCTTGCTTAATTGATATAATCTGCTTCCACGCCGTGATGTGGCAGCAAAGGTCGATGCAAAAGGGCTGGTAAACGCCATCAGGCGTCTCAGCATCAGAGGATAATGTTTCCACACCGTGGAAGGAAGAGCACCTCTGCTCTTCCTTTCATCACTAACATATCCAGTGAGTTTTCAGAATCTCTGACACCTCTTAAGTGTCAGAATCTCTGACACCTCTTAGCTTTCTGGCTCCTCTCTTAAGTTTCAACGCGCCTCATTTCTACTCCTGCGTGTTTGTCTGACCCTCTCTGCAGCCTGGCTGCTTCCTTGTTTCTGTGCATCTCAAATGCCAACTTCTGAAGAGCCAGACTGGAGAAAAATGCCTTCATCTGCTGGTGCTGGGTACTGGCCCAGTGTCAGAGCACTGTCAGACAAACACTTTAAATCCCAAGCCTGTGAGTGGACTTGAAGCTGACATCTCTGAATCTCACTGTGCTGCTTGACTGGCATTGAGGAGTCCTTCATCTACACAGCCCCAGGAATGAAGGGCAGTGGCAAGCCTGCTGCTCTCTGCAGGGGAGGCTGGAACCTGTATTCCTATTGTTACATCGTGACAGAAGCTGGGATGGAGATTTGGAGCTCTGCTTTGAAGCTGCAGGCTGAAGACTATTTTTTTCTGTTCTTAATACAGATGCTCTTAGAATCAGAGAATCATAGGATCAGCCAGGTTGGAAGAGCCACTCCAAGCTCTCCTCCAAGCCTTCTCTTCTCCAGGCTGCAGAGCCCCAACTCTCTCAGCCTGTCCTCAGAGCAGAGCTGCTGCAGCCCTCTGAGCATCTTGGTGGCCTCCTCCGGACTGGCTCCAACACTTCCATGTCCTGCTTGTGCTGGGGGCTCCAGAACTGAACCCAGGACTGCAGGTGGGGTCTGAGGAGAGCAGAACTAAGGGGCCTGCTACAGACACCTCTGCAAGCATCACTCAACCCCAGATGTAAAGCATGAGGGCCACAAGGATGAGCAGAGAGCTGGAGCTGCTCTGCTGTGAGGACAGACTGAGGCAGTTGGGGCTGTGCAGTCTGGAGAGGAGAAGGATCCCAGGGGACCTTCTTGTGGCCTTTCAGGATCTGCAGGGGGCTACAAGAAAGCTGGGGAGGGACTTTCGAGGCTGTCAGGGAGTGATAGGACTGGGGGGAATGGAACAAAGCTGGAAATGGGGAGATTGAGCCTGGATGTGAGGAAGAAGTTGTTGAGCATGAGGGTGGTGAGAGCCTGGCAGGGGTTGCCCAGGGAGGTGGTGGAAGCCTCATGCCTGGAGGTGTTTAAGGCCAGGCTGGATGAGGCTGTGGGCAGCCTGATCTGGTGTGAGGTGTCCCCGGGCATGGCAGGGGGGCTGGAACTGGCTGCTCCTTGTGGTCTCTTCCAACCCTGCCTGATTCTATGCTTCTATGAGTCTGTGACTGTATGATTCTGTATGTCTGCACTGAACGTTTGCTGCAGCCGCAACTGTCCTTAGAGACGGAAGCCCTAAGTGCATCTCTTCCATCCAGATGTTGATTTATAAGTGCCGACGTTTCCAGTTTACCTGCTCAATGTCAGCCCTGGGCACTGAGAGAACAGTCTAAAACTTGCTTTCCATTCATGGTTTATGAACTGAGAGCAGAGTCTCAGCCATGTGCCAGAACTGGAAGATTCTCTCCACAGCAAACAGGTAGAGATTCTGTAGGGAAAGAGAACATCTGAACAGTAGCTTTTAATGGGAACGTTAAGGATGAACTCTTACTGGCCACACTGCATTCAGGTGCCCAGCAGGCAGCAAAGGTGTCTCGAATCACAGAGAGAAGGGCAGAAATACAACATCTGAGGGGAAAAGGTAGGCTGACAGACTTCAGACAGGTGGCTACCTGGAGGAGAGATACAGCAGCAGGCAGATTTACAGGGCAGTGTCTAAGCAGAGTTTGATAGGTCTCAGTGAAGCACAGATATTTATGTTCAATGTACAAGGGTTTCCCTTGCCACTTCATCTGAATGAAGCATCCTTTTGTTTAGCCCTTCTAAGCCTGTTGTGCAGTGCTCTTGGCATGCCTATGGCCAGGGTTTATCTGCCCACTTCACTGTGTGGAAATTGGCTGTGTTGAGTACTGACTACATAGCCTCGGGCAGCAGCAGCTTCTGGGACCTACCAGGCTGAGCTTTGTCCTCCTCTTCACCACGAGTGCAGGAAAGCTGAGTTATTTAGCTGCCACACTTTCAAACATGCAGAGGAATCTGGATGGGCAAATCTGTGTGACAAGTCAGAGAGGCATAGAACCAAGCAGGTTGGAAGAGAGCTGCAAGCTCAGCCAGCCCAACCTAGCACCCAGCCCTGGCCAACCAACCAGACCATGGCACTAAGTGCCCCAGCCAGGCTTGGCTTCAGCACCTCCAGGGACGGCGACTCCACCACCTCCCTGGGCAGCCCATTCCAATGCCAATCACTCTCTCTGTGAAGTCCTTCTGCTTAAGCACATTTAAGCTGTTTGCTGAGAGCTTCAGAAAATTAGGATTTGGCTGTAAATAAATAAGACATTGCTGAGCAACATCAGCTACTTAGCTACTCTGCCCTGCTGAGGCCCTATCTGGAGTGTTGTGTCCAGTTCTGGGCCCCCCAGCTCAAGAAGGACCTCAAGGAACTGCTTGAAAGAGTCTAGCACAGAGCCACAGCAATGCTGAAGGCAGTGGAAGATCTTCCTTAGGAGGAGAGCCTGAGGGAGCTGGGACTGTGCTGCTGGGGGAGGAGGAGACTGAGAGGGGACCTCAGCAGTGGGTATCAATATGTAAGGTGAGAGCCAGGAGGCTGGAGCCAGGCTCTGCTGGGTGATGCCCAGTGCCAGCACAAGGGGCAATGGGTGGCAGCTGAGGCATAGGAAGCTCCATGGAAACAGGAGGAGGAATTTGTTCCCTGTGAGGGTGACAGAAGCCTGGCACAGGCTGCCCAGGGGGGCTGTGGAGTCTCCCTCTCTGGAGCTATTGCAGAGCTGCCTGGATGTGTTGCTGTGTGATCTGCTGTAGGTGATGCTGCTCTGGCAGGGGCTGGACTGGATGAGCTTTGGAGGTGTCTGTTCACCCCTACCATTCCGTGGCTGTGTGACAGCCCAGCTGGACAAATGGCTCACAGCACTTTGGCGCTGAGGGAATGCCAAAAGCTTTGGAGGTCCCTTCCAGCCCCTGGCGTGCTGCGGTTCGCTGGTTCCTGGATCTTTCTGAGCTGCTTTGCTGCTTTTGTTCAAGGCTCCTCAGACACATCCAGAGTGGATTAGTTTGTCCATGCCAGTTTGACAGTTAAAAATATATATTGTTTTGCCTTTACTACTCTACAGATCTGCTCCAAATGAGCCCAGAGTTATTCTTAGTGGTGCTTGTGAGCTTGGCCAGAGACAACGGTTGTGAAATCTTCAGCCAAGCAGTATGCAGGAGATAATTCACCTCATAAAGCCACTGGCTCCAGCTTGCCACGCTTTAAATCTCCCTGGCATTGAGAGAAAGCAGTTGTCATCTTTTCCAGCAGAATAGCATTTAGGAGGTGGTAAAAGTTCATTTTGAAACGCTCCTTGATGTAACTGCCTGGAATTTGCCTTAATAGCTCTTGTGGTCCCTGGGTGCCAAAGCAGCAGATCATTTGCTTGAGCAGATTATTTGTTGTTTGGGGTAGGTTTCATTTTCCAACAGAAAGCTGTGGAAGGGGTTTAATATCCTGACAAAGCAAAAAAAAAAGGGGGGAGGGAAAGTAATTTCATTAACTATGCTAATTTAGATTTCCCTGGGAAGAAAAAACCCAACCAAAGAACCCCCAGACTGTGGTTTATTACATTCTCTATTGCAATTGATCTGTTACTGAAATGCTAATTAAATGCCTGAGTGACAAACAAAGTATCTTGTGTCGTGGTCTTGCTGTGGGTTGGGTTTGTTCTTTTGCTTTCATTTGGTTTTACTTCTGGGTTGGTTTTTGTTTGAGGGTTTTTGGTTGGTTGTTTTTTTTGTATGATTTTTTTTAAGAGGGAAAATGTGTGTGGCACAGTCGACTTGCCAGAGGGCAGGGATCCATCCAGAGGGAGCTGGACAGCCTGCAGAGCTGTGCCCAGGACAACCTCATGGCATTCAACAAGGCCAAGTGGAAGGTCCTGCACCTGGGTGAGCACAATCCCAAGCAGAGCTCCAGGTTGGGTGGGAAATGGCTGAGAGCAGCCCTGAGGAACAGGCCCTGGGGGTCTGGGCTGATGCAAAGCTCCACAGGAGCCTGCAGGGTGAGTGCAGCCCAGACAGCAACCCAGTCTGCACACCCCCAGCTCCCTCAGCCTGCCTTTGTAGAAGAACTGCTCCAACCCCCTGAGCATTCTCATGGCCTCCTCTGGACCTGCTCCATCAACTCCATGTCCTTGCTGTATTCACAGAATCCCAGAATCAAGCAGGTTGGAAGAGACCTCCAAGCTCGTCCAGCCCAACCTAGCAATCACCCAGACCATGGCACTAAGTGCCCCATCCCAATCACCCAGACCATGGCACTAAGTGCCCCAGCCAGGCTGTGCTTCAACACCTCCAGGGACAGTGTCTCCACCACCTCCCTGGGCAGCCCATTCCAATGCCAATCACTCTCCCTGGCCAGAACTTCCTCCTAACACCCAGCCTAGACCAGAGCTGGATGCAGCACTGGAGGTGAGGTCTCAGCAGAGCAAAGTGGCAGCATCCCCTCTCTGATCTGCTGGCAACGCTGCTCTGGATGCAGCTCGGGCTGGGACTTGCCTTCTGTGCTGCAGGCTCACACCAACTGCTCATGTCCAGCTTCTCCTCCACCAGCACCCCCAAGTCCTTTTCCTCAGGGCTGCTTTCTATCACCTCCTCCCCCAGCCTGTACTGACAGTGAGGATTATTCCATCCCATGTGCAGAACCCTGCACTTGCTCTTGTTGATCCTCTTGAAATTCGCCTGGGCTGACCTCTCCAGAATCAATATTTAATTTCTCTGCTCTTTTTGTTTTCCTTTTTTTTGGTTGTTGTTACTCAATAATTATGATTTTTTTTAAAAATCCTTTTAAAACAACAAAAAGTGACAGAGAGAAATTGAATGTACACAGCAGAGAGCAAATAACAGCATCTCATGGACACACAGGACTAAGTATCAGTGTCAGGAAAATGCATCCTCAGAGACAGGAAATGTTTGAAAGCAAGAAGGGCAGCAGTGATTACCACTGAGCCACAGCACCATGCAGGCTGGCAAAGCCCCTTGGGGGCATCAAGTCCAACCTAGAACCCTGCTCTACAAGAGCCACCTGAAACCATGGCAGAGAATCACAGAATGCTTTAGGTTGGAAGGGAGCTCAAACTCAGCCAGTTCCAACCCCCTGCCATAGGCAGGGACACCTCCCATTAGAAGTTGCTCAAGGCCTGATCCAACCTGGACCTGAACTCCTCCAGGGAGGTTGTGGAACACAGAAGTGTTCTGTGCTCCACAACCTCCCTGGGCAACCTGTGCCAGTGTCTCACCACCCCCACTGCAAACAACTTCTTCCTCACATCCACTTTCAATCTCCCCTCTGACACTTCAAACCCATTCCTCATCCTCCTCTCATTCCCAGACCTTGTCAGTAGTCCCTCCCCAGCCCTCCTGCAGCCCCCTTCAGATCCTGCAAGGCCACTCCAAGCTCTCCTCCAAGCCTTCTCTTCTCCAGGCTGCACAGCCCCAACTCTCTCAGCCTGTGCTCAGAGCAGAGCTGCTGCAGCCCTCTCAGCATCTTGGTGGCCTCCTCTGGACTGGCTCCAACACTTCCATGTCCTGCTTGTGCTGGGGGCTCCAGAACTGCACCCAGGACTGCAGGTGGGGTCTGAGGAGAGCAGAGCCAAGGGGCAGAATCCCCTCCCTTGCCCTGCTGCCCACACTGCTCTTGCTGCAGCCCAGCACAGGGTTGCTGTCTGGGCTGCACTCACACTGCAGGCTCCTGTGGAGCTTTTCTATCAATCCAAGAGCCACAGCCAAACCACCCTGAAACGCAGCCAGGCTGGGTGACTCCACCACCTCCCTGGGCAGCTCATTCCACTCCCTGACCACTCTCTCCATGGAATACTTTCCCCTAATGTCCAATCTAAACCTGCCCAGCCTCAGCTTGAGGCCATTCCCCCCTGTTCTGTCTGCAATCCCTTGTGAGCAGAGCCCAGCAGCAGCCTCTGCACAATGTCCCTTCAGGTAGCTGCAGACAGCCATGAGGTCTCTCGGAGTTGTATTCACAGCGTAGGTCAAATTATTTTTCATCACAAAGGAACAAGCAACTGTCCAGAGGAAGGTAATGTTTGCTATTTCCATGTGAATGCTTTATATACAGCAAACAGTGATGCAATTAACGCCTTAGGGAAACCATCTCCATAAATATTTCACTTGGATAACTGCAGTGTATTTATAACACAGATGCTGCCTAATTTCAGTGTCTGTTAGGGAAAGAATAGCAAAACCCAAAAGGTAAATGCCAATAATAGCTTATTTTTAAAGGCTAGAGTGGATGTTGCTTTTTGTTGGTGGTGGTTGTTTGTTTGCTTTCTACTTGAAAATTCCCATGAAATTTAATTAGAAATTAAATGTAGAGGATTTGATATCAAGCACAGATGATTATTGTAGCTTCCCCAGGAGAAGTGGCAAACACACACACAGTTAATATGATTTTTATGGGAAGAACATTAAAAGGCACCAAGCTGTGTGGCACAGTCACTTGCTAGAGGGCAGGGATCCATCCAGGGAGACCTGGACAGGCTGCAGAGCTGTGCCCAGGACAACCTCATGGCATTCAACAAGGCCAAGTGTCAGTTCCTGCACCTGGGTGGGTGCAATCCCAAGCACAGCTCGAGGCTGGGTGGGGAATGGCTGAGAGCAGCCCTGAGGAACAGGCCCTGGGGGTCTGGGCTGATGCAAAGCTCCACAGGAGCCTGCAGTGTGAGTGCAGCCCAGACAGCAACCCTGTGCTGGGCTGCAGCAAGAGCAGTGTGGGCAGCAGGGCAAGGGAGGGGATTCTGCCCCTTGGCTCTGCTCTCCTCAGACCCCACCTNAACCATTCCATGGTTCTATTGTACAGAAAGCATCTCCTGTTGTGTTCACTCCACCTAAGTGTTCAGAGAATCGTAGAACTGTCAGGGCTGGAAGGCACCTCCAGGATCCTCCAGTTCCAACCCCCCTGCCATGGACACCGCTCATCAGATCAAGCTGCTCAGAGCCACATCCAGCCTGGCCCTAAAAACTTGCAGGGATGAGGCAATCTGAGCAAGCTGTGATATGTGTTGATATGTGACTGTCAAAGCAAGGCAGTGAAGAGCTGTTTAACCTCACTTATAAAAGTTTAGGTGCTTTTGAAGATCCTCTCATACAGCAAGCAAATAAACCAGGCAACCAGCACCAGAACAAGGGGACACAGCCTCAAGCTATGCCAGGGCAGGCTCAAGCTGGATGTCAGAAGGAAGTTCTTGCCAGAGAGAGTGATTGGCATTGGAATGAGCTGCCCAGGGAGGTGGTGGAGTCATCCAGCCTGGCTGTGTTTCAGGGTGGTTTGGCTGTGGTGCTTGGGTCTATGGTTTAAGGTGAACCTTGTAGAGTAGGGCTCTAGGTTGGGCTTGGTGCTCCTGAGAGGCTTTGCCAGCCTGCATGGTGCTGTGGCTCTGTGATAGCCCAGGGAGGTGGTGGAGTCACCATCCCTGGAGGTGTTCAAGTAAAGCCTGGATGAGGCACTTAGTGCCATGGTCTATTTGACTGGATAGTTGGACTGGATGATCTTGGAGGTCTCTTCCAACCTGGTTGATTCAGTTCTATTCTATTCTCAGAAGCAAACAGCCTTTGAAGCAGATAGATGGATGCTCCTGCTCAGCACTTTGCTAACCCTGGTGTCCTAACCTCTTATTTAACAGTAGTGCAGCACTAATTTGTGCCCCATTGTCTTCCATGCAGAGTCACAAGCTTAACCAGGTTGGAAAAGACCTCTAGGATCATCCAGTCCAACCTATCACCTGACACCTTCTAATTAACTAACCCTGGCACCAAATGCCTCTAGGAGCCTCCTTTTAAACACCTCCAGGGACAGAGACTCCCCCACCTCCCCGGGCAGCCCATTCCAGTGCCAATCACTCTTGCTGGGAAGAACTTCTTCCTAACACCCAACCTGAACCTGCTGTGGCACAGCTTGAGGCTGTGCCCTCTTGTCCTGTTCTTTACAAAAAGCCTGCTGCAGTTCTGAGAACACAAAATCTTGTCAAGCTTCTCAATCTATTCCAGTCACATCATCCAGGAATGGATCTGTGCCTATGCCTGGAAAGCAGACTCTCAAATGCTCGAGGTGTTTCCACTGGAGCTGGAGTTGCTGCAGACAGAGAGCAGGCACAATTAAGCTTTGCATTTTTAAAGGTTTCCCCCTTCATATCTTCCCTTCCAAACCATTCCCTTCCATTTGTGAGTTTTCTATTTCGCTGCTGCCTGGCTGCAATTTGAACCTAATCTGAGATAAGAGCGAAAGGTTTCTCCTGCGATAGTTCCACAAAGCCAAACACTGACTCATTCCTCCTGTATATCAAAGTCTGAAAGAGATCAAATGAAAACAGCCAGAGAAACGTTTCACTCCCTCTTTTCTTCTCTCTTGGAGACTCTGACGTATGCCTCTTGGCTTGGAAAAGCAACCTTCTGCTTCCCCATCCACTCAGCTGAAGCATTGCCCCTGTCCCCGCGATGGGTAACGATAGCTGAGATCACTCTCAGCTGTTCTCTGGACCAGATGTGGTCTTAACTGAGCTTGAAACAATGTCCATGCTGTAATTGGGAGAGGAAAATGAGTGGCTAATGCAAACTTATCTGCTCTTCTGAGATGCCTTCCAGAATCTGAAGGGGGCCTACAAAAAAGCTGGGGAGGGACTTTTTAGGCTCTTGAGTAGTGACAGGATTGTGGGGAATGGAGCAAAGCTGGAGGTGGGGAGAGTCAGCCTGGATGTGAGGAGGAAGTTCTTCAGCATGAGAGTGGTGAGAGGCTGGAATGGGTTGCCCAGGGAGGTGGTTGAGGCCAGGCTGTATGAGGCTGTGGACAGCCTGATCTAGGGTAGGGTGTCTCTGGGCATGGCAGGGGGGGTTGGAACTGGGTGGTGCTTGTGGTCCCTTCCCACCCTGACTGATTCTGTGATCCTATGATTCTGTGATTCTATTATTTGATGATTTGATGATTCTATGATTCCATGATTCTGTTATTCTGTGGTTCTATGATTCCATGATTCTTTAATTCTGTGGTTCTATGGTTCCATGATTCTTTAATTCTGTGATTCCATGATTCTATGATCCTGTGATTCTGTGATTTTTTGATTTTATGATTCTATGATTCCATGTTTCTGTTATTCTGTGGTTCTATGATTCCATGTTTCCATGATCCTGTGATTCTGTGATTCCATGGTTCTATGATTCTGTGATTCCATATTTCTGTGATCCTGTGGTTCTGTGATTTCTTGATTTCATGATTCTGTGATTCTTGGTTCTATGATGCTGTGATTCTATGATTCTATCACTCTATAATTCTATGATTCTATGAAGTGACCTAAGGAATCCTATGCCACCAGCCTCTGTGACATTGCAGGCTCAGAGATCAGCAAGAGGTCCACTTCTATTGCAGTCAACCTGACATGTTTTGTTGGTACTAAACTGTGCCTAACATAACCCTGCACATGCCAAGCTGAGCTCAGCTGCCATGCCCCTTTCTTATGAGCTGGAGAGGTGACTGCAGTCTTGGAGATCCAAATGTCCAGGAGGCACAGGGAGCCAAGAAGCAGTGATTAAAACCAGCATGCTGTCCAAGTGTGATGAAGTTGCAAGGGGTTTATGGCCATTTCTCCAGCAGTCTGCTGTTGTTTTACAAGCCTTGGTGTGCAATTAAATTCAGCATGAAGAGCAAGCTGCAAAAGAACAGAGAAAATGCATGCCCATAAATATAGGGGAAGTTAAAACCATTCCTTGTGTGGGAGCCAAAGGGTTTGGTTAATAGCAATATTAATCATTTTCCAATTCTGCCTTCCTCTTTTCCAGGGAGCATATGGATGTGCTCTTGTTTTGATGAAACATTTGCTGTCAGTGAGACAAACCGAAAGCCAAAAATTAAAGCGAGCAGATGAGTGTTTGATAGAGCAAACACAGTCATTATCAGTGCTTTTATACCTTGAAAACAAACCTGAGGAGAAAAAGCCATTTCTATGCCCAGACAGTGCAGCCAGGCCCAGATTCTGGGCAATCATTAAGTCAAAACTTTCCCTAGGAGCTCAGACATGGAACATGAAATGTTGCCTATTTGGATGCTAACTATGCCCTGACCTCCAAACGGCTGAGACATGGGGCTGATGGATGGACCCCTGGATGGGTAAAGAACTGCCTTGGTGGCTGCATCCAAAGAGCAGCTGTCAATGGCTCCATGCCCCAGTGGAGGCCAGTGGCAAGTGGAGTTGCTCAAGGGCCAGTCCTAGGACCAGTCTTGTTTAAGATCTTTGTGGGCACCATGGGCAGTGGCACTGAGGCACCCTCAGCAAGTTTGCCAATGGCACCAAGCTGTGTGATGCTGCTGACAGCTGGAGGGAAGGATCCATCCAGAGGGACCTGGACAGGCTGCAGAGCTGTGCCCAAGCCAACCTCAGGAACTTCAACAAGACCAAGTGCAAGGTCCTGCAGCTGGGTAGAGGCAATGCCAAGGACCAGTACAGGCTGGGCAGGGACTGGCTTGAGAGCAGCCCTGAGGAGAGGGACTTGGGGGTGCTGGTGGAGGAGAAGCTCAGTCTGAGCTGTCAGTGACCTCTGGCAGCCCAGAGAGCAACCAGAGCCTGGGCTGCAGCCAGAGCAGTGTGGGCAGCAGGGCAGGGAAGGGATCCTGCCCCTCTGCTCCGCACTGCTGAGACCTCACCTGGAGTACTGCATCCAGTGCTGGAGCCCCTGGGACAAGAGGGATCTGGAGGTGCTGGAAGGGGTCCAGAGAAGGGCCCCGAGGATGAGCAGAGGGCTGGAGCTGCTCTGCTGTGAGGAGAGCCTGAGGCAGTTGGGGCTGTGCAGTCTGGAGGGGAGAAGGCTGAGTAGTAACAGAAGCTGAAAGAGAGAGGGGGAAAACACTAAATTACAACCACCCCTGACCCTGCAGGCCCCAGCTCTGTGATCATGTTCTGTGGTCCAGTTTGTTCCTGCTAACCACAGGGGATTTGCCCTGGGCCCTCAGAGGAGCTGTCAAATCTTCAGCTCAACTTTGCTATGAGGTTAAAGCAGTGAAAATAAGTAACTGTAAGAAGTTCTCCATGCTTTGTATTTTGCTGGGCATGTTTAGTGAAGCTTCCCAAGCTTTAGTTTCCAAGAGGAAAAGGCTTTGCTGAGCAGGGCAGGCATTTCTCACTGACACTTGACAAAGAAGAGTAGACCAGAGGAAGGCTTAAGAGCAGGAGATTTCTGAAGGCATGAGGCTAATTGATAATCCAATTTGCTCATGCTCAGGGGAGGCTCTCCTCCTAGCCACTCTTTTCTGCATGAAGCTTTGTCATGTGTTAAGCCAGAAGACTCCCAAGAAAGAGAACTCATTTATCCTATTTTCTATTACTTCATTGATTTTATGCTGGGCCATATCAAATGAGATGATTACAGGTTTGAGAAGTATCAGAACTCTGTGGCTTGAAAATATAATCTTGAATGTCCTCCAACAACAAGGTAAAGTACACTGAGGGAATGATGGCTGCTGGAAAGGACTTCTGGTGGCAGGAGGTTATCCAAGTTAGCATCCAGGAAATTAGGGTGGAATTACAGTGAGCTTCTGGACTAGATCCCTGTGGAAGCATGTCTCATAACTGGAGCTGCAAAACTGGTTTATGCCCTCCTAGTTCTGAATGATCACAAGAGCACAGTTAGGACAATGTCACATCCTTGAGAGACAGAATCACAGAGCCACAGCACCGTGCAGGCTGCCACAGCCCCTCAGGAGCACCAAGCCCAACCTAGAGCCCTACTCTACAAGAGTCACCTCAAACCATAGCCCCAAGCACCACATCCAAACCACCCTGAAACACAGCCAGGCTGGGGGACTCCACCACCTCCCTGGGCAGCTCATTCCACTCCCTGACCACTCTCTCCATGGAAAACTTTTTCCTAATGTCCATTCTAAACCTCCCCAGCCTCAGCTTAAGGCCATTCCCCCTCGTCATGTCTCCAGTTCCCTGTGAGGCAAGCCCAGCAGCCTCTCCACAATGTCCCTTCAGGTAGTTGAGACACCTACCCTAAAAGGGAAGAGCAATGTTTCCTGTTTTCCCTTCAAGCCCCTAACATCCTCTGATCCTGTGCTCTAAAGTTTCCCCAGAGCCTTCTCTTCTCATCCTGTCTTCACAGCAGAGGTGCTCCAGCCCTGCAATCACCTTTGTGGCCCTCCTGTTTCATAGAGTCAGGCAGGTTGGAAGAGAGCTCCAAGCTCACCCAGCCCAACCTAGCACCCAGCCCTGGCCAACCAACCAGACCATGGCACTAAGTGCCCCAGCCAGGCTTGGCTTCAACACCTCCAGGCACGGTGACTCCAGCACCTCCCTGGACAGCCCATTCCAATGCCAATCACTCTCTCTGCCAACAACTTCCTCCTTACATCCAGTGCCCCCCACTAAGCAACACCTGACATGCACACAGCGTATTTGGGGTCTGCAACATGTGCTGCAGCAATGTGTGCTGCAAATAAAGAGGGATCAAGTTCTGCTTCTGTCTCCTCGCAAGATTGTCTTTGGCTACAACAGATAAGGGGAGGAGAAGCTGAATTTGAATATCTCTACCTGAACAGCAACAATGATGAAATAAATTCTTTCTTTCTATTAAAAGGATCAATTCTCTATCAAAGAAAATTCCACCTGCATTACCTCTCAGGGTTCTTCTGCCCAGTCAATATTTGTTTTGGTCCTGAATGGAAAGATTCCTTGTCCAAGACAGGTAGGCTTTTTTTTTCCCCTCTCTATTTTCTTCTCTGAAGCATTTCAAAGGACTTCTAAGGAGCTGTCAAGATTTTGCTTCTTTGACTGTGCTGTATGAAGTGGCCTTACCATCATTCCCTGGTTGTCAAGAAGCAGAACCCTAATTGTACCAACCACACTTTCATTCCTGCTCGAAGAAAAAGAAGGTTGCTGTTTGTTGTTGTTGTTTTGTATTTTCTTCAGCTGCTTTTATTGTGGAATATTTTTCTCTTCAAACACAAAATTCTCTTGCTGAATCAACAAGTAACAGTGAAGAAGAAAAGAAAGAAGAAGAAAACAAGAAGAAAGGAAGAAGAAAAGAAGGAAGAAAAGAAGAAGAATAAAAGAAGAGAAGAAGACAGAGAAGAACAAAATCAAGAAGATGAAGAAGAACAAGAAGACGAAGAAGAAGAAGAGGAAGAGGAAGAAGAAAAGAATAAGAGAAGAAAAGAAAAAGACAAAGAAGAACAAGAAGACAAAGAACAAGGAGAAGAAAATAAGATGACAAAGAAGATGATGACAAAGAAGAGAAGAANAAGAATAAAAGAAGAAAAGAAAAAGACAAAGAAGAAGAACAAGAAGACAAAGAACAAGGAGAAGAAAATAAGATGACAAAGAAGATGATGACAAAGAAGACAAGAAGAGAAGAAGAAAAGAAGGAAAGAAGAAGACAAAGAAGAAGAAGAAGAAGAAGAAGAAGAAGAAGAAGAAAAGGAAGAAGAAGAACAAGACAAAGATGAAGAAAAATACAAAGAGTAAGAGGAAGAAGAAAAGAAAGAAGAAAAGAAGACAAAGAAGAAGAACAAGAAGATGAAGAAGAATAACAAGACTAACAAGAAGAAAAGAGGAAAAGAAGACAAAGAAGAACAAGAAGACAAAGAGCAAAGAGAAGAAAAGAAGAATAAAAGATGACAAAGAAGAAGATGACGATGACAACAAAGAAGAAGAGAAGAAGACAAAGAAGATGATGAAGATGAAGAAGATCAAAACAAAAAGAGCCAACCAGCCACACCTGAGCTCAATGGCTCCTCTGGCCACAGAGAGTCACCACTCAGAGTGGCACTTTGCCAAGCCTGACCACGTTAGGTGAATCAAGAGCTTGCTTTCCCTTATGTGGGGGGAACAGGTCTGGGCAAGCCTTGGACTGTCACAGTGGCTGTCTCCAGGCCTTTTGTCTTCCCCCTGCACTCTGCTTCCCCCAGCAGAGGGAAGGGGACCATAGGATCATGCCTGGGCAAGCCAGGCCATGGATCTCCCACGGCAGGTCGCAAGGGTTGCATTCTACCTGGGAGCTATGGCAGCTCTCGGTCTGTCGTCTGAGGCAAAGCAGGGAAGAGTGGCAACTGCTGATGCAAAAGAAGCCATTCCATGTGACCCAGCAGCAATCAGGGAGAGGGCAAATGCAAGTCTAATTTTGGACACCTGGACAAAGACTGCTGCACTCCAGTGCCTAAGTGAGGTGGCATTCATGCTGAAAATATTATAAAGCAAAATTGCTTTCAGTTTTGCAAATTACAGCCTGCTTTTTTCCCCCTTTTGCTTGAAATGCTTAGATCAGAAAACCTTTTATGTTTTTAACCATCCTGGAATTACTAAAACAATTTTCCTCTCAACAGGAACAATTTCAGCTAGACAAAACCTTGTTACAGTTTGAATTGCAAGCAGGTTTGTGGGGAGAGGTTGGTATTTGTGCCGTGCCTAATTCTCACCTCGGTTTCTTGAAAGGGGAGAGAAGGGGACAAAATTAAGTAGAGGATTTTTGTTTTACTGAGTTCTTGTTCTTTCCCTTTGCCTTAAAGAGTTGTTTTCAATAGCAGTAGTGCTTCTCTCCAAAGAAACAACGTGGAGAAAAAGCTTATTGCCTAGCAGGCTTCCACTCACGTCAGGAGGTTGATTATCCTCTCTTGAAAGAGAGGAATGTTTGGATTTGTGCTGGCTGAAACTGGCATGCTGTAGTTCAGTGCAACTCAGAGAGGGAGAATCCTCTGGGTTCAGCATCTCTCCATTGTGATCCCACCTTTTGAAAGCCCAGGAGTCATAGGCTCACAGGATGGTAGAGGTTGGAAGGCACCCAAAGGGCTTATCGAGTCCAACTCCCCTGCCAGAGCAGCACCACACAATCTAGCTCAGGGCACACAGGAACACATCCACACAGGCCTGGAAAGCAGACAGAGAAGGAGACTCCACAACCTCTCTGGGCAGCCTGTGCCAGGCCTCTCTCACCCTTACACTCAAGAAGTTCCCCTTGTGTTGAGCTGGAACCTCCTGTGCTGCAGCTTCCATCCATTGCTGCTTGTCCTAGCCCAGGGAGCAGTGAGCAGAGCCTGTCCCCCCCTCCTGACCCCCAGCCCTCAGATAGTTATAAATACTGATTAGTTATAAATATTGATTAAATCCCCTCTCAGTCTTCTCTGCAGACTAAGCAGCCCCAGGTCCCTCAGCCTCTCTTCATCAGGCAGTGCTGCAGTCCCCTCATCATCCTCATAGCTCTCCACCAGACCCTCTCCAGCAGATCCCTGTCCCTCCTAAACTGGGGAGCCCAAAACTGCAGACAGTGCTCAAGCTGAGCTCTCCCCAGGGCAGAGTAGAGGGGGAGGAGAACCTCCCTGGATCTGCTGGACACACTCTGCTTAATACACCCCAGGATCCCCTTGGCCTCTTGGCCGCCAGGGCACATTGCTGCACCATGGATGCTCTCTACCAGCACTGCCAGGTCCCTCTCCACAGGGCTGCTCTCCAGCAGATGACTCTCAATACAAGAAGGCCAATGAGGTGCTGGCAAGTCCCAAAGGCAGGGCAAGAACGCAGGCACAAAGCCCAGGCAGTAATTACTGTCTTAGCAGGTCTTGGTTGATGAAAAGCTCAGCATGATCCAGCACTGTGTGCACACAGCCCAGGCAGCAACTCTGTTGCCCACTACCCTTTGTGTGTGATCATCCATCCAATTCCTTGTCCTCTGAAGAGTCCACCCATCAAATTCCCAACTCTCCAGGTTAGAGAGAAGGATGCTGGGGGGGACTGTGCCAAAGGCTTTACAGATGACACCTGTTGGTCCTCCCTTGGCCACTGATGTGGTTGCACCATCATAGAACGCCACTAGGCTGGTCAGGCAGGACCTGCCCTCGGTAGGAGCACTTTGGCTTCCTGTCTCCATGTGACTTAGCAGGGCTCCCAGGAGGAGCTGTTCCATGATCTTGCCAGGCACAGAGCAGACATTCAATCACCTGCTGTCTAACCTGCAGCCTGCAGAGGAACACATCTAACTGTGGCTTTGCAACCCCACCTGGGCAATCTGTGAAGGGGAAGGTAGGTACATGTATGTGGGTGTGCATTTGGACTACTTCTCTCCTGCAGCTTTTCATTGTCTCTTCCAGCTGAGTGCTGAGGCCCTTTCAGTCTTCCCCTACATAGCAATCCTTCCATCTTCATGATTATTATCTGTTGCTCTTCTCTGAACTCCATTCAGTTTGTCTACATTTCTCAGGAAATGAGGTACCTAAAGCTCTCAGTGCAATATTCCAGGTCCAATCTCACTCTACAGATAGGGTCTATTATCTGCCTGCTCCATCAGAGGCATAAATATCTCTGCTTTTTGCAGCTCAGGGTTGAAATGGTCCTTTACTTGCCATGGTCCTTTGCAAAATACAGCCAACAAATAAGATTAAAAAAAAAAGGTTTGGGGATTAAACCAAACCAAAACCAACAAAGTGAAACCAAAGCAGAACAGGACAAAACAAAACACAGGAAAACAAAATGAAACACAACAAAATGAAACCAAAACAGAAGAAAACAAAACCAAGACAGAGGAAAACAAAATGAAGCACAATAAAATGAAACTAGAGCAGAACAGGACAAAACAAAACAGAAGAAAACAAAATGAAGCACAATAAAATGAAACCAACACAGAACAGAACAAAACAAAACAGAAGAAAACAAAACCAAAACAGAAGAAAACAAAATGGAACCAAAATAGAGCAAACCAAAACAGAACAAAACACAACAAAAACAAAACACAACACAAAAAAAAACCCTGAAAACCAGAACAGAGCAGAACAAAGCAAAACACAACAAAATGAAACCAAACCAGAACAAAATGAAACAAACCAGAACAAAACAAAACCAAATGAAAACAGAACAAAACAAACCCAAAACAAAACAGAACAAAACAAAATGCAACAAAATGAAAACAGAACAAAACACAACAAAACACAATAAAACAGCCCCAAAACACAACACACACACACAAAAAAGAAACCAAAACAGCAGAATAAAACTGGATGTTAGGAAGAAGTTGTTGGCAGAGAGAGTGATTGGCATTGGAATGGGCTGCCCAGGGAGGTGGTGGAGTGCCCATCCCTGGAGGTGTTTCAGAGGAGGCTGCATGAGGCACTTAGTGCCATGGGTTAGTTAATTAGAAGGTGTTAGCTGATACGTTGGGCTGGATGATCCTGGAGGTCTCTTCCAACATGGTTAGTTCTGGTTCATTCCAATCTGTTTGATTCTCTGATATATTAAACACTACTGATCAGCTGTGCTGATGTCTTGCATCTTATTTGTACTCCCTTTGCAAAGATGGGAAGATAAAATAAGCACAGAATAAACAGGGCAACAGAAAAGGTGATAGGAAGGGAAGCAGGAAGAGGAAAAAAGATGCAGCATTGTGGGCAGATTCTAGCCCAGTGTCGATGAATCTCTATCATCCATAAAGGGATTAATGAGTGTCTGTGGCTGTGGGCAAAAAACTTTGGTAATGACTGAAACTAATGGAGTTCCTACAGATTGTTGTGCTTCTGAACGTGCTGCTGAGGCCTGATTGCATATTTCTGTGTCTGGCTTCATCAATTAAAGGACAGAATGGGATAGTTAGGAGGGGCTGGTAAGAAAAGAGAAGAGGCTGTTTGCTGACATCCATTTGTCATTTGCTCCTTCAGCCTGCCTGTCTGTCAGCCAGGAGGTAGGAGGAGAAGGTGCCAGAATAAGGAGGTATTGACTGCTGTGGTGGTAGCCTTTAGCCCCTCGGTACCGGAGCAAGCAACTGCAGTGCACCCTACTGGAGTGCTGTGTCCAGTTCTGGGCTCCTCCACTGCAGAGAGATGTTGAGGTGCTGGAAGGTGTTTGGAGAAGGGCAGCAAGGCTGTGGAGGGGCCTGGAGCACAGCCCTGTGAGGAGAGGCTGAGGGAGCTGGGGGTGTGCAGCCTGCAGCAGAGGAGGCTCAGGGCAGAGCTCATTGCTGTCTGCAGCTCCCTGAAGGGAGGCTGTAGCCAGGTGGGGTTGGGCTCTGCTGCCAGGCAACCAGGGACAGAACAAAGGGACACAGCCTCAAGCTGTGCCAGGGCAGGTCTAGGCTGGATGTTAGGAGGAAGTTGTTGTCAGAGAGAGTGATTGGCATTGGAATGGGCTGCCCAGGGAGGTGGTGGAGTGCCCATCCCTGGAGGTGTTGAAGCCAAGCCTGGCTGGGGCACTTAGTGCCATGGTCTAGTTGGTTGGCCAGGGCTGGGTGCTAGGTTGGACTGGCTGAGCTTGGAGCTCTCTTCCAACCTGCTTGATTCTATTCTATTCTATTCTAACCAGACCAGCACAGCTCTCCCTGCCAGAGGAAGGCCAACACCTGCTCTGGCTCGAGTCTGATAGCACAGTTTTAACTCCAGTGAATCCCTTTATCTGTCTAACTCTGTGCTCTCTCCAAGAATCAAGAAAACAGTCTGTTTCCATCAGGAATAGGAAAAACTCAGACATGTGTTTGAGGTGAGCCTCTAAGATGTTGTTCCTCCTGTCATCTATCCAGACAACAAAACAATTTCCTGCTCTGTTTCCTGTAAGGAAAATATTTTTCTCATTAATTTCTTGTCATCAATGTTCTTGAGCATCTCCCCTGTGAGGAGAGCCTGGGGCAGTTGGGGCTGTGCAGTCTGGAGAGGAGAAGGCTCCCAGGGGACATTATTGTGGCCTGCCAGGATCTGCAGGGGGCTACAAGAAAGCTGGGGAGGGACTTCTGAGGCTGTCAGGGAGTGACAGGACTGGGAGGAATGGAACAGAGCTGGAAATGGGGAGAGTCAGCCTGGATGTAAGGAAGAAGTTGTTGAGCATGAGGGTGGTGAGAGGCTGGCAGGGGTTGCCCAGGGAGGTGTTGGAAGCCTCATGCCTGGAGGTGTTTAAGGCCAGGCTGGACGAGGCTGTGTGCAGCCTGCTCTAGTGTGAGTTGTCCCTGGGCATGGCAGGGGGGTTGGAATTGGCTGATCCTTGTGGTCCCTTCCAGCCCTGACTGATTCTGTGACTCTGTGACCCTCTGACCATCTGCCCCTGTGACTCTGTTACTCTGTGACTCTGTGACCCTCTCTGCCCCTGTGACTCTCCCTCTCTATCTCCTGATCAAGGGGCTGTAATCCTGTTCCGGGTGCCAGACGGTGAAGAGAGGCAAACTCAGTAACCGGCGCTAGCCTTTGCCAGCTGTTTCAGAGGTGACTGCAGCGGCTGAGCAGTAGGATGAGGATGGGCTGATGTGCTCAGCTTGCTGAAGAGCTCTTTGGTTTATCTGGGGCTAAATGGTTAATTAAGTCCTGGATTCAGATAATTCCCTTTTTGTTTTAATTAAAAACAACCGCAAACAACCCAACCCAACCAATCAATGAAGCAAAGAAAGAAACAACAACCAATCAATCAAAGGAAGGAAAAACCCAATCAATCAAGCAAACAGGCAAACAAAACCCCACAAAGCTCTTAGTTCACTTCAAGGCAGTACTGCCACAGGAATAGGAAAGCATCCAAGCACTAGGAAATGTGTGCAGCCAGCCAAGTCTTGCTTGTAGCTTTGGAAGGCAACAATTATTAGGACCCTGGCTCCTCAGTAGGTGATTTGGATCCTCATGAGCAAGATTAAAACCCAACCTATTTTCACTGGCTTTAGCAGAGAAGATTTCCCTTGGTCTTCCAATGCATTAAGCTCATGTAATATACTCTGTAAGCCTGAGCCCTCATGGCACTTGTTTTACATCCCACAAGCTCTACGAGGAGTGGCTGAGGGAGCTGGGGGTGTGCAGCCTGCAGACGAGGAGGCTCAGGGCAGAGCTCATTGCTGTCTGCAGCTCCCTGCAGGGAGGCTGTAGCCAGGTGGGGTTGGGCTCTGCTGCCAGGCAGCCAGGGACAGAACAAGGGGACACAGCCTCAAGCTGTGCCAGGGCAGGTTCGGGCTGGATGTTAGGAAGAAGTTCTTCCCAGCAAGAGTGATTGGCATTGGAATGGGCTGCCCAGGGAGGTGGTGGAGTACCCATCCTTGAGAGTGTTTAAAAGGAGGCTGCTTGAGGCACTTGGTGCCATGAGTCTGTTAATTAGAAGGGTTAGGTGCTAGGCTGGACTGGATGACCCTGGAGGTCTCTTCCAATGTGGTCAGTTCTGTGATTCTGTGGTAGAAGCATGACAGATTTCTAGTCAGAAGGAGGAGCGTTAGGGCGAGGCAGGAAGCTCATCCTTTGCAGATTAGAGGGAGCAGCTGTGCTTGTTCTCTTGGTCTGAACAACACCAATACTTCAGCAGGAATTTTCCAAGAGGTCAGCTGGCTCCTAAGTCGAATGCCAGGAGGGTGCTTGGACAGGGAAGCTGCAGGTACAATTGCACCCACCCTGGAAGTGTTTAAGGGTCTGGTTGACTGGATAGGGCTGGGTGCAGGTTGGACTGGATGGTCTTGGAGGTCTCTTCCAACCTGGTTGATTCTATGATTCTAAGGGTGGTTTGGATGTGGTGCTTAGGGCTGTGGTTTAAGGTGAACCTTGTAGAGTAGGGTTATGAGTTGGACTTGGTGATCCTGAGGGGCTTTGCCAGCCTGGATGCATCTGCGTGGCTCTGTGGTGCAAGTCTGTCACCTGCAGCCTAACACTGCGGCACAAACCCCACTAGCCCCTGGGGTTTCTTGAAAGCAAAACTGATTTGGCACTGGCTGAAGGTTTCTTTTCTGCTGAGCTTGAGCATTCACAATGAGAACTGTGCTGGAGAAGTGATTCATGAGGATTATGCAGTGGGAATGCAGTAGGTCACTGCAGCTTGAAAGCAGAGGTGCCAGTGCCGTGTGCCGCAGCTGCTACCATGCGGATGAGTGAGCAGGGGAGACTCAAAAGGAAACAGCAATGCACTTGCAACCTGAGCAGGGTGTTGGATGCAGAGTTCTGGTGCTGAGAGAGGAACTCTGTGTCAAAGCCAGTGTCCTGTGCTCTGTGCTGTATGTAGACTGCCACTTTAAACACAGGAAGATGATTTTAGCTTGGAGAAGAGGAGCCTGAAAGGTGACCTCAGCAATGGGTATCAAGATGTAAAGGTGAGTGGCAGGAGGCTGGAGCCAGGCTCTGCTGGGTGATGCCCAGTGCCAGCACAAGGGGCAGTGGGTGGCAGCTGAGGCATAGGAAGTGCCATGGAAACATGAGGAGGAATTTATTCCCTGTGAGGGTGGCAGAAGCCTGGCACAGGCTGCCCAGGGGGGCTGTGGAGTGTCCCTCTATGGAGCTATTCCAGAGCTGCCTGAATGTGTTCCTGTGTGATCTGCTGTAGGTGATGCTGCTCTGGCAGGGGTTGGACTGGATGAGGTCTGGAGGTCCCTTCCAGCCCCTGACATTCTGAGGTTCTGTGATCAAAGCTGTACTGTCAAAACAGGAGCTGGAAGTGGGTAACTGAAGTGAAAAATGAGGTCTGCTGGTGGCAACCCTGTTTGTTTCTTAAGGGTTGGAAAAGAAGTGGTGTGAAGGAAGTAGAGCACTAAAATTTTAGCTGTCCACTGGGGACTCTGTTACTTGGCAGTTGATCTGTTGCTCATCTCCTAGAAATAATTATGTATCCAGGTCCCCTCAGCTAAGTTGGCACATTAAGGCTTCTAACTTAGTGTCATAACTGTAGAGTAGCAATCCTGCAGGCTGGTGGCAGCTCTGCCTTTGGGGCTCTGCCCAAACCAAAACCACAGAAAATCTCTGTTAAGTACAGTTCTGAGACCAAATCTGCTGCCAGTGTCACTTAGCAGAGCTCCTGCACAGCCAACAGGGCCATGCTGGTTTGCACCAGGGGAGGATCTGACCCTGAAGAGCTACTTTCTCAGCCTGTAGGTGGATGTAATCCTGCAAGCAGGAGGACCCCGGCACACTGGTGTGGGAATGTGTAATCTCCAGCTGTGCTCTCCTCAGACCCGACCTTTCTTGCAGAGACACTTGGAGAAGAGCTGGCACTCATGCACCAAGTAGGACAGCTCAGGAGAGCCCTCTGGGCAGGCTGAGAAGCTGTCTCACCCATCACAGGGTGCGTGCCTGGCGCTCAGAGACGGAGTTAATCAGATCAAGCATGCGGCAGGGCGATGATGCAGAGGCTGCTGCTCCCCTCTGACTGAAGGAGGGGGAAGAGTGGAGCTTTGCTATTGTGTACTGATCCCCAGGCACCACAGTGAGAGCAGGGCAGGAGACTCAGGCTGAATGGTTTCTGGCAGAAGAGCTCTTTCACGTCCTGAAACAAGCAGAGGGTACAGAGAGAGCACCCTGCAGAGCAGTAGCTTTGAGGGCCCTGAGGCAAGAGCTGTCAAGTCCCTGCTTGCTGCCCCCTCCTCACTTGGCCTCACACAGCCATGGAGGCAGATCCTCCTCTTGGCAGCTGCCAGGGAAGGAAGGCTGTGGCTCCAAGCTGGCAGATGCAGAGCCTGTCTGCATGCCCAGAGCATTTCATACCAGCCATATTCTTGTGCTGTCAGCCAAGGGAACACAAATGGAGAGGGGTGACAAGTGGTGGCCCTTCAGAGTCTGTACAGGGGCCAGTGCTGTTCAGTGCCTTCATCAGACCCAGAGAGTGGGAGTGCCTCTGCCTTAGAAGACTCTAAAAGCTGTCTGCATGCTTAAAGAAGGTAGGGCTGGGGGTCAGGAGGGGGGAACAGGCTCTGCTCACTGCTCCCTGGGCTAGGACAAGCAGCAATGGATGTAAGCTGCAGCACAGCAGGTTTCAGCTCAACACAAGGGGAACTTCTTGAGTGTAAGGGTGAGAGAGCCCTGGCACAGGCTGCCCAGAGAGGTTGTGGAGTCTCCTTCTCTGTCTGCTTTCCAGGCCTGTGTGGATGTGTTCCTGTGTGCCCTGAGCTAGATTGTGTGGTCCTGCTCTGGCAGAGGGCCTGGACTCGATGATCTCTTTGGGTCTCTTCCAACCCTAACAATCCTGTGAGCCTTCCAGGCTTGTGTCTCACTTCTGAACATGATTTCATGGTGCTTTTCAAATAGGAAAATGAAAGTAGTAGCACTCAGTCTTCACCTTAAAACTGGAATTGGATATTAAGAGAGCTGGAGAGCCTGTTGAGCCTGTCCCTTCCAAGCCCTGACATCCTGTGAGCCTGTGAAACCCTGCTGATTCCCCTTCACCAACAGAAGCCAACATGCCCCTGCTGCCACCAGTGCCCCTTCTTGCCTGAGCTGTGGCTGTAACCTGCAGTTACTTTCTGGTGCAGAAACACTGATGCACTTTCCTAAAGACGTGGCTTGGTCACCACCGAGGGAGGAAGGAGGAGACCTTATCAGAGGCTTCACCTGGGTTGCCAGAAGCAAGAAGCCATCTATCTTCCCAAGAGTTTATTAGTGCAGTGCCTACACTATCTTGCTGCAGAGGGAATAATATACTTCAGACATTAGTGGAGTTGGAGATATTAAGGGCTTGGCATTTGTCACTTAGAGTGTCACTTGACATTCTAAATACGGGAGGATGTGGTGGTTAGTGCCAGTAGTGGGGGATTGGCTAAAGCGTTTCAGTGCTGCCTATTAGCACGGAGGAACAGCAAGCAGACACTTCCCTTTATGCATGAAACAACTGGGGGGCCTGAGAGCTTCCCACCTTAGCCTTTGGGGAAGAAGGGAAAGAAAAAACACCCCCCCCAAAAAAAGATGTGGTGAAAAATGCTCCTGCTGAAATAGACAAAGCCTGAAATCCTCGACCTTAAATTCAGCTCCCATGACTTCTTCTAATGAGAATCTCTGAGGCGTGAGAATATGTCAAGAGGCTTCAATCTTGCACTTAAAAAGATAGCTGGGGGGAAAAAAAAGCTCCCTCAGAAAAAAACCAACCCAAAGCCTGGGATGGATCTCAGCTCTCCAGCAAGTCAGGCTTTACATTGCTCAGCACAGTGTTTGCCATGAATCAAACCTCTTCATTTTCAAACTGCAATCAGCTAAACTGTGAGGGGAATTCATTTATACAGGGGGGGAAAAGGGAAAAAGCCAGAGTGTAAAGCATCAAGGGTCTCCTAGCTCTGCAGCTTAATACCTTCAATAAGTCAGGAGTCCTTGAATGGGTCCAGAAAAGAGGGGATTGGAGCCAGCGCTCTGCGCAGGAGGCATCTTTCCACGGGAGCAGCCGCAAGGTGACTGCCTCCTGCGGAGCTGCATGTCTCATTTGCCAAAGCCTTGGAAATGAAGTAGGGAAAAGAAGGTTTCTGCCACTCCATCTATGTCTGTAATGATCTTTGTTGTCTTAGCACAGTCCTCGTGCTTCCTCGCAGATGAAATGCCCCAAACACTCTGCCAAGCTTTCTGGGCTTGCCCAGTTCGGGTCTAAGCGTGGAGTAAGGAATTGCAAGTCAGAAGGTGTACACAGAGCAAGCTGAAGGACAAAGATGAGAACTCAGCCTTGTGTCTGTTGTGAATCTCTGGTATTTGTTGTGGGTCTTCATATGCCACCTCTTGTATCTCTGTCAGTAGCTTGGTATGGGTGCACAGCAAGTTCTGCTGCCTGAGAGTCTGCTCACTGCACATTTAGGATCACAGAATCAGTCAGGGTTGGAAGGGACCACAAGGAGCAGCCAGTTCCAACCCCCTGCCATGCCCAGGGACACCTCACACTAGAGCAGGCTGCCCACAGCCTCATCCAGCCTGGCCTTAAACACCTCCAGGCATGAGGCTTCCACCACCTCCCTGGGCAACCCCTGCCAGGCTCTCACCACCCTCATGCTCAACAACTTCTTCCTCACATCCAGGCTCAATCTCCCCATTTCCAGCTCTGTTCCATTTCCCCCAGTCCTATCACTCCCTGACAGCCTCGAAAGTCCCTCCTCCGATTTACTGTAGCCCCCTGCAGATCCTGCAAGGCCACAAGAAGGTCCCCTGGGAGCCTTCTCCTCTCCAGACTGCACAGCCCCAACTGCCTCAGGCTCTCCTCACAGCAGAGCAGCTCCAGCCCTCTGCTCATCCTTGTGGCCCTTCTCTGGACCCTTTCCAGCACCTCCAGATCCCTCTTTGGGGAGGGGATTTAGGATCCCTTAGCTGAAGAGGAAGACATTTTCACTGAGCATCAGGGAGCTTGGTGCAGCTTTTCCTTGCACCTGGCAATGCTCTGCTCCCCAGCTGTGTACAGAGAGCTGAAGCCACTGCACACAGTGCAGGTCATGAATGGTTTTGGTCACCTCTTGGTATTTTAGTTATCCAGTACACTCCTGTGATAACCAGGTAGGAGCAGAGCTCTGTTTAGCAACTCCAGCCACGAGGTTAAGGACAGCTGGCTGAGCACTGGGAGTTTGGAAACCTTTGAACTAGAAATAGGTCTGGAAACAGACCTCTGGCACCTACTTCCCAAAGTGCTGAGGACATTGCTGCGAGGACCTGACAGCCTTTCTCCGGTTTGTTTTAGTTGCAACCATTCCAGGCACGGGAGAGAATCTGCCTTCACAGCTACGCAAATGCAGCAGCTGCAGCTGGTGGCAAGGCTGCAGTGGATTTGCATGGTGCTGGCTTCTCTGGAGTACACATTGGCAGCTGTGGAGTGCTTACAGAGATGGCAGCATTCAGAAGATCTCGAAGCAGATGATGCACAAGCAGTCGAAGGACAAAGGGCACACAGAGGCATCAAGGCAACTTGAGGCTGTATCCCCGATGAAGACAGCTCAGCTTGCCCTAACTGACTCCATCCCACTGGAGTTGGTGTATCTCAACAGACCCTCCTTGATAGAGAAACCTTTTTTCATACAAGGCTGCACTGGAATCATTGCCTCTGCCTTAGGAGACTCTAACAGGTGTCTGCATGCTCAAAGAAGGTAGGGCTCTTGTGAACTTCACTTTAAACAACTCTTGGAAGGGAGGGCAAAGCCCCCCCAAAACAGTGGGGAAAAAACAAAGAGAGAGAAAAAGAAAAGGTGTAAAGGAGGGGGAGGGAGGGGAGAAAAAAGAGAGAAAGAAAGAGAAAGAGAGAAGGAAAGAAAGACAAGGAGTGAAGGAGTGAAAGAAAGAGTGAAAGAAAAAGAGTGAAAAAGTGAGAGAGGAAGGGAAAGAAAGAAAAGAAAAGAAAGAAAGAAAGAAAGAAAGAAAGAAAGAAAGAAAGAAAGAAAGAAAGAAAGAAAGAAAGAGGAAGAGAGAAAGAGAAATAGAGAAAGAATGAGAGAAAGAAAAGAGAAAGAGAGAGAGAGGAAGAGAGAGAGGAAGGAAGGAAGGAAGACAGGAAAAGAGGAAGAGAGAGGGAAAGAGTGAGAGAAAGAGTGAAAGTGTGAGAGAAAGAGGAAGAAGAGAGGAAGAGAGGAAGCGAGAAAGAGAGAAAGAAAGAAAGAAAGAAAGAAAGAAAGAAAGAAAGAAAGAAAGAAAGAAAGAAAGAAAGAAAGAAAGAAAGAAAGAAAGAAAGAAAGAAAGAAAGGAAGGAAGGAAGGAAGGAAGGAAAGAAAAGGGGGGGGNGAAGGAAGGAAGGAAGGAAGGAAGGAAGGTGGATGTTTTTAACCCAGGATGGCTATAACTCCAGTGTGACAATAACACTTCCCCCTCCTCCTGTTTCATGTAGATCTGATGAGTTGAACTATGGAAATGAATAAAGTGGAGGCAAGAAAATGAGCAAGCAAAATGCAAACCTTTGACAAGAGGAGTGGAGAACTCCTCAACTGAGTTCGTAGTTCCTTGGGAGCAAAACGTGTGGCTAATAAAACACAAGCAGGGCTAAGGAGGCATTTGGCACACTAAAACACTGCAGCATCTCTTGAGGGTGGTTGATATTATTTAGTGGGCAAAGAGCAAGTTGAATGGAAATGCAATAACATTAATTTCACGAGTAAAGGAATTTAATTTGGTCATTAGATGGAGGGTTGAGGTAATTGTTCCATAGGACTGTTTTGTAGGGACACCATCTGACCTGTAGGAGATTGCAGAATTAAATCTTGGCAGTAAATCATGCAAATTAGAAACCTGAACTTTGGTTTCTGATATGTAACACAGTGCAGAGGTGGCTCTGGAATACAGAAAGCAAAATCTGCCTCACACTTTTTCCCAGGAGAGGATAAACCAGTTCACTCTACCCTGGATTTTAAAACTACCTTAGAATCACAGGATCAGAGGATGGTAGGGGTTGGAAGTGACCTCTGGAGAGCTTCCACAGCAGGAGCAGAGAATCCAGTGCAGGTCACACAGGAACACATCCAGACAGGGCTGGAAAGGCTCCAGAGAAGGAGACTCCACAACCTCTCTGGGCAGCCTGTGCCAGGGCTCTGGGACGCTTCCAGCCAAGAAGCTGCCCCTTGTGTTGAGCTGGAACCTGCTGTGCTGCAGCTTCCATCCATTGCTCCTTGTCCTGTCCCACGGAGCAGTGAGCAGAGCCTGTGCCCCTCTTCCTGACCTCTTCCTCACTCTGAGGTGGAGCTTCTTGTGCTGCGGTTCCCATCCCTTGCCCCTTGTCCTATGGCAGGGCACAGGTGAGCAGAGGCTGTCCCTGTCCCTTCCTTCCTGACCCCCAGCCCTCAGCTCTTGACAGACATTGCTCAGATCCCCTCTCAGCCTTCTCCTCTGCAGCCTAAGCAGCCCCAGGGCTCTCAGCCTCTCCTCCTCAGGCAGTGCTGCAGTCCCTTCAGCATCCTCGTAGCCCTCCCTTGGACTCTCTCCAGCAGATCCCTGTCCCTCCTGAACTGGGGAGCCCAGAACTGGTGCAGTTTTCTCCTCTGCAGGCTAAGCAGCCCCAGGGCTCTCAGCCTCTCCTCATCAGGCAGTGCTGCAGTCCCTTCAGCATCCCTGTAGCCCTCTTCAGCAGCTGTCACTAATTGGCACAAGTTTTCAGCCAGTTCTAGCTTCCATAGTAAGTGGCCTGCAGCCCATAGTACCTGAGCACTCCTGGGTTTCATTAATAACACAGCCTTGGCTTTATTCACCTCCCCAGTGTTTTTCACACCCATATGCTCCCTCTCCTCTGCCCATGGCTCACTTAGCTCCTCTGACAAAATAAACAAAACATCAATAGCAAATTAATTAAGTTGTGGCTTTGTTTTGTTTTTTTACTCTCAGTATTATTTACATCAGATGTGAAAGGAGTTCAGGTTTCATTAAGGAGATGAAGCAATTTCATGGTATTCTGCTCGGGTACCTGCAGCAGCCCTGAAGAGATGCACCAACAACTGGCAGGCTGATAAGTGCAATGATCTGAAGTCCACTGAAACAGACACAGGGTTGTGGTTCTCGAACCAATGTATTCATTCCATGATGAGCTTTCTAAATGCACATCTGACCACAGGACTTTCTTTGCCCATTGTCAGTTGTGCAGTCCTTGGAATAGTAATATTATGATAAACTGAACTCCTTGCACTGGAGCTAAGTACTGCCTTTGGGCATCTTTGGTCCTGGTTCAGGCTGTGATGCCCAGACTATTTCTGTTACTGCTGTGGAAGGATTAGGGCAAAGATGAAAAAATATGGATGGAAAGAATATTGCATCCAAGTCTGTGCTCCCTTGATGAAGAGGGACAGGGATTTACCAGAGAGAGTGCAAGGGAGAGCTACAGGGATGATTGCAGAGAGATGTTGAGGTGTTGGAAGGTGTTTGGGTGTTGAGGTGTTGGAAGGTGTTTGGAGAAGGGCAGCAAGGCTGGGGAGGGGCCTGGAGCACAGCCCTGTGAGGAGAGGCTGAGGGAGCTGGGGGTGTGCAGCCTGCAGCAGAGGAGGCTCAGGGCAGAGCTCATTGCTGTCTGCAGCTACCTGAAGGGAGGCTGTAGCCAGGTGGGGTTGGGCTCTGCTGCCAGGCAACCAGGGACAGAACAAAGGGACACAGTCTCAAGCTGTGCCAGGGCAGGTCTAGGCTGGATGTTAGGAGGAAGTTGTTGTCAGAGAGAGTGATTGGCATTGGAATGGGCTGCCCAGGGAGGTGGTGGAGTTGCCATCCCTGGAGGTGTTCAGGAAAAGCCTGGCTGGGGCACTTAGTGCCATGGTCTGGTTGGTTGGGCAGGGCTGGGTGCTAGGTTGGGCTGGATGAGCTTGGAGCTCTCTTCCAACCTGCTTGATTGATCCTATGATAACTCCAGCTCTGTAGTGCAGATTGCTCAGCAGTGCTTCTATTACAGGTGCAGTAAAACAAAGCTGCCTCTCATCCTCCCTCAGTCAGGAGCTCAGCACTCACATGGATGCCAACCCATCTTTTAAGATATAAGCCAAACAGCTGCTAGGAAATGCCTATGCAAATATTGATAGATTTCTACTAATGAGAGCAAACATCAGCATGGGAATCTGTCACAGCCTCAGCAGGCTGATCTCTTGCAGGGGAAGACTGAAACTCATACAGCACAGGATGTTTTAACAGATAATTATAGCAACATCAAGCAGATTGGCTTCGATTTTAAGGCACTTTGCTGTACCATTTGCCACATTTCTGCACTAAATGCAGAGTTTTGCAATATTTCAAAGCTGTCAGCTGCAGTGTGGAACCTGTTAAACAGTGACATAAATATTGCCTGGCAATTATTTCAGTTAGGTGGAGCATGCAAAATGCCACTTCAGGAATTGCTACCAGGGGTTTTTAGATATCTTTTCTGATAGGCTTTCCTCCCTCAACAGCAGAACTCTCTGTAAGGTGTGGTCTGAAGAGCATTCTCTGTCTCACCTGAGGAACAGGCCCTGCAGTGTGGGGTGATGCAAAGCTCCACAGGAGCCTGCAGTGTGAGTGCAGCCCAGACAGCAACCCTGTGCTGGGCTGCAGCAAGAGCAGTGTGGGCAGCAGGGCAAGGGAGGGGATTCTGCCCCTTGGCTCTGCTCTCCTCAGACCCCACCTGCAGTCCTGGGTGCAGTTCTGGAGGCCCACCTGGATACTTTCCTGTGTGATCTGCTCTAGGTGATGCTGCTCTGGCAGAGGGATTGGACTGGGTGATCTTTCAAGGTCCCTTCCAGCTCCTGACACTCTTTGCCTCTGTGATTTCAAAGCTAATCAAGTTGTGAACTGTTGGGGCATATGTTGTATTTGAGACTTTGCATCAGAAGACAGCAAGAACTCTATTTTGCAGCAGAAGGAACACTGCTGTGAGCTACTGCTGTCCTTGTTTTGCAGCAGCACTCCTTCTCTCTTTCTCTCTGTTTTTCCTGGTCTCCTGAGGTCTAACAACTCTTGGGACATGGGCTCCAAATTAGATTTGTGAGGATTCCCAGCACCTTTCCCTTTCTTTCCTTTGATCAGTCACCTTTGTGACTCCCTGCTCGTGTTGATGACTGATTTTAAACTTCAAATACTACAAAGTGAAGATTTAGGCCATATAGAATCACAGATTGAGCTGGATTGGAAAGGACCTCCAAAGCTCAGCCAGTCCAAATCCCTCTGCACTCAGCAGGGACATCCTCCACTAGATCAGGTTGCCCACAGCCCTGTCCAGCCTCACCTTGAACATCTCCAGGGATGGGACCACAACCACCTCCCTGGACAACCTGTTGCAGTGTTCCACCACCCTCATGCTGCAGAACCTGTTCCTAACATCCAACCTCAATCTGCTCTGCTCTAGTTTGCAGCCATTGCCCTCGTCCTGTCCCTGCAGCCCTTTGCAAACAGTCTCTCTGCAGCCTTCTTGTAGCCCCTTCAGGTACTGGCAGGCTGCTATGAGGTGTCCCCAGAGCCTCCTCTTCTGCAGGCTGCACACCCCCAGCTCCCTCAGCCTGCCTTTGGAGCAGAGCTGCTCCAGCCCCCTGACCATTTTTGTGGCACTGCTCTGGACCTGCTCCATCAGCATCTATTTTATCATCCAGTAATTCTCTGTCAGAAATCTCACCTGATATGTGTAAATGTGTGGCAGATATTGCAAAGCATTGTTGGGAAACCTGAAAGATTGATACTTCAAACTGGCTTAAAAATTGGCAGCTTCAGGAAAAAAAAAACCTGGGCAATAACTTTTGTGTTTCAAACACAAATCTGCACGGAAGAATTGGAAAATAATCCTGGATTTAATGGTCCATAAACAAAAATGGCCCAAATTTACAACTTCCTTGGGCTGTGAATCGATCCATGAAGCACAGAGTCAGTTAGCTGGTAAAAGAGACGGGGGAGGAACACAGAGGATCAATTTTTTATTGGACTATTATGCTAAAAAAACCAAATAATCCAAGCAAACTAACAAACAGAAAAACCACAAACCTAACCAACCACAGCAGCCAAGCAAAGCAACCAACCAACCAAAGCAAGCAAACAACCTGAACAAGCAAGCAAGCAACTAAAGCAGGCAACCAAAGCAAGCAAGCAACTAAAGCAAGTAACCAACCAAAGCAAAGAAGCAACCAAAGCAAGCAAGCAACCAACCAAAGCAAGCAACCAATCAAAGCAAGCAAGCAACAAAAGTAAGCAGGCAACCAAAGCAAGAAAGCAACCAACCAAAGCAAGTAACCAACCAGAGCAAGCAAACAATCTAAACAAGCAAGCAACCAATCTAAGCAAGCAAGCAACCAAAGCAAGCAAGCAATCCAAGCAAGCAAGCAACCAAAGCAAGCAAG
>WAAF01019981.1:144481-156693 GCA_013400475.1 Tricholaema leucomelas
TAAAGGGCTCTGGGGAGCAGGCACAGAGCAATCAAATGATGCAACTGTGCTAAAGAACTGTTCCTGGTCTCATCTCACACACATTAAGTTAAAGGTATCCTGAGCTTTCCCTGCAGTCTGGAGAGAAGGCTCCCAGAGGACCTTCTTGTGGCCTTGCAGTATCTGCAGGGAGCTACAAGAAAGCTGGGGAGGGACTTTTGAGGCTGTCAGGGAGTGATAGGAGTGGGGGGAATGGAACCAAGCTGGAAATGGGGAGATTCAGCATGGATGTTAGGAAGAAGTTGTTCAGCATGAAGGTGGTGAGAGCCTGGCAGGGGCTGCCCAAGGAGGTGGTGGAAGCCTCATGCCTGGAGGTGTTTAAGGCCAGGCTGGATGAGGCTGTGGACAGCCTGCTCTAGTGTGAGGTGTCCCTGGGCATGGCAGGGGGGCTGGAACTGGCTGAGCCCTGTGGTCCCTTCCAACCCTGACTGATTCTATGGTTCTATGATTCTGTGGTTTTCACAAAGCTTTCAGGCAGCATCTCAGAGACCTGTGGAGTGCTGGCAAGGCACTGATGACATAAATATGGCAATGACATGGCCCAGAGATAAATTGTCAGAGCCATGCTGCCTTCACATTAGCCTTCCTAAGCATGGCTGAGCAGTGGTTAGAGCAGAAAGAGAACGTGGTCAGAGAGGGCTACAGAAGAGGAAGGAGCACAAAGCCCTTAGTGTCAGAGGCAGGAAGAGATTGGGGCTTCCAGTGTAGGAAAAGGCACTGCTCACCTTCCACTGCCAGGAAGCAATGCCAGAAGACTGAATTAAAAATAATAAAGTTTACTGAGGTGATTCCAGGAGCAGGGAGGGAACAGTCCCCTTGGACTCTGCTCTGGTGAGCCACAACTCGAGTGCTGTGTTTTGGACACCTCAATACAAGAGAGATGTGGAAGTGCTGGAGCCAGTGCAGAGGAGGGCAAAGAAGCTGGGGAAGGGCCTGGGGAACAAATCCAATGAGGAGAGACTGAGGGAGCTGGGGATGGGTAGTGTGAAACAGAGGAGGCTGAGAGCAGACCTCATGGCCTCTGGAGAGGCTGCTGCTGGGCTCTGCTTACAGGTCATTAGTGATGGAACAAGAGGGGACAGCCTCTTGTTCAAGATGCCACTGGGCAGGTTTAGACTGGATATTAGGAAACAATTTTTCCATGGCATTACTGGAATGAGCTGCCCAGGGAGGTGGTGGAGTCCCCAAGCCTGGCTGTGTTTCAGGGTGGTTTGGCTGTGGTGCTTGGGGCTGTGGTTTAAGGTGAATCTTGTGGAGTAAGAATATCAGCTGGGCTTGGTGATCCTGAGGGGCTTGGCCAACCAGAATATTTCTGTGATTCCATGATTGATTTATTTAGAGTACCCCTAAGTCCTATTTACATCCTTCCTAAGTCCTCCTTCTGGGTCCTATTTACATCTATCCTTCTCTGCAAACAGGATGTACAGACCTGGAGCTTTTCACTGGATCCTTCTACTCATGGAAGTCAAAAATCAGGAGAGGAATATCCCAGGTGCCACCTGAAAAGGACAAGGGCTACAAAGACAGAAGTAACTGCATCTCTGCAAGAAGAGAAGGAGAAAAGCAGCCAAATGAGATCCACTTAACCTTCCTTGTAATGCATGGAGCAGGCATGAAAATGAAAGGTTATTCAAAGTGCACAAGCACAGTTCCTTTCACAGGAGATATCTTTAGCTTGCAGGACTCAGAACCGAGTGAAGTCATTGTGTGCAAGGAGCTGATGAAGTTCTGAAAGGAATTGTGCATCTATAAAGAAAGTGAACTTCCACAGCTCTCATGGGCTTGAAACTACCTCCAGAGGCAGTTAAAGATGCTGGTAGTTGTTGTCCATGTTTCAGAACAGCCTCTCAAGGTGAAGACTTAGGATTAAACATGGCCTATAAATGAGTGCACCTAAGGGAAATGACCTTAGTTTCATACTTGTTGTGGTTTTGGTTCAACCAGCAGCTGAGCTCCCTGGGGAATGATCTCATTGCTCTCTGCAGCTCCCTGAAGGGAGGCTGTAGCCAGCTGGGGTTGGGCTCTTCTCTCAGGCAACCAGGGACAGAAGGGACACAGCCTCAAGCTGTGCCAGGGCAGGCTCAGTCTGGATGTTAGGAGGAAGTTGTTGGCAGAGAGAGTGATTGGCATTGGAATGGGCTGCCCAGGGAGGTGGTGGAGTGGCTGTGCCTGGAGGTGTTGAAGCCAAGCCTGGCTGGGGCACTTAGTGCCATGGTCTGGTTGATTGGCCAGGGCTAGGTGCCAGGTTGGGCTGGATGAGCTTGCAGGTCTCTCCCCACCTGGCTGAGTCTGTGGTTCTGTGGTTCCATGAGGGCTGGCAGAAAGGTGGCACTGTGCAGGGAAGATTTTCTTGCAGAAATGTGGCGTTTCTGAGGCACTCGGAGGCCTCTGCCGCAGCGGCACAGGCTGCAGCTGGCAGGGCTGGTCTCTGTTTACATCAGCTTCTGTAAATACCTGCTCACTCAGAAGCCTGATGGTCCCTCTGGTTCTGCTCAGCAATTCCTTGGAGATTTTAATTAAATCTAGTCCATTACAGCTGGTGCTAAGAAGCAATTTGGTTTGCCTTCCCCTGTCCATGCTGAGGAGCTCACCCAATTACTGCCGCAGCTCTTTAAGGATGAGAGCTTCTAAAGCATCAGCGTGGGCAAAGTGCTGTTCTCAGCCAGGCAGTGCCCATCTCATTGACTTCACATCTACCACAAACACAATAGCAAACCCCCAACTATCTGTTAAAGACCCAAAGCTCTCTAAACGATGGGACAGTGCCGCAATGCATTGCAGTAGCACCCAAAGCTAATCGCTTGCTGCTTTCTGTGGCCTCTTATGTCAATATCATTCGATTGCTTAAGAGCCTCTTCCCCATTCTTGTCTTGGGCAGTAATGGAGACATTTCTGTTATAACTGACACTGGCAATTAAATTGCAGAGATTAGTTTATGAACTTCATTTCTTTTGTCCTCCAGAACTGCTACTCTGAGTCGTGGTGAAACTGAATCTGGAATTTATGAGGCTGTCCATGAGGGGAGGGGGAAGGGGGAAGCAGAGGGCATCAGGGAACAGCTGATATCATTTAACACTTAATAATTAACTGAATGTCAGTGTGGAATAAAAAAAGCAAACAGCCAAGAGAGGAGTGACCTGGCTACAGAAGATAGAAATCTGGGCCCCAAAGGCTCTTCTGAGTCTCAAAGGTATTGCCCTTCAGAACGACCTTCAGTGGTCTCCTCAATTCTGTTCTGATCACAGAATCAGTCAGGGCTGGGAGGGACCAGAAGGAGCAGTCAGTCCCAACCCCCCTGCCATGCCCAGGGACACCTCACACTAGAGCAGGCTGTCCACAGCCTCATCCAGCCTGGCCTTAAACACCTCCAGGCATGAGGCTTCCACCACCTCCCTGTCAATCCCTGCCAGTCTCTCACCACCCTCATGCTCAACAACTTCTTCCTAACATCCAGGCTGACTCTCCCATTTCCAGCTCTGTTCCATCCCCCCCAGTCCTATCACTCCCTGACAGCCTCAAAAGTCCCTCCCCAGCTTCCTTGTAGCCTCCTTCAGACACTGCAAGGCCACAATAAGGTCCCATGGGAGCCTCCTCTTCTCCAGACTGCACAGCCCCAACTCTTTCAGTTTGTCCTCATAGGAGCAGTTGGGCTGGATGAGCTTGGAGGTCTCTTCCAACCTGGTTGGTTCTGTGATTCTCTCTCTGAAGTGCTCTGTGCAGAGAGCTCCACAGCAGACTGAGAGCAGTGTTTAAGATAAGTGCCCTACTTTGGCCGTAAAAAGGAACGCTGTGGGCTCACTGCTGCCTCTCATTCCTGCCCTTTAGTCTTCCTGGTGCAGCCCCTATTTCATCCCTTAGGTCTAACACAGGAGTGCCAGCAGAATCTCTGCCTCTTGATGGATTTGTCAGGCAGCTTAAATTACACCCCAGTGTGGGATTCTGCCAGGTGATTGATTTCGCAGCGTTTCAGCTTGCACACAACACCCAAAGACAATGTTCAGACTGTCCTCAATTCATCTTCCAATCCTTCAACAGGTCGACCTAAATTACAAAGTCACTTCCTTGCTCTGTGGCTGTGCTGTCCCAGGGCTGTAAGGATGCAATTGCTAATCTCAGAAGTGGAGTTTATGTAGAGGAAAGCAGCAAGCAGGCCACGGCTTTAGAAGCTGCTTCTAGAGTAGATGAGAACGACCTCAAGTTTCCCCATCACAGATAAATGTTAGAGCCATTTTTTCACCCAAACTTTTCAGTAGCAGCATGGTGTAAAGAAGAGGAAGTTATTTGCAGTGAGGGTGGTGAGATACTGGCACAGGTTGAGGGTAGTGAGACACTGGCATAGGTTTCCCAGGGAGGTTGTGGAGCACTGAAGCCCAGAACGTGATCAAAGATCACGTTCTGGGCTTCAGTGCTCCACAACCTCCCTGGAGGTGTTCAAGTCCAGGTTGGATGAGTCCTTGAGCAACCTGTTCTAGTGAGAAGTGTCCCTGCCTATGTTTGGAGGTTGGAACTGGCTGAGCTTTGAGTTCCCTTCCAACCTAAACCATTCTGTGATTCTATGATTCTCTCTGGAATCCCCCAGCTCAGGAAAGACCTCAGGGAGCTGCTTGATAGAACCCAATGCAGAGCCAGAAAGATGATTAAGAAAGTTGAACATCTTCCTTAGGAGGAGAGCCTGAGGGAGCTGGGGCTGTGCTGCTGGGAGAGAGGAGACTGAGAGGGGACCTCAGCAGTGGTTATTAATATGTAAGGGATGAGTGCCAGGAGGCCAGAGCCAGGCCTGGCCTGTGCCAGTGATGCCCAGTGCCAGGACAAGGGGCAGTGGGTGGAAGCTGAGGCACAGGAGGTTCCATGATTCTATGGTCCTATGAATACAGATAAGTCTCAGGTGGAAGGCTGAGTGTGGCCAGTGGGCAGGGGGCTCTGCAGGCAGGGGGCTGAGCAGGCAGGCAGTGATTTCAGTAGGCAGGCAGGGGGCTCAGCAAGCAGGCAGGGGACTGAGCAGGCAGGCAGTGATCTCAGTAGGCAAGCAGGCAGTGACCTGAGTAGGCAGGCAGGCAGTGGGCTCTGTAGGCAGGCAGGGTGCACAGCAGGCAGGCAGTGGGCTCTGTAGGCAGGCAGGGTGCACAGCAGGCAGGGTGCTCAGCAGGCAGGCAGTGGGCTCTGTAGGCAGGCAGTGGGCTCTGTAGGCAGGCAGTGGGCTCTGTAGGCAGGCAGGGTGCTCAGCAGGCAGTGGGCTCAGCAGGCAGGCAAGGGGCTGAGCAGGCAGTCACAGGTGCCAGCAGTGCTGCTGTGGTGCCAGGACAGCAGTGTGTGCAGCTTGCCGCAGGAGAGGACACAGGTTCCTGTGGAGGACTCTCTGTGGGCTGGCAGCCGTGGCCTGCACTCTCTGTGGCAAGGGGGCAAAGGAGCACTGCTTTTTCAGGAGGGCTGGAGGGTCTGTGTGCCTCATTCTTTCAGATGCTCCAGAGGAGTGCCTTGTCCCCGAGCCCAGGAGGCAGCTGGAGCTCTGCTGGGCTGACGGACAACAGCTCCCGAGCAGAATCCTCGGTGGAACTTGGCTGCTGCTGCTGCAAACCTCTGGGAAAAGCAGCTTCAGCCAGCAACAGAGAAAAAAAGGGGAAGCAAGGCCTGAGAATTCTGGAGGGTTTGAGGCTGTAGTGGCTCCATTGTCACCTACTGCTGAATTGCCAGAATGAAACTTGATTTTCCTCACACTTTACACGGCGTTGATTGTATGGAATCCATCAGGGCAACAATGAGTTATGCCTGCCCCGTGATTACAGCACATCTCCTGTGAGTGGCTAAATGAGAAGCTAAAGCTGCTGTGGCACAGGGATTTATGTGACAATAGGCTTTTTTTCCTTTGCATAATGCCATGGTGCTGCTTCAGCTTTCCCTGGCACTCACATCTTTAGAACGTCCTTTCAAAGGGTGCTGAATTAATACTGCCACTGCTGGAGGGCAGCAGGCACGAGATGGGAGTAAAGGAGATGCAAAAATTAGGCAAGCCCTTAGCTCAAAGGAGTTAAAACCAACATGGAGGAACTGCTTAGTGCCATTAAAATGTAGGATTTTATAGGTGTGGCAGACTGGGTGAAGTGGCTGAGACGTGGCAAGGTTGTGCTGCCATTCAGCCAGGCTTAGGCTGGAGAGTTGGGCAGGGAGAAATGGAATGAAAGTCAGGAAGGGCAAGGGGAGAGTCTTGCACTTGGGAAAGAACAGCCCCAGGAACCAGGATGGGTTGGGGACCGACTGCTGGAGAGCAGCAAAGGGGGAAATGGCCTGGAGTGGGTCCTGTGATGTCCTGGTTTTGTGGAGCACGAACCAAGTGGCAGCTGTCGTGTTTGCAGTCTGCTCCTTTCCAGTTGGAGCTCCCACGAGTTCTGTCCCTGGTGCTGCCAGGCACCCAGGGACAGAACAAGGGGACACAGCATCAAGTTGTGCCAGGGGAAGTCAGGGCTGGATGTTAGGAGGAAGTTGTTGTCAGAGAGAGTGATTGGCATTGGAATGGGCTGCCCAGGGAGGTGGTGGAGTGGCTGTGCCTGGAGGTGTTGAAGCCAAGCCTGGCTGGGGCACTGAGTGCCATGGGCTGGGTGATTGTCCAGGGCTGGGTGCTAGGTTGGGCTGGATGAGCTTGGAGCTCTCTTCCAACCTGGCTGATTCTGTGATTCTATGATTATTAATATTAGAGGTCAGGGGTGGTGACAGTCCTGAATATCAGAATTAATAAGCAATATTAATTTGGGGATAATAACATCTCACATTCATTAATTTCCCCTTCATAACATCCTGACATCCCTGACTGGGTGATCCTGGAGGTCTTTCCCAGCCTGCTTGACTCTATGACAGTTGTGTGACTCTGTGTAGATCAATATCTTCACTCAGCAGGAATTCAGGGGACATTTTAGTGTCCTGGAAAGTTTGCTTTCAAAACCCCAGCATAGTATCCAAAGTGCATTTAGTGCTGAGTATTGTGGCAGGGTTGGACACCCTTGGAATAATAAATCAGCTCCATTCTCTGTCTCCTGGCCTCACTTGCCCTCTGCCCGTGACGAGTGCCCTTTGCCTGGCTGTCATTTTGGCTGATGACAGGCCTGGCTGACTGAGCTCTGCTGATCAGAGAGTGCTCTGCAGAGTTAAATGTGCCTTTGTTTCCTGCAGAGCTGAGGAGTGAATCAGAGAATCACAGAAACACCCAGGTTGGAAAAGCACCTGCACAACTACCTGCAGGGAGGCTGTAGCCAGCTGGGGTTGGGCTCTGCTGCCAGGCAAGCAGCAACAGAACAAGGGGACACAGCCTCAAGCTGTACCAGGGCAGGTTCAGGCTGGATGTTAGGAGGAAGTTGTTGGCAGAGAGAGTGATTGGCATTGGAATGGGCTGCCCAGGGAGGTGGTGGAGTCACCCTCCCTGGAGGTGTTTAAGAGGAGGCTGCATGAGGCACTTGGTGCCATGAGTTAGTTAATTAGAAGGTGTTAGGTGATAGGTTGGACTCAATGATCTCAGAGGTCTGTTCCAACCTGGCTAAGTGTGATTCTGTGATCTTAATCCCATTGGTACCTAAGAAGGGCAATATCTTAATGTTAAAAATTGTTATCTCACCCCACAAGCAGTTTAAGAGTAAAGCAACACAACACTTTTGCAGCACTGCTGTTGCTTGCTGTACAGGTTATATTGCTGCCAGCCAAGTCAAAGCCATTCCTGCAGGCCTTGCTGAAGGACTATAAAGAGTATTAAGCCTTGAGAACTCCTCTCTCTGGCTGTGCTTCAAGGCTATTCCCTCACGGATTTGTGCCTAAGCTAAGCTGGACCTCCCTTAACCAGGCTGGTGACAAAAGCACAGATCACACACTCTGGTGCTAATGCATTCCACAGCTGAGGGAGGAGAGAAGAGAGGAGGGCTGTGTCCCTGGGACAGAGTTAGGGAGGCATGGAAGAGAAAAGGAGCTCCATGAATTCATCTGGAAGGTGTTCATAAAGACACTGAGTCTTGATATAGGACTGAAAAAGTCAACCTGGCACTGAAGCATCCTGCCCTTATGGCCAGGAAAGGCAATGGGGTCTTGGGGGCAGCAAGAAGAGTGTGTCCAGAAGATCCAGGGAGGTTCTCCTCCCCCTCTACTCTGCACTGGGGAGAGCTCATCTTGAGTACTGCCTTGAGTCTTGGACTCCCCAGTTGAAGAGGGACAGGGATCTGCTGGAGAGGGTCCAGTGGAGAGCTATGAGGATGATGAGGGGACTGGAGCACTGCCTGATGAGGAGAGGTTGAGGGACCTGAGGATGTTCAGTCTAGAGAGGAGGAGACTTTGAGGGCATTTAATCATTTAATCAATGTTTGTAAATCCCTGAGGGCTGGGGGTCAGGAGGAGGGGACAGGCTCTGTGATCCCCAAGTCCAACCTAGAACCCTGCTCTACAAGATTCACCTTAAACCATAGCCCCAAGCACCACATCCACACGACCCTTAAACACATCCAGGTGACTCCACCACAGAGTCACAGAATGGCTTAGATTGGCAAAGCTCCTCAAGCTCCTTGAGTCCAATCATTAGTTTCACACTGACAAGCCCTTGACTAACCCAAACCCCTCAGCACAACATCTCATCACTAGGAATTGCTGTGGTCAGAAAGGACCACCAGGATCATCCAGTCCAACCTTCATCCCATCATCCTTCATCACCAGACCATAGCCTGAAGCACCACAGCCACTCTCCTTTCAGACACCTACAGGGATGGTGACTCCACCACCTCCCTGGGCAGCCTGTGCCAGTACCTGGCCACCTGCTCAGGAAAGAACTTCCTCCCAACAGCCAACCTAAACCTCCCCTGATGCAACTTGAGGCCATCTCCTCTTGTCCTGTCATTAGTAATCCAGGAGGAGAGACCAGCTCCAGCCTCACCACAACCTCCCTTTAGGTTGTTGTAGAGGGCAAGAAGGTCCCTCTCAGCCTCCTCCTCTCCAGGCTAAACAACGACCTCCCTGGGCAGCTCATTGCAGTGAAACTGGTGTGGAGAGCAAACCTTTCGAGTCCAAAGATGATTCTGCTCCACCTTCTCGATTCTAAGGGGAAAAAACCTCCCCCTGCAAGCAGCAGAGTGTTGTGGAACTCCCAGCACCTTTATCAGATGTGACTCTCAGATACCTCTTTTCTGTCTCACCAGAGTCATTGCAGCTCTGTGCACCAGCAGTGCTTTTGTCTGCCACGGATGTACAATTTCTGTAACACACATCAAATTCCAAGTGGGAATCTAAAACACCTCCTGGCAGTTTAACAATACCGAGGGTGTAGCTTCATGAGCAGACACTTTCACTAACAACCTGGGAGTCAGTCCTAGCTTGCTCACAAGTTACAAGATGAAAAGCCAAAGAATTTAAAGCTGCTGCCAGCAGGGAATAGAAACCAAATTGCCTCTAATTTGTAGTCCTGATCCTGCTGTTATGTTGCCTTTTGTCTTAGAAAAAGATGAAGTGCAGCCCTAAACACTTTTCTGCTTCGTATTCCTGCTTCAGCCTTGCTGAAAGCCCAGATTCAACTCATCAGATTCAGACCAAATGATGGGGCAGGATGAATCCTTGCACAAACAGATTCAGAGGCAGCAGGAGAGGTGTTCCAGGGGTCTCTGTTCCCATTGCTAAGAAAGTGGCAGTTGGTCATTCCCTTTGCACATTGGGAGCCAGCAGGGAAAAGTTCACATTATTAATACAGCCAAATGCTGATGCAGCTCATGCACAGGAAAAAGTAATGTATCCTGTATCCATGAGCTTGTGTAGATTGGGAATGGCATCAGGAGTGGCACAGGACAAGGGAGGATCTTCTGCCCCTGTGCTCAGCACTGCTCAGGCCACACCTGGAGTACTATGTCCAGTTCTGGGCTCATCCATTGCAGAGAGATGTTGAGGTGCTGGAAGGTGTTTGGAGAAGGGCAGCAAGGCTGGGGAGGGGCCTGGAGCACAGCCCTGTGAGGAGAGGCTGAGGGAGCTGGGGGTGTGCAGCCTGCAGCAGAGGAGGCTCAGGGCAGAGCTCATTGCTGTCTGCAGCTCCCTGCAGGGAGGCTGTAGCCAGGTGGGGTTGGGCTCTGCTGCCAGACAGCCAGGGACAGAAGAAGGGGACACAGCCTCAAGCTGTGCCAGGGCAGGTTCAGGCTGGATGTTATGAGGAAGTTGGCAGAGAGAGTGATTGGCATTGGAATGGGCTGCCCAGGGAGGTGGTGGAGTCACTGTGCCTGGAGGTGTTGAAGCCAAGCCTGGCTGGGGCACTTAGTGCCATGGTCTGGTTGATTGTCCAGGGCTGGGTGCTAGGTTGGGCTGGCTGAGCTTGGAGCTCTCTTCCAGCCTGCTTGATTCTATGATTCTGATTCTCTGTTTCTGTGATTCCTCATGAACAAATGATTGAACATAAATGCAGAGTGTACTTTGTGACAAAACCACAAATCCAACCTCTGGATCTTTATGAGAATAAGGCTGTGCAAGGAGATGGGAGCAGGAGGTGATTGTTCCCTTGGACTCAGGTCTGGTGAGGCCACACCTCAAGTGTTGTGTTCAGTTTTGGACACCTCAATACAAGAGAGCTGTGGAGGTGCTGGAGCCAGTGAGGAGGAGAGCAAGGAAGCTGGGGAAGGGCCTGGGGAATAAACCTGATGAGGAGAGACTGAGGGAGCTGGGGATGGGTAGTGTGAAACAGAGGAGGCTGAGGGCAGACCTCATGGCTGTCTGCAGCTGCCTGGAGGGACATTGTGGAGAGGCTGCTGCTGGGCTCTGCTCACAGGAAGAACAAGAGGGAACAGCCTCAAGCTGCCACTGGGTAGGTTTAGAGTGGACATTAGGAGCAATTTTTTCCCAGCAAGAGTGGTCAGGCACTGGAATGAGCTGCCCAGGGAGGTGGTGGAGTCCCCAGGCCTGGCTGTGTTTCCAGGTGGTCTGTCTGTGGTGGTTGAGGCTGTGGTTTAGGGTGCAGCTTGTAGAGGGATCCTGGGTTGGGCTTGGGGATCCTGATGGGTTTGCCAACCCAAAGCTTTCTGTGATCTTGTGGATCACTAACAGAGTTGCTGGCATGCTGGGAACATCTCTGGCATCCTCCTTTCCAAGGGGATTTAGCAGAAGTTGCCACATGACTGATTTTGGACCCTCGCTGGATTCTCCGGTCCTGCTCTGGCAGGGGGCTTGGACCCAATGATCTCCAGAGGTCCCTCCCAACACCCTGGGGCCCTGTGAGGCCCTGTGAAGCAGCTTGGCACGGACAGCATCTGCCTCTTCCATAAAGCCCATGGAGGATTTCAGGGCTGTGTGACTTCTGGTCAGTGGTTTCCTGCAGACCCACGAACGTCTCTGACCTTCTGCTGCCGCACCTTAACGCTCTGTTAATTAAGACAGTAATGCACTTCAGGCTGAGATCCTTTTCAATTCCACTCATTTGAATCAAATTACATTTTTAATAGCATTAACTTGAAGGTCAATACTTCTTCTTTGGCATAAACTTTTAAATCCTTGGTAATGGGATGTCAGCTTGCCAAGCAAGGAGGGGCAGTAAAAAGAGCTATTTGCAAAGGATGCCATTTCCATTTGGTTTTCCCAGCTGCATCATTTAGCACCCCCACCCCTCCCAATTTATAGTGCTGTTTAGCACCTTTCCCCCCCATTTTATAATGCTATTTAGCACCTTTCCCCCCCCATTTTATAATGCTATCCTGGAGAACCTGCTGAAATCTATTAGTGCCATGTGCCTGTGGGTGACCTAGGGCCAGGTTTTGTGGGAGAAGATGAGGCAAGCATCACACCTGCAGTGAGAAGTTAAATGTTATCACAGTTTAAAGAGCAAATCCCAGAAGGTAATCCTGCTTGCTGCCCATGACCTGCTGGCATTCCTTTCTGTACTCTGCCTTTATCACCTCATAAAGCCTGTGAGCTTTACATAGAAGTGGAGGGTTTATTTTCCTTTCATTTTGAAGGTGTATTATGAGCAGTTAGCCTGCCAGATGTGAACCTGCAGTTCACAGTGATCTGGGGGGGTCAGCTATTCAGAGACAAGAAACCCAACCAGAGTCAGTTAAATTGTAGGGCATTGGAGCTGCACTTCAAGTCTGTGTTGCATCGAGAGAAGTGTGGGCAGCAGGGTGAGGGAGATGAGTCTGCCCCTCTACACTGCTCTGGTGGATAGGATAGGATAGGATAGGATAGGA